>VWPU01016777.1:233571-659794 GCA_013398955.1 Callaeas wilsoni
AAAAAAAAAAAAAAAAAAAAACAACAAAAAAAAACAACCAGAAAGACTGGCCCAGGAGGATCAACCAGCAAAAGATATGAAAACTACTAATAAATCTTCCCTCAAATATCTCCAGAGTCAGATCCCTTCTAGAGGCTTTGCAGAATGAAAGGATCAGCACAGCAGGAGCATGTAAAGACAACAAGGCAATTGCTGAGAGTCTAAATGACTTATTGGAATTTTAATTCAGTACAGAGAAATAGCCTGTGACCATGACCAGCTACAGGGAACAGGGCACAGTATGCTAGAATGGGACTCAAACTCTGAGCAGAAGTGACAATCACTTCCCTCAAACTGCCGGCGACATTCTCAGTCCTTCAGCTGAGTATGTTGTTGGACTTCCTTGCTGCAAGTGAGACCTGCTGACTCATGTTCAGACAAGAATTATCTGCAGACTTGTTGCAGTGCAGTTCCTCCCATCACCCAGGGAATGACACTAAAACATTATTAGCCTCCCTCTCCACCCCTGAGGATCCCAGCCACCCCAGACATCTGTTGGATTTTGTACCACTGGTCACAATCTTTTAAAACCAGGAATCTAGACAGTTTTCTACCCACATGTCACTGCTTTGGCTTTAAGGATACTACGAGAGGTCTTGCTAGAATCAAGGTAAAAAACATTCATTGACTTCCTCTTATCTCCAGCACTATCCATCTGATCAGAGAAGAACTTCCAGGCATAGTGTTCCCAATCACTTTTTGATTCTCCATGCATCTGGACAGCTTCTGGAAGAGCTGGTTCCATAAGCTTCCTGATGATAGAGTAGAGGCAGAGGAGACTGCAGATTCCTACATTGTCTTCCTTGTCCTTTCTGAAAACAGCTGTGACATTTTACATTTTTCCAGTCATAGGGAGCTTTTCCCAAACATCATGAATTTTTGAAGGTGTTTGTGACCAGCATCTCCCTCTAAGTGTGTCACCTCTCAGAGTCAGAGGACTCCTCAAGAAGGATTGACAGACAATGAGGGATCCTGGGCTGATACCCCCCAGCTCCTCGAGGCTCAACCCTTCACCCACTGAAAGGATGCAAGGGCATACAAAGAGCATTTCACCGAATTTGAGGGGAGCTTTCACAGGTACCTCGTACAGACCCCTTCTGTCTGTGTGCATATGCTGTGTGCTAGGAGTGCTGCTCTCCTCAGTTCTTATGGACTACTTCAGATCTGTAAGTTAGGTTTGCAAGCAGGTTACTGTTGTGCTATAGTAAATCTTTAATCTATAGGAATCCTTCGCTAATTTTTTTTTTTACTTAAGCGTTCGGTTAAATTAAATGCTGTTAAATTGAAGTGCTGGAAGAAGAAAGGAAATGTGATTGATACCGAGTATTTGTAGATCCAAAGGAATTCTCCTTGGAAAACAACACCCTTCTGCTGCATGAATTTCATCGATAGATTCAGCTCAAAAAAGATTTTTTGCTGGGAAAAAGTTTCTGCAGGCAATGCCATGAGGTTTTCGTTTTTTGGTTAAGTAGTAATACTTTTTATTAGCCATCTACAACTTTATTAAAGTTGCAGCCTCCTAGCATTACTTTTTAAAAAAAATTAATTTTATCTACCAATTTTCAGTGGAAAAGATCACTGCAAAAGAATAAAAAAAAAGTTTCACACCTTCTAATTAACTTTTCATCAACATATTTTTCACACATGTACCCTACTTACCATCCAAGACTGCTCCAGTTTAGAAAGAGGGATTTTCTAGTTATCAATTTTAAAACTAGAACAGTACCTCTTTGCATTTGGCCACATCATATACAAGAGAGAGATAAAAG
This sequence comes from Callaeas wilsoni, assembly GCA_013398955.1. Lineage (NCBI taxonomy): Eukaryota > Metazoa > Chordata > Aves > Passeriformes > Callaeidae > Callaeas > Callaeas wilsoni. Next base: position 235,380 of record VWPU01016777.1, read on the forward strand.
GTTACTCAGGCAAGCAATCCCAGTGTTCTTTGCACTATTTGAAAGACTGCTGTTTTCCAAAGTTAATGGTAAATTGTGCATTCCTAATGCAGAAGAAATACCTGTCTCAGCTCACTGAACTAAAGCCATTGTTCAATAAGGCTTCACCTATACAAATATACAGTTCACATTACACTGAAGGTCAAAAGAGATGAGATCAATCTGAATTTCAGAGGTCAAATACACCAAATATGTGTTTTTAATTTTTATGTAGTAATTCTGAATACTACTGCCAAAGCATGTAAGAACACACAATAGATACCTTGGAAATATTCCTTATATTTTCTCCATTCCTAACATTTAATTCCAAGAAACCATTTTAAGACAAGTACAGTTCTATAATTTATAGAAAAAATAATCAAAACCACAGAATATTAAGCACAGAAAAGGTATAATATGCATTTATGCATACAGTGAAAAATATTCACAGAATAAGCTACAGACAAAAAATAGTGCTAGAAGTAGCACATGTAAGTTGGGAAAGGCATGATGGAGTTCTGCTGTGCCATCCTGGATTTTTTCCATGTAAAATTTATGACTGAGTAGAATTCAATGCATATTACTAATATTCTAATACTGTGTGTTTCCTTTGCAAGTGATTTATCCTTAAAAACATCTCTTAAATTCTAGTTTTCATTTCACAATAGCATCTTTTCTTTTAATAAACATGCAAAAACCCCTTGATTAATAAAACACTATTAGTGACACTGGGAGTGTGACTATGCAATTACTGTAGAGTCCATGGAGCAGCAATGTATCTGAGCTTTATACAGTCTTTCAGGTGGCCTCAGACTACGATTTATGGAATTCCACTAGCTTACCTGGTAACTTTCTGGAAGTTTGCTCCTGTCAGCAGTCACCTTTCACTCTTTGCAAGCAGGAATATCTAATACCTCAGTTTATAAATATTAATCTTGACGCTTGTTTTTCTAAAGGACAATTATCTTCCTGGAGGCAATCTAATGGTGTTTGTAGCCACCCAGGAGAACCAGAGGAATGCAGAGCTCACAAAAGTTAGATCAGGAGGTAAACAAAGGCCACATATGCACCATTGTCTCATCAAATTCAGTTTAATTCACTTAAAAAGATCTTACACTATTATGGTCTTGTAGGTTATGCAGATATTGAAAAAGCAAACTCCTTCACAGTTATATAAAATTGAAGTATAAATGTGTTTCTGACTTTGGTCCCAGGTGCAACAATGCTGGTTTTCTATTTCTTGACCTTAGGAGGCCATTGACAATTACAAATAGCCCAGGTGCCTGCAGCCATCACTCCTATAAGACAACTTCCTTCAGGGATGGGGAAGACAAGATTGTTTTATCTTTTAGAGGCCAAACAAATCCTGAATTTTCACCTGAACGATGAAAGAGTTCAAAAAAGAAGAGTCAAGGATAGAGCACTAACCAACATTCCCTTTGATTTGGATTATACTTGTGTTCTCTTTACTGTGTTTGAGGGCCGAGGGTTGACATAGCTGGCAAAGAAGCCCCATCCATGAGCAGGTTCACTGCCCATGGGACAGGGGAGAAAACAAAGTACGAGAGTGAGAAAACTTGTGTTAGAATAGACAGTGAAATCACTCACGAGTTATTGCTGCAGGGAAAACAGGCTCAGTTCAGGGCATTTGAGTTCATTTATTGCCAAATAACAAATGCTGAATTTAAATACTGACTTAATTATTGAGAAACAAAAAACTACATGTGAATATTTAGGGGAAAACAACTTTTCCCCCAAAATACCTTTGCCAGGCCTAGCTTCACCTTCAGGCTCACTTCACTTCAAATACCTTGCCTTGCTTCCTCACTGTTCCCATTCCTCCCTTCTTCCAGACTCCTCTCCTCCTTTGCTATTGCCACAAGTTCCACCCAGTCCCTTCACTGAGGCAAGGAAGACATGGGGTCAGCACTTCGTGATTTCTCAGTTCAGGTAAATTAACATACAAGCAGAAACTTTGAGTAGAAGATACTCTTTTTCCAAAAAAGTAAATTTCAACATCAGATTTAACTTCTGTGAATTCTGAAACTGCCAAAAGAATACAATAATTTTCATGAGAATTAAGCTGGCAGGAGATTTTTTTTTTTTTAGGTTTCTCTATTATACAGAACCTCTATTATAAATGGGCATATTAGCCTTAAAAAATATTCCTTCTACACTTATTTGTGTAGTCAAAGTTGGCAGTCTAGCTTTTCTGTCACCCTTGAGACTTTCCCAAAATATTAAGATGCTTCATCACTTAAACAAAATGTAATTTGCATGCAAACAGTCCAAGAAATATTTCAGTCATTTTCTACACTATCCTTCACATAGATATTTCTTCTAATTAGGACACCTTGCTGTACAGCAATAGCTTTAAACAGCATTATTTAAAGAAGCATTCAGATGTGTCTTGTCTATGTTTGCTCCCCACACACACTGATTGATGAAAGGCGGTCAATTTTCCTGTTGTGTTTTGTTTGGTCTTTGTTCTCCAGCATTTAATGCTTTTTTCAACCCCATCATTTCTAGAACTGAGCCATTGCTGCTTGCAAAATTCTTAATCCCGTGACAGCTTTTCAGTATCTGGGTCTGTCTTGGGGTGATTCTATGGCAATACTGTATTCCCCATCGCCTGCTTGATCTCTAGTGTACCTTTAAATTGCAAAGGGGAGAGAGGGAAGCCGAGAGAACTTTTCAAAGCGGCCAGCTTGACCTTGCATCTAGAATGTTTTGCCTTCTTTTCTCTCCCAATTCTGACAACATTTGTTGGTTAGAGGACTTTTGCTCTCTAGTCTCTTCGGCTTTCAGCGGAGAAGGGACTGTGATCTGCCTCAGCGGCTTCTTTTCCTTTTTGGGCTGTTTTTGGCTTGCTTTTCATCTGAGACCAGCTCCCATCTCCGGACCTGCTCGGCGGGACCCTCCAAGGGGGATCGTCGGACCCTGCCTGGCCCAGCCCGGCCCAGCTCAAGACTGCAGGTTTTACCTACAGAAAGAACTCTAAAATCCATAGTCCTCTTTTAGGGGACAGGGGAGGGGGTTTCAATATTTCTTTTCTTTGCCCTGTGACAGCGGAGGACTCTGTTTGTTAAATAAATAGATTTTTTCACTTTCACTCGAGAAATTATTTTCCCGAACCCGTGGGGGAGGTGCTGCCTGGGGGCCTGCTTGCCTGGCAGGCAGGAGAGAGAGAGAGAGACGCCCCTCTCGGGTTGTTTCCTCCTGGATTTGTGTCCAAACCGGCACAGGGTCCAAGAAGATACTCTGGGCACACTCTAACTACATGTGTGCGCTTACACGCGAGATCTGATCCTGGAGAACAGAAAGGACCCTGGGAGATTTCTGGATGGAAAATCTAAGAAGAAGGGCAGTAGATTACTGTCTGCAGTAGCTTTAACCGTCTTGCCTTGAGCACAAGCAATGCAATACAGCCACGTAGGAAGGCAGATCACTGATTGTTCTTTGTCCATTGCAGCTCTGGAGTCATGGCTGTGTGAAAGTCAGGGAGGCTGACACAGCAAAACAACATTATAATAACGATGGATTTCAATTACTCTCATTTAAATTGTGTAAGTGTTATAACGGTAAGTAATGGAGAAATTTGAATATTTTTTCGACATTATTTGACAGTGATTCTTGGAGAAGGCATTCAGCAAACACACAAGAGCAAAAGCGATTTTTCATCATCTTCAGAGCTGCGTGCAGGCTTTGCATGAAAAAAATACTAAGAATCACTTCATATGGCCTTAACATACTCAAATTCAACATGATTGATGATATTCCATTTTGGGCATTGATACAACTATTTTTATTAAATCCACCATTACATTTAAGTGACTTTGCGACAAGAGACATCTTTGCATCCAATGCTGAAGTCTTAATCATGTCAAAATATTAGAGTAGAAATATTAAACATTTATAACTTCTTTGAAAACTCTTGTAAGTTTTCTATTTATTTAAGGAAAGCTATGTAGTTATAGCATAGCACAGTCAAGCACATTTCCAGAGTGCAAACAAGTACTATTTTCATGACGGGGAAAAAAATGGCCAGAAAACATACCAGAGAGCAATTATCCTTGCCCACTACCAATGCACACAAGCTTTATTCCCTTGCTGCTTGGTGATTAACAAATAGTTTCAGGATCATCAGTCCATTTGCTCCAAAGTCAGTTTATTTGAAGCAGTGCAACTGATTCACACCATTTTCCTCTCTGCTCATCACTGTATGTCTTTAAAACATACTGTGGGCTACTAAAAAAACCCACTTCAATTCACTCTAAGCCCACCCTCCACTCACATTCAGAGGATTGCTTTAGTTATGGCTCACATAGCTTCCCTTACTTCAGGCTGATTTTTTTATGGAGCGACTTAAGTTGTTTGGCAGAGCAATCCCCACAGGTCACATCCCAAAAATATTGTTCACACAAGACACAATACACTTTACTGAAACAAACCTCATTAATTCAAAGCATTTTTCTCCCCCTATATTGATATTCTTGCACTAAATAATGTATCAATAAATTTTATGCTAAGCAGAGGAATCAGAACTAGCAGAAGATAATCTACAACCTGCTTCCTGCAAGATGCTATACAAAAGAAAAATCTCCAGACAAATTGAAGCAAACTATAAGGAACATGGAATGCACCTTCTTTGAAAGTAATTCCACAACCACTCTAACAAAACATGTCACTTGCTTGGTTGGATTCCAGATGGAAATTGTGGCAGAAATTATCCTGTAATCATTTTATAAAACACTTACTTCCTATATCTACCAAAAATGAAATATATGTTGTAATTTTTATGTCAAAATTCTCTTGTGGCATTAATTTTCTTCTGTTTCTTCCAGAAAGTAACTGCCATGAAAGCCACTGCTCATTAAGACACCAGTTTAAAAAAGAATAGATGGAAATGGCAAAAAAAAAAGATAGAGGAAAACAGAGAAAGTATCATTCCCTAATGCATTGCTCCTTTAGTTTTAACTTTTTTTTTTAAGTGCCTCTTCAGTGACTGCCATTTGCCATTCAAACTTTCCATAAATCATGTTTGAACTTCAATATCTACAGCTGAATCAAGGTTATTCAAGCTATATTTTTTCAATGAAGCCACTGAAAATCACTCACAATGACAGACTAAAGTTTTGCAGCCATTTAGAAACAGTTTTCTCCTTATTTGCAAAGCAAATAATTCCCAGGAAGACCAAAATCTGAATAACCCCAGCATTCTCTGTGAAGATTATGATAATATAGCTTTTTTTCTCTTTTAACAGTGAACGTCAAAGCCAAAAACATTTGAAAAATAACTGGGAAAAGTAAGCAAGTGTCTCTTTCAAGTTTCTGTAGTCGTGCTCTCCATACACTTTAATTTTAATATATTAAGAATGCAAGAACTGCCTGAGGGTAGGTGATTCTTTTTTCTATTTTCAGATTCAATCATTTCAAGCATTATTTTGTGTTCTCTTTGGAACCAGTAGAAAATAGTACTGTATAGAAAAGAGAAAAATCTTCTCTTTTTTTTTTTTTTTTTCCTGATCAGATTTCTGTACAGGAAAGCCATTACAGTGCCCAGAATGTCTTGTCTGCAGGATTAACACAGACACACTGAGATAAGGAAATTAATTTAAGCTTTAGATACATTCCCTTGTCATGGAAGAATGTCAACTGAAGATGAAAATCATTACAGAGAGAATTATCTCTCTTAGGGTCTTTATAAAAATTTTTATCTCAAGAACAGTCATGCTAAAGGTTAGGATACATCTCACGAAGTTGGATTTATGCACACAAACTAGTTTAGACTTACTCAGAGTCAGAGCCAAAACATTCACCTTAGAAACTCAAAAATTTGGATCTTCTATGACTATAGAGTCTAAGAAACCAGCTCAGAGGTCAAATTCTGATCCAGAAATTAAAGTTCAATTACATTAATTCTACCCAAAGATTCGTATGAATTTCTTCCTTTCATTTCTTTTCTATGGGCTTCACCTCAAAGTTGTTTCTTCCACCACCTGGTGGATAAACATTTTAAAAGACCTTCAGATAACAAGAACCAGGAGAAAGTCCAGCATTTCCACTTGGGGCACAATGACTAACATTTCATATAATTGAGGGTTAGTGGGAGTAGCCTGCCTCAAAGCAAGTATAAATCATTAACTGTTATTATCTCCTATTCTATTTCAAATCCAAAATTTTAATCAGATGTCCCCAGTTTACATAGTTCAGTTCTAGCAGGTAAATATCTTAATCGTCCTTCCATTTGTGACCTAAATAAAACTACAGAAGCCTTAATATACTTGTATGAGTTCTTCCCTTAAATTAGTAATTCCTTTAGCAGCTTTTCAAAACAATAACAGACAAATAAGAGTATCTTCACAGTGGAATATGGGCTACAGGTTTTCTCAATAGAGCAAATCCTTTAACGTAACAAAAACAAAAAATAAATTGAAGGATATTAAGATTCCAAATATGGGAGGGAGCTTATTAATTTTAACCAAAGTTCTCCTCTAGTTTTTTTTGGAGTATTAATCTCAAATTGTTATCTCCCATACTTCACAACTCTTTACACTAACCATCTCTATTTTCAAAAAGTCTTTTTTAAATTATAGATATATTTGTACATGTATTACTGTGCTGAAGTTACTGATTATGGAACATTTTTGTAGGAATTATTATTTTAAGATCAAAACATCATAATTTGATCTGGCCCTATTCTTAGTTTGAAGAACTATTCATGCCTTAAAATAAGTAGACTAAAACTTGTTCTAACAGATAAATATCCTTATTTCAACTGAAGTTTATTTCAAATCTAATACAGAAATTTTGTTGGCTAGGCAAATACAGTGTTTTTATGTCTTTTTAAAATTATCTTGAGACAAAATATCCAATAAAGATACATGCATTGCTATGCACCAGCAGAAACTCATCAGACTATATAGTGAACATTTACCTAAATAATCCTCCTTCTTCTTCTTTTCTGATTTTAAGACAGGCATAAACTCATTTAATTTCCTGCATTGATGCATCAGACAAAATAATTCTGTTATAACTGATCGGTCTTCTCAGTTGTCATCCATAAGTGATTATTTTCAGCAACCAAGAATTATGTACACAGTTCCAAAGGGCTTCATTCATTAAATTAAAGAGTTAAAAAAGGCATGCTTAATTCTAGCCTAAAGCACGGATTATGGACATATCAAGTCCCAGCAGAAAACACAATATATTTACATGAGGAATTTGACAAAGAAAAAACACAAGATTGAACCCTGATTAGTATTTGAACCTTAATATTTTAATACTCTTACAGAAGAGGTATATCTAGGGGAAAAAAAAAGTTAAAACAGTATTATTAGTGACAGAGAGGAAACTACACACATTGTGATGTAGTGGCAAAGAAACCTATATGATTGTCAGAGTAGAGTAACTACTACAATCTGCCAGTGTTCTGAGGCACTGTAATTGTCGAATATTAACATAGAAAAATTATTTTATCAAGTTCTTTATAACAACAAACCAAACAAACCTCAGAAATAAAACAAAAGAAGAAAAAAAGAACCACCTCATAAAAAAAACAAACAAAAAATCCCCAATAACAACAACAAAAAAATCTGTGCAGAGAACTGTAAATTCTCAGGCAGCGGAAAGACCATGCAAAAAGAGTGGAAACGGTCTGCTTAAGAAAGACCAGGAGGCTACTTACAGAAGCAGTATTTAGATGTAAAGAAAAGGAGTATTTAGAATACTGCTTTTTTTGATGTGTCTCTATGCTTGGGGGTACAAGGTGGTAGTGTGCTAAATCCAAAGCATTTAAAAAGCATTTTAAAAAAAAGTGCCAAAAAATAGGCTCACAGCACAAACACCTCTGCGTTCTTTATAGTACCTGCAACACCCAATCTGCTTCTTCCCATCTTAGAAGAAGCTGGACAGGGGATCTAGCTAAGAAATGACTGAAGATATTCCAGTACCTCATCCAAAATTCTCTCAGCATCATGTGAAGAACAACAGCTGTGGCCACTGAGGCTTATCAATTTAAATAACATTGTTACAAGCTAGGGCATGGTTTTACAGAAACACGTAGTTGTATGTCTGAATTACACCATCCCTAAAAATCCAAGATGAATATGACAATCAACTGTAAATATGAGGATACCAATTCTCTGTTCATTATACTAACACTACCCCCACTTCTATTCATAAAACATTTTATATGTGTCACCACTGTTAGATTCTGCACATATTTTAACACAGCTCTCATTTTTATGCATTTATACTTAGCTAGCCATTGTTGAACTATGCACAATAGCAGCTGCAACACAAGGTTACTACAGAGCTCTTTATAATTCCAAGTTCAGTACTTCATATTATATTATGAGCTGCACACCCTTTGTAATAGAAAGTCTTACCATTTCTTCTGCAGCATATGTGCCCTGCTCCAAAGTAAATTACACTTATTTTAGATTTTCCTGCCGATAAGAAGAGGAGCCTATTTTGTCCTTGAGCCTCTTAATGCAATACCCCTCAAGCCATTTATTTCCTTGGAAATCTCTAAAAGTTACTGATTGTTGAGGCATCTCTTGTTAAATCAACTGCTCTCAGGTCAAAGAACCAGTAATAAATCTTCTCATAAATATGGTAGATAAAGTGGGGTTAGATGGTGTCTAGTGAATTTACTATTTTTGTTGACTACTTCTATGTGCAAAAAAACCCAGAACTTTCACTTTAACAGTGGGTAAAGAAGAAATGCAATTTAATCTTGAGGGCAAATATTTGTCAAAAGAAACTACAGGGTAAAATATTGCAACAAGACTATAGATCAAACTAGCAAGCATTTGGAGAACCCACGTATCATAAGTTTATTCACATAAAAGTTTACTTATTCCACTGTTAGTTTTTAAGGTATTTCCATAGACCTGCTCTCATTCTGTAGTTCATAGCTGTGCTACAAGCTAGAGGCAAAGCACCTGCTGTGACCCGATGGCTTGTCCAGAATCAAAGCTGAAATTTGTGCTGACAATCAGTAAAGCAATAGTAAAAGGGTTTTGATGTTAATGCTGTACTTTTTATTGTGAATCCTGTAGACTTTCCCCTTATTTAACCAAAACCACTCCTGGCTTTAAGAATCAAAAGGAGCCTTAAGAAAACAATATTTTTAAAATTTTATTTTCTAACAATTATCAGGTTTTTGTGCAACTGAAATAATGATTTCTAGGCTTGAGTCAGTATGTTTTTGTTTTTTGGGGTTTTTTTGACTGTTCTCAAAAGTATGGTATCAAATGTAGCTCTTGCGACTTGTCTCCTGCATTTAAAAAATATAAAAATCTCCCCCCACCTTGGCACTGTACTGGGAAAAACACTGCTAAATTTCACGGCACAATAGAAAAAACCAAACTTCTCATAATCCCTTGACGTAAGACATATCAGCAAGGGTATTAAAATGAACTAAAACCCAGTATTACAACTGTATACAACTACTGAGTGAAGACACAGTTAACAACATCATGAACTACAATGCTGACAGGGTTTTTTCCCGTCTTCTTTGTGCTCCAATATGGTAGAATCCATTACTGTTGAGATAAAGAAGTACAGGAAGTCAAGATCAAACAAAAAAGTTGTCAAATGAAAAACTGTCCGAGTCTCATTATCACTTAATAATGGTGCCAAAAACTCATGTCATCAGTGTGAATTAAGTAAAAATATGGAAAATGTGTCTGGGATGAATTAAATGAGGGTTTTTTTTATCAGGCTACATAAACTATATGAAACTGGATAATTACTTAACCTAAAAAGGACAGCAGAAATGCCATTATATAACTTCATAGTCTGTTTATTATCGGGCTAGCACAAACAAGCACAAGGCCCAGAAAAATGACAGCAGGGAAAAGTTCATTAAACCAAGGATCAGATGCTCATTGCTAGAAGGAAGCACGCAAACACTTCTGCTGCTACCACACTAGCACGTGCTTGTTGTAAGGGGAAAGAGGACAGCTCAGATCTATTCCCAGATGCAGCTGCTGAGGGATCACTCCCTACTTTTCCTCAAAAGATCCTTTGCTCCAATGCAACATGAGCATTTTATGCCAAACTAAAACACAAAAGCCATTACAGAGCCAATTACATGTAACTATTATGTGCTGCTGACCACAACATCACCACAACTGTTTGCTTGTACTACTCCTTGCTTGGTGAAATTTTTAAAGATGCTCCAGAATATGTGAACATACAACAAGGAACATAATAGCCTTTAGAATATTTTCTGCAGTTTGTTTGTGAAGACTGGAATCATGCTCCTCCACAAACTCAGTTTAAAAAGTTTACAAAGAACCATTTAACTACTTAAAAATCTAAGCCCAAGTTGTCAGGTGTTCTTAAAAGATGCACACTAATCTTAACAGCTTGATCAATCATTTAAGCTTTAATACCTACAAGTTGAAGTCACAGATATTGTCATCATTTGGTTAATTTGCTTAAGGTATTTTAAGTCTTTTGCCAAAATTTTCTTGAGTCAACTCATACCAGCAAAGATGGCAAATATTTTCATCACTAATTGATGCTGAGACATAGCAATAGCTTAAAATGAGTGTGAAACACAGAGAGTTTATAATTTGGAAAAGTGTTCAGAGGTCATATTATTTATACCTAAAATACTCTAAATTCAAGAGAATGAAGAATAATAACCTGAACTATTTACACTGAAAACAATCAACCAAAATCTCTTATAAAGTGAGCAAGCCAAATTTACACCCAGAAAACCATAGTTATCAGACAAGAGTGACAAATCAGTCAGAAATTTTCCTTAGTTGTATCAAAACTAGTGGTTTTATTTTTAATAATATTAAAAAAAAAAAAAAAAAGAAAATCGCTTTAAAAAAATACACATGACTCTAAGAGACTTTTCCATATCCCAGCTTTGCCATTCAAATCTGACCAGAAATCAATATGTAAACAATCTGGTTTGGGCAACTCATATTTGGCAACAAATACGAGTTTTGAGCAAGCAAAGCAAAATAACTATTTATTCTTTGAAAGGATCACAGAGAGCATTATCAAGATTTAAAATATCTTACCTGCATAATCATAAATGTCTTACAACAGGAGGTCATTATGAAACACACAGGGATACTTTGGCCTAAAGAATTCAATTTGCAAACACATTTTTCCTTTTGAATCCTGCCCACTTCTATACAGTTCCTTAATAACTGTCTCCTAAATAAAACTTTCTAACATCTACCAATTTCCTCTACCTGATCTTATATTTTCCTCTTATTATCTTTCATACTCTCCAGTATCAAAGTATTACAGTAATGAACACCAGATACACATTTAAACCTACTTTCATTTCACTCACTGACAGGATTCGATTAAAAAGATCACAAATATGTTGAGTTGGAAGGGACCCAAAGAGATCACTGAACCCAATTACCTGCTCCTTGCAGGACTACGTCAACCCTGAGAAACAAAGCATTCCCAGCAGCTGGTATAAGTAAGGACAATAGCAGGAATGATCATCTCTGCATGCATCCAGATAGAAAAGCTTTAACTTCCACAACATAGCTTTTGCAAGAAATACTTAGATGTAAATTATCTTCACCACTTTGATGACTGAAACGCAGATAAAATTCTGAAAAAAATGTTTTAAAAGCTGCTCATGGGAGAGACTTAAAATATCAACAACCTCAGTAATAAACTAACTATTTCTCATGAGACATACTTTAAATATCAGCAACCTCAGAAACAAGCAAACACCATATATAACCTAGAAAACCAATTTGGTTGAGTATAAATATACACTTTTTAAAATCTAAATTGCTAAAATAGACCCCCTGGACATCTCTTTCAAAATGTATCAATCATCGGTAATTTCAGAACACAAATAACCCCAAACCCTTTCCTTTTTGACTACTGCATTGACTGCAGGAAAGTAGGCCTTTACTGAATAGTGGCTTCTTTTCTACTTAATATTTTCAGAACCAAGACTGAAGACATTTAATGAACAAAACTAAATCTTAAAGCGTTCACAAATTACACATGTGCTGTTCTGACGTTACATTAAATGTTCTTACATTACATTAAAATAATGTTTCACCACTGCATACTTGCTCTTTGTTGTAATACAGTAGTGTTTTGCAGCCAGAGAAAAGGGTCTTGTCACACAATACGATGTTAGGAGATATTTGAGTACCTCATTAGGAGACTTGATAAATACACAAAGTACAATTACAGAAAGAATATTCTAGAGCCTTCAAACAAGATGTCTCCCTTACATACATAGAAGAACTTTGGGGTTTCAGTCTAGAAATAAATTTATTATCACAAACAAAAGTGTTATAGTTCCCCGTATTCATACTTTCAAAGAGGTACAAAATGTACTTTTCCTTTGGAAATGTTTACAGAGGGGAAAAAAGAAATAGGTAGCCAGCACTGTGATTTACAACACTGAATAGCAAATAATTACAGCAGACATTTGGAAAACCACCAATGTTTAAGTTTTTCAGTTGTTGGCTAAACAACTGCAAGTATCTTTGCCAAAACCAGAATAAAATGTCTAATCAGAAGTGACTCTTGCATAGAGAAAATAACTTATTCACTAATCTATTTTAAGAAGAAAGTTTAACCAATTATAGAAAACACTGTGACTACATCGATTCAGTTGCACAACTCAGTTTTCAATTCCAATCCCATTCAGAGTTTACAAGCTCAATCCCATGCTTCAGCATGTAGAAACCCTGCTCTTCCTACAGAGGTTCACCAAGATTGAATTCTAGAAATTAAAGAGTATCCTAGGCAAGAAATGCTGTGACATTCAACTACATATATTTTTAATATTTCCCCTGGAGAAAAACACAGGTAACAAGGTTAATAGTCAACAATTGAGACACGTCCAACTATATTTAAAAGTCAAGAGACTCAATGCTATGTTTTAGATTCATTTTTGCATTTTCTTGAATACAAGTTCTTCCCATGAAAAACTCACCATGAGTGAGTCACGGAAAACAACAGAAACATATAGAAAAATTCATTTATAAGTGGCTTAATAGAAAATTTCGTGAAAATGCACTAAAGGTATCATTGTATGGAAAAAAAAGTGTTTGTGTATATATACACACATATATATGTATGAAATACAATAGCTGTTCCAATTGCCTTGGAGTAAAGAATGTTTTAGAAATATCCTCTGAGGGAAAATTACTAGTCTGTCAGCAATGCAGGAACTATGTCAGAGAATATATAGAAATGTACAAAATTCAAGCGAACATGTGAAAAACAAGGAGCCTTTAAAACATGCCTGCTTAAGAGTGTATAAAAGATAGTCAAGGTAAAATAGTTAATTCTATTACATGGAAGATTAAATGACAGTGATATGCGACATGTCATCCTGATACAATTTCAGTATACAGAGAAAGGTAAGTCATATTTAAAAGGTACGAACGAGTATCTAGAGTTTGAATACATGTTTTGGATATACATTAAACAGCAATTTCAACTCAAGATCTTTCCCGAAGTTATAAAAGCTGCAGATGCTCTAAATCTTCAAAACAGAAATCAACAGCTTCCTGAGATACCTCTAATTCAGTGCATGCACATTAAAACTGTGGTCCCAAAGCTAAAAAAATTGATTTAGAGCATGTACATGCTTTAGAGCTTTAGGCAGTTTTATGCTATTTCAATAGAGCACAAAGGTAGCACTAAAAGTAAAGGATTTTGCTTCAGTTTAGCTTGCAAAATGTTAAATTCTTGTGCCAAAAATGTATCAAATGCATAGCAAAACTGTTTTTCCAGTTAAAGAAAAAAACACCAAACAACATAATTTCTACTAACCTTCAGGGTCAAGGAGTTTCTCTATTCCCAGGTGTTGCCTGGCTATGTTGAATGCATGGTCTAGTCGCTGTACAGGTGACTGCTGAGAAGCAACAGCATTCCAATCAAATAGGTCTGGTCTAAAGCAAAAATAAGAGAAAAAGTAAGTGTCATGTTTTTCAGTCTTAGATTTACTCATATATTTCTAAATCTAAGCATCAGCATCAATTTTTTTTATTTTCATCATGAAAGATTGTTTTAGTTGGCACTGGGACTAATGAAGTTCAGTTTCTAATGGGTTTGCATTCTATTCTCATCCACGTCCATCACAACCACATTGTCCATATTCCTTATTCTCCACCAAGTCCCAATAATCTATAATGTCACATCCCTGAACCACCTGCTGTCCCCCACAGCACTGGGCTCCTGTCACTGCCCACAATGCCCACAGCACATTGGCTCCTTCATTCCAGTCCCAAGTAGTGCTTGGTTGGGAAAGAATAGGTGCTGTGGTCATGCAGTCGGGACTGGTGTGTGGCAGGAGAAGCAGGACAGAACTGCTGAGGCCATTTGGGAGCCTTCTTCCCCTCCCCAGCCATCAGTTTTTCACTTCAATTAATATTTTGAAGAGTGCAGTTGTTTCTGAGATTACCAGCTCACTGTCGTATCAGACTGAAATCAGTCAATAGGTTAAAAAATGCATAGAATCATAGAAATATTTGGGCTCAGAAACACCCATAAGAACACAGAGTTCAACTCTTACGCTAGCACTGCCAAGTCAAAATTTACACACTCTTACAGGAAAAGACAGAATGACCAAAACTGAATTGTAGCCCAGATGCACAGTCTGGGACCTTGTATTAGCAGTTGCACTATTTGCAGTATAAATAACGTTAATACAGCACGATCTTTGGCCTTTCATCTGAGAGTTATCCATTAGGAAATCAGAATTTGTTATTAGGCACTCTGGAGAAATAAAGTTTAATCAGATATTCTGTAATTACTGTGCATGAAGAAAAAACAAGTATGCTATTTGTGACTGCAATACAGTGCTCTAAATCAGAAGACATTTAAACGTATAATTTAACTACCAGTAAATCAAGCACATTATTTACAGAATTTAAATTTTGCAACTAATGACAGATTTACTCACATTTTTATTAATTTTAGAAGTTAATTTTAAAAAGCCTCCTGAGTTATAAAAAAATTGAAAAAATGTTCACTACATCATATTGTAATAATGTCAAAAGAGTAAAGGAAAAATGCTATTTATCTAGCAGTTATTCCCCAGTTATGTACCTTTGCTGTCCAATTTTTTTCTGAGAGGGGAGTGATTTACATAGTGAAATCTCAGTTTTTCCAAGGTATTTTGCTCCTCTCTGCATAGATGCTTAAATATTAAAAGTAGTGTTTTCTCCTTCCCACATGCAGAATAACTCCAAAATAGTAATTAATGTTAATTTAATATTAAATCTGGCTGGGGACAGAGTGGAGAAGGGAGAGAAAACTTAGATAGTAATCTCTGGGTTTACTCATGGATAGATTAGGTCTATGATCCCATAGACTGGTTTGTGTACTAAAACACAGGCATCAAAATACACACTATGTGTGCATAATTAGTAAAAAAAAAAATATATTTTTTAGCCATCCTCCTTTAACTGGGGATGGAGTTACCATTGTTTGTATCAGTCTACCTGATGTTATATTTTGGTTTTAGTTAGATGAGTATTCAGAGCAAACCAGCAATTGCTGAAGTGTGCTTACACAAAATCAAGAGCTTCTCTTTCTCCCTTCACTCCACCTTCCCCAAAAGAGTGGGGGATGGATGGGCAAGAAACTGGGAGGGGACACAGCCAGGAGAGGTGACCCAAACCTCTGAAAGGGATACCCCATGCGGTTTAACTTGCTCAGCCATAAATACTTGGGTAAAGGAAGGGAATGGGGTGTGCGGTGTTTGTCTAGGAAGATGTCTCCTGCTTGAAGAGTGGCTGGGCATCAGTTACTGGCTTTTCATCTCTTTTTAAAATTCTTCTTTCCTCCATGTATTAAAACAGTCTCTATTTTGACTCAAGAGTTTTCTTGCTTTCACTTTTCCTATTCTCTTCCCTGTCTAGGGGGAAGAGGGGGTGAAGCAAGCAAGTGCCTGTGGGAGTGCTCAGCTGCTGATCGGGGTCAAGCCACCACATCCCTACACCTTATTGTGCAAGCACACGGATATTCTTCACATCTTTATTCTCTTCAAATTTATCACTAGGATTAGGATGCACAAGCTCATACAGCAAATCTAGCTAAGAGAACACTTTGTAACCACAAAGCTGTCTATTAGGACTGTCTTTAAAAGCTTGGCATGATGTGTTGCATAAATACTACACAGACTAGTGTTTAAAAAGATTATTTGGTAAGAAAATGTTTTAGGACAAGGAAAAGAAAGAATTGTAGCCAAGGGACCACCTCCCCCTCATTTTTTTTATTTTTTCCTTTTTTGTTTTTTAATTTTTTAAATTTATTTGGCCTAAAGTTCTAAGCACACCTGCCATGCTCAGAGCAGCACATCATCTTCACATAATCATGACTCATTTGGTGATACAAGATTTTATTTACAGGAACATACTTTTTAACAGCAAAGCCTCCACTGGCCAAGAACACGAACATTTACAATTGTTCCTTGAGGAATGTCACAATATTGTCTTATCGGTCTTGAGAAAACCTCTGTCATCACTGACAATATCTTAGAAAGTCGATTCCATCCAACTATTCAGTCGTATAATCCAGGAGGATATTTTCAAGTTAACCTACCAAGATAGTCTAAAACTATTATCATGAGATTATCTGTAGAGGTAGGACTCTCAATATAAGACATGCGGAGTTTTTTTTTGTTTGTTTTGTTTTTTTTTTTCCCTTTTAAAAACCCAAACACTCCATCACTCACAAGAGTTTCAATGACAAAGTTTCAGACAACATCATGTCTTAACACCTGGGTTAAATTTGCATGCTGCACATGCCTGTGTAGAGGACATGCAGCATCTCTTTTTCCACTCATTACAGATAGCAAAAATTTGAACCCTCAGAGACACAGCCAGAAGAGAATTAGCAAGCTTTAGTATGTGACTTACAGGTTTCGTATCAATTTTCTTAGTATTGTACATAAAGCAGACAGCACAGATTCCAAGTCAACTTACAAGTACATGGCCACCTACTGCAACTCAGCTCTGATAAGCACCAACTTAATTAAAATAAAAACAAATTCAAAAAGCTCTCCCTACTCCAATGGACATTTAACTTCCCAGATTTTCCCTTTGTTAAAAGATTACATTGCTGTACACATTTCAGTAGCTCTATCACTAGAATAAGTGTCATAACGTCAGCTTGAAGCACCAGCTTCTCAGTGCTATGTGTCAGGATGTTTCACTGGCTGTATTTATGTGGCAATACTGCCAAGTGTGATTGTGGGAGATAATATACCTGAGAAGACTAATAATTGTGGTACGTGGAAAACAGCTTTTGAAAATACCCGAAACAACACTGAAACAGATTTTCAAATTGCAACTATTATTAGCTTTCTAAGGAGTTTTACATGCAGGAGTGAGAAGGTATGAAATAGTGGAGTAAGGAAATGAAATACTGATTCTCTGCCTTCATTTGTCCTCTCCATATTGTTCAAATAATACCAAGGGAGATGAAATTTATTCTCATATCTGCAGCTTTGGTCTTATCTGAAAGGGAGGAAATCCAAGGAAAAATAACTAGCATTTCTCACTCCTCTTCCTGAACAATACAACCTTATACATGTTCAAAGAAGTTAGAAGTAAAACATGCTGAACTTTATCTAGCCACTCACCGATCAGCTCAAACAGCACTGGTCTTGTATTAGTGTATGACAAGATCACGGAGAGCCAAAATTGAAAGGATTGAAGGCTTCAATTGAAGTTTTCATTGTAAAAATCAAAACTTTTACTGAACATAAGGTAATTTTTGTACCAACAGTTCTTTCCTATAACTAGCAGCAATACAAATAATAATAAAACCCCCAAACAAACAAACAAAAAACCACAACCAAACAAAACGAAAAAAAAAAGAGGAAAACAAATCTGAATTTTTTCAAAACATATTTCCTATAAAAATAAAATACAAAAGGGACTCCTTACATCCCCTCTGACCCTCAGTTACATAATTTACAACAGAACTAGCTCAGCTGGAAAATTTAATCTGGAGGACACTATGGACAAACAAAACCTGACAGATCTCTATGTAGAAATTAAAGTCATGGATAAGACAAGCCACAGTTTTCCATTACTGTAGACAGAAAGTAGTCATATTTAGATCATAAAATTCACCATCTCCATTTCAAGAGGAAAGTTCTGTGTTTGTTGCTTTAGCTTTATATACAAGAATATCTTGTATATGCCTTCAGAACTCTCACAATTAAAAAAGGTTAGGAGAAAGAAACTTACATATAACCTAGTGATTTGCTAAAAAAGGTTATTTTAGTACCTCTTCATCCAATTGTTTTTGCTTTTACTTTTCCTGTAAACTAGTGAAGAAAAACTTTTTCTTTGCTTCTATCCAGGACCTCTTTCTGAGGCCATTTTCCTTCCCTCCTCACTCTACCACGCTGGAGCAGAAACAGCTGCAGTGAAGTGCTCATTTGTAAGGCAGTCACCTGGCCTAAGTTCAAGCATTTTAAAGAAGCAAGGAGGAAGATAACGAATGCCACCTGCTCCCACTTGAAAATCCTGATTACAGGGCCAGGGGAGAAAAGAAAAAAAAGCCCCAACAAAGTTAGAGGATAGAGGTAAAACTCTCTCTGACACCCACCTGGAGGAAAAAGATTACAGGAAGTAAATGGGGAAAGGTCTTTGTGATCTGGAGCCTGAAGAAGGGAGAGTTTCAGCTGTAGAAGGACTGACCTCTCTTTCTCAGCAAAATATTTTAGTTTCTGTATATTCCTAGGGTGGCAATGCCACTCCACAGCTGCTGCCTTATTTTTTCAGTTCAATACAGAACATACCATTCAAGAGACCATGTGCCAAGCTTATATCCTGAAAACTCACGCTCTGGGCTCACTACTGTGCCCTTGGAGATTTGCCAGGTGACCTGGGTTCCACTGCTTCTTGCACTCAGTATTGAAAGCAATTGCTAAAGAGCCTAAATGTCCATGGAGACATGGTAATTATAGAGATGGGAATACTGACTTAAAGCAACCCCTTCATAAAATGACTGAGAAGGAGCATTAGAAAAATCTGATCCAACAAAAATACTCAGCTGAAAGCAAGGGATGGATGGGTTAAAAGAGTGTGAGAAAAAAAGCTTCCCACTGCTCTCACAGCATACTATGTGGCCAGTGCTTCATTATAGTCTCTTACTTTATCTCATACCCTTTAAGGAGATGCTTAGAAAATTTATCCAGATGAAAATTTCACATTACTGTCTGAACTTCTTTAAAAAAAGCAATAAACTACAAACCAAAATGCCACCTGTTCATCACTGAAAACATTATATAAGAGAAATGAAAATATTAAATCCATCCATAAAGGAAAAGGATTTGTTTGAAAAATAAATAGCTTTAATGCTACCACAAAATCCACCCTCACTTTCAGAGAGTATAAATATTATGTAAGAAAAAACCTTTGGTACCATCATTCTTTCAGTGTTGGAGAGATTTTTGGTGTTTGGGGTTTTCTCTTGGGTTTTGGAGGTTTCTTGGTTTGTTCTTGGTTGGGTTTTTGTAGCAGTCTAGGAATAGTGCTAAAATTGGCAAAAAGTGCACACACCTGGCACCAGGTCCACTGTATGAGTTAATTATTATACCTGATTTTCGAACTATAGTTATCCTTTCTTATGACTAACTCTGCTTCCATTTCTGACAATGCAGAGGAATAAAGTCAGAGGGTGAAAGGTAAAAAAGAAGAGAACATCTTGAAAAAACTTTATGGAGAGCAGGGAAATAAACAAGAAAGAAGTGGAACAGGAGAACTGGAGAAATAGAGAAATAGGGAATTCTGAAAAAAAAAACGAACTGGAAAAATCGAACAGGGAAAACAGAGGAGCTAAATTCAGAAGTCTGTCATCAGAGTGCTTATCATTCTATGTAAGTAATTCACAAAATATTTATAAAGCACAGGATATGTGAGACACCAGGTTTCTCTGAGAATTCATGTAAATCACTCTTGGACAACTTTTCTTCAGTGTATATTCAAACTGTCTTCTTTAGGCACTAAATCCAAGACACTCTGACACCCAACAAGTCTGTAACGTACCTGCATCTTAGAGTGACTGAATTAGGCTCTTTAGAGAAAGTTTTTTATTATTATAGGATAGAGTTAGGAGCTCCTGAACACTGACTGTCTTAGTATACCTATTTAATTGATTCCATCTGGAAGGACAATTCAGTGTTCCCACACACTGAACATGAAGTGCAAAGTCAACAAGAATCAGACATCATTGCTTCATCTTAAAAATTACTGCATCAGGGCTTTGGAGGAAATGAGGAAATGAAACTTTTGCAGAGGAACTTAGTGATTGAAGTCCAGAAGATGACTGGTGTGTCTTGGAGACTTGCCTCCGGGAATCTGACTGAACACTTGCCATTTCCCAGATAAGTGTATAACTACTGGGCAAGAGACAAGACTTCTGAGGAGTAATTCTTCACTTCTATTGAAAATAGGCTCACTGTGCAGAAAGCGATGCAAGATTTATGGCAGCAGACAGAAGAAGAGTAAAAGCAGGCTTAAGTTTTGCAGCCCTGAATTACAAAACCTGAATAAAGCGCATAAATTCCAGTAAGCAGGAAATGAATGTTCATCTGGTGAACTTTGCACTGAACTGAACACAGCAGTGCATAAAGTCTGACATACGACACAGAGATTTGTCTAGACAATCCCAGTGTGGTTTACTGGCAACTGCACTCCCCAGCCAGGGACTGATCTTGAATATCAATCTCTGTTAAGACTTCTGAAGCTATTCCTACAGAGGAGGACAAAATGGAACTTCTGATTACTGATTTCAGACACCAGATATTACATGGTCCTGCAGATCATGCAATCTGAATATCTTAGTATCAGATATCCTAATCAGGAAACAGTCAATCTGATACTGTCTCTAGGCGGAAAGATGTTTTGGAAAGACGATTGGGGGTAAAATCAGAGGAAACTGAGACGTTATATTCACATTCTAACAGGGGTTACAATGGTATGGAAATTTTAGGGAAAAATACAGTTGCGGCCCCTTGGATGGAACGCGGTTGGTGTGCTCCAAACCTGTTCTACAATGATTCCCCACACACTGGGCTTATTGGTCAGTGTTTCCTGTTGTCTTGCAATGTCAGAGCTCCCCTGGCCATCTTGCCTTTGTTCCCAGCTGCCACGTGGAGCAGCATGTGGGAACAGTCACCATCTTGTCTTGGTCTGGGGAAGCCCCATGGACGCGACCTGCAGGGAGCATCCGTCGTCATCTTCTTGTCGTGGCTGCCACGTGGAACTAAGTCAACAGGGTGACTATCTTTTTGTGAGAAAAACACCTTCTCTTTTTGTATACTTTTGCTATTAATATTGCTGTTGTTGCTGTACATTTCTTATTCCATTGCTGTTCGCTTTCAATAAATTGTGATTCCAACCCAAAGTCTGCTTTTGTTCCTCCCTTTCCAGAGGAGGCAGAGGGAAGGGTGTGGCTTATTTGGAGTTTAATTTTTGGATGGTGTTTAAACCACTCCACAGTTAAAAAGCTCAACTCCCTAATAATTTGAGCAGTCAGACACCTTGCAGGACAGTCCCCTTTAAGAGAGAAGTATAGTAGTAGGAGAAGAGAGGTCAGGCTTATCACATTGAAAAGCAATTCTGCTTTAGCAGCAACAGCGGCAAGAACTGGGCCTTTTAGATAGATTGACTTGCACATCTTCCTTAAGCCACATACACAGAACCCCAGAGCACTCTGAATCTCTAGAGGTTTAGTTTTATATAGCATAGACTGGAAGAAGGCAACTTCTGAGAGAGGCTAAGAACTCAGATCAGCTGGTGGAATAGCATGAAAGGTTTTGAAAACAAAGGCTACCTTCTCCAGCTGCATACTTTTGAGGCAAATCCGTACTTTCAATTCAGCAGCTGTGAGAGGCTTTCAACAAACACCACATTTTCTCCCTGTAAGTACCCACAGGAAAATCTCTTTCTCCCTCTAGGACAACCTCAAAGGCTTAGTTTTGGATCTACTCCTTGCTCTTCTCAAAAGTTTCCAAGCCTGTACTCATTGAGACTATCTTCTTGGTATACAAGCTGAAATTCCAGAAAAGGATCTGAACTCTGTATATTTGGTTATGCTGTGAAAAGCTCTCCCTCCACGAGAGGATTTAGTATGACACAAAACGCAGCACCCAGGTCAAAGCAAACAGTCGGTCATTTGAAAGAATGCTGAAACACCCACAGAGGAAGCAGCTAAACCCCCCGCATAATAGATACACCATCCTCAAGCCCTGTTACAGCCATCTGTCACAAGCTTACTGAAACAGTGAAAAGCTACTTTTCCTACCTGTGGCTGTGGAGGAGTGCGTTGAAAGCCAATCCATCAGACCAGCTAGTGGTGAAATTGGTAACATTGACCTGTGGGTAATTGCGAGTCGATTGACGGACCCAGCTCAGCAGAATCATCTCACTGTTTGTCTGCTGCAGTCCAGCCATGATGTTTTTCATTACATCTTTGACCTGCAAGAAAAGACAGAATTTGATCAATGATTAAACTTATTAAAAGCTGACTATTTCTTTTCTTGACACAAAAAACCTTCAGTTGCCTAGATTACAACCTTAAAGAAAAACTCCTAAGTAATTAAAGAATATACTTGTTTTCATGAGTATGACAGCAATCAATTCTGAATGCTTAAAGACAACGGCTATTGGCATGCACTGAGTGCACTCATCCCCGTGCCACAGGTGAAGAAGGGACAGAGGAGGCACATTTGTTATCGCCACTTGCGGGAACGGGGTTCTTTCAATCTAAGTATTTCTCCTTGTGGTTTTCTCTGATCTGGAAACACATCCTTAGTTAATATGATACATTATAGCAAAAGATAAAATGAATAGCATTCTTCTCTCATTGACAGAGTTGAAATAGTACCGAGGCAAAATAAATCTGCTCAGTGCAGAGTAGATAATGATTTGACGTAAATGTGCGAACTATATTTGCATACATGCACTTGGACGAAAAGTCACTTTCATTGCATGCATTAAAAGAGTATTGTATATGTTTCAATTTTATCGTTTTAATGAAGTTAATATTCCTTTTTCACTACAGAGAGTTTACCAGTCTACAGTTATTATTTTACAGAAAGCCTAAAGGCTTTTATGAATGTTATCCTGGAGTTTGACATAATGCAGTAGATTTTTTATTTCCTATCAATTTCTTTACTAGTGAAAGAGCACATAAAACTTCTACTAAGAATTATTTTCCTGTAAAGTAACACCTTTTAAATCATTGCTTTCTCCATATATCTTTTAGAATAGCAGCTCTTTTAAAGTATTCCCTAAGATATAATTTAACTAGGAAGTTGCTTATTCCTGCTTATTCACTTATGGAATATTGCATTTCATTATCATTTTCCCCTTGAATTGCTCTGCAGCCAGTATCAGTCAGTCAAAGAACAACATTCAGGGCAAAGCTACTTTATGATAAAGGGTGGACCACTTTGACACTGTAAAAAATGTAAGATAATATGCAGAAGCTGTAATCTAAAGGAACAGCCAACAACAATAACAAAAATTAATTACCGAGATATTGTAGAAAAACCAGAGATAACCTTTTATTGTTGAGTACGGTAAGTTGCTCACTAGTTTCACAGTAATTAATTCAATCATCTGATTCTGTGAAGATAGGAATTACTGAAATAATATCTTGGGTTTGCATCTCAGATGCCTATTGCCCAAAAAGTATCAGTGCCTTTAATTTTCCTTTTGAGACTTAGGTGTAAACTTTACTTTACATGTTATTAGTTTCTAAGATGGAAGGAGAAAATTATCCTCTCTAAATTTCATGGGATATGTTCCTGACTTTGGTCTTAGATTGTAATTTGCACCAATGAAAACTAATATATATTTTATCAGATAAAAATAGGAGATTTTTATAGTTGCCTCCATTTTTACATCAGGAGACAGAAAAGAAAGTGTAAGAAAATTAGGAAATATACTCTTTATTTTTGCCTCATATGTTTCAGTGGGTGTTTCGAATTTCTTGTCAATATATTTAGTGTCTGCATTTTTGAGAGATGCCAAAGTAGATTTACACAATGCAGCAAGAAGCTGAGACTTTGTCTCTGTATTCCCAGGCAAAAAATCCTTCACTACTATAAAAATATAAAATCCTGTTTTTTTCATTCATCTGGATGTTAAAAAGGAAGAAAAGTTTTGGAATTATCATCTATTGCACCAAAGTTAAACAAAATGAAAGACTAGAAAATATTGAAGTTATAGTTAAGGATATAGCTAGGATTCAAGCTAGGATTTCATTGTTCATCATTCATTTTGAGTGTGTCATGGTTTTTATCACATGCTTATATTTACAAATGCAGATTTTTCTGAATATTATAAGCAAATTATAACTTTTGAAAAATACAACACATTTGCATTAAAGGATAGCTGAATGAATGCAGGAACACCATATTTAGAAAGCTAAGAGTTCATAACACACAGAAATGATTATGTGTTTGAGCTCGTATCAAAGAGAAAGGAGCTATGTCTAAGAACAGAGATGATTAGACAAAATTAGTAAAAAAATGGGCCATCAAGAAGGCAATTAATCAGAAGAATCCAGGTGATTGTTTTCCTTTAGATCTAAAGAGATGAATCCAAAGCCAGCATTTATTTTTACTTTCAGTAAATACAAAAGGGTTTCAATCTCACTTTGTTGAGTTAAATATGCTTGCAATAGATAAAATTTTGCTCTCTTTTTCCTGCATTTTTTTGCAACAGTGAAGACTGTTAAATTAATGATTTTTTGTTGCCTCCTAGGGAAAGTCAGACATTTAAAATAACAGAATAAAAGGGTCTGATCTCATCCTGAATGCTGAAACCACTTCCTCCTCAATCAGAATTGGTGGATAACTCCACTTCTACAACCGAAGCCAGCTTGCCCTCCCGCGTGTCCCGAGTGGCAATGCCATGGCTCTCCACCTGGCACCTGGCAGCACCGTGCCACGCCCCTGCAGGCACAGCACCACACTGCCTGCAGGATGGCTGGGCCCTGAAGCAAGGTCAGTGCCTGAGCACAAGAGTGCTGGCTGGCATTTCGGTGAAAAGGAAGCTTTTGGAAGCCTTTTGGTTAAAACATACTGCTGGGAAAATGGCACATAGAGATGTGTTCGTGCCAGCCCGAAGAGCTTTCGGATAGACAAACTCCCCGAGCATCCAGGCTCAAAGCCTACAGCTGTTTCAAGGTGTCTCTGCCTCATGTTGTCAGGTGATGAGTTGACCCCTGATACTCATTTCTTTGCTACCTCTCCTTTCTAATGCAGTGTATCCTGGCAGGACACAAAGCTTTCAGGTGTAGGAAACTCTGACTCCCAGGAAACAGATATACTTGTTACTCCTGGGGAATGGACATATGCTATGGCAATAAGAAAAGATGAAATTTTGACAGAATGGGGGGAAAGGACAATACAGACATCACCAAGATGGCCTCTGAAATGCCAGGCTGCCAAAAGGAAAGCTGTGGACAGAATGGGAGCACTTCTGTTCTTGTCACCACTTGAAGAAAGTGGCCAAAAGCAGCACAGCCAGCCCTGGCTCACAGCAGCAACAAGACCTTTGATCTTCCCACTGCAGCACCATGCCCTGGAACCTGGCTATGTGTTGCTGTGCGTGTAAGACGACAAGGAACACAGCATGATCTCAGGCTCACACTACATCGCTTTCACCTAAAACCAACACTCGGGCATGTAACATTTTGTAAGACTGGCACTTGGCTTCAGGATGCCAGACCCTAGAAAAGAGGGAGGGAAGAGATAATCTAAAAAGAAAACTGTTCTCAAAGCAAGAATTTTTCACCTTTGTTAATAAAATAGGAACCTTACATCTCCCTGACAGAATTACTTAGTACTTTTTACTTGCTATATTTCAAGTACTCTGACTGCATAGATTATATTTTTATAGCTAGAACCACTAAAATCTTTCCAAGTACCTTTGAAAGAACACTTCTAAGGACATTTTCATAGATATTCAAGACATCTCTCAAAGTAAAGGATATTCTTTTTCACTGATTCAAGGTGGATTGTCAGAAGTGTTTCACTTCCATAATCAAAGATCAAAATTAAATAAAGCAGTAGTTCATATTAAAATACTGATGTGCACAATAACTCTGATGCTTTTAATAAGTCTCCAAAATAGGCTGACAGGCTGTTGAAATGCTCCCCTCTGAAATATTTTCCTTATGTATATATCTATTCTTTTGTGATTTTTCCCAGAGAAAGTCAAGATTTGGGCCAAAGATTTTTGCTACGGGTTTTCTTTCATGCTTTACATGAAAATAAGTTCACTCCTAAAAATATAACAATTTACACATTGCCATATAGAATGTTTTTCCATTCTTAAGAGAGTTTATCAAATATAACAGTTTAGAAATTAATAGTTTTCCTCTGTTTTAACGTAAATGTTAATGCTGCAGTGAGGCTGGGATCACAGAGCTGTGAGAAAGAGGGCAGCAGCTTCAAGGAAATAGTCTGGTGGATTCAGTACCATAAAGAGCTTTGGCAGCAGGTGCTCACCTCAGACCGATGGCTCAATTTCAGGGAAACTTTTAATAATAATCTAAAAAATCCAGGCTAGATAAGAAAGGATGCAATCACCACAGGGGATACAGAAAGCCATGGTATTTCCACTGCACACGGATGAGAGTGGCAACAATGCATCAAATCCTGCCTGCTGCAGTACCTCTACCACCTCCACCACTGCGTCTCCCCAATGGGACTGCTGATATCCATTTGGATTGGTACTAACATTATTCCTTTCATGCACCTTTCTTCTACCATCTCTTTTTAAAAAATTATTTTTACACAAAGAGATTAACATTTTTTGTAAGAGACCATCATGTTGTCATATATATGTACAGTTGTGTCCTCGTGTGTTCCTGGCTGCAGGAAAAGTTTGCCTGTTCATCTACAACAACACAAGTGTTCACACAAACAGTAATCTCGTATCTTTTGTTGTTGTTTGTTTTAGATGTAGACAGATAAACTTCCTCCAAGTGAATCTTCTCAGGGTCTGAAAAAGCAGGATTGCACCAACAAACACAAAATGCACAAGCATGCACTAAATCAAGTAGCCTGTGTATTCCTATTTATTTGTTTTTAGGCCTTCCACAGACTACAAATAAATATAGTACTCTTGGTATTTTACCCAGCTGCAAACAACTGGCAGATAAGTTTGGTGGCCCTGACTCTGTATGAAAAACTGATTGTTTCCAGCTGCTTCTTGCCAGGGACAATCTGTGATAGGCAAACTGGAACCAATAGGAATTAGAATTTCTCAAGAAATTTACAGCCATGTTTCACTGTAAGTGCTGTCAGTGTCTGAGATCATACCTACCTATAAACAGGGCAGAAAAATCACAAACATATTCTAGATCATGCAAATAACTTCAAAGCTTGAAAGAAAATCTGGAAAAGAACAAAGACTTTCTCCACAAAGCTACTGTAAATAAGCAGATTTACTTCGAACTCTTCCAACACTTTGAGGGAAATAGGCAGCAAATGAATAGTTTCTGAGTGTTTTAGGGTTTTTTTTAAGGAGAAAACTCAAATATAAATCTGTCATTATATAATTTTTTTAACTTATCATTAAGCAATAGCAACAGGGTTATTTTTTAATAATGGCTTCTTGTTGCCAATCAGGTTTTAGCTACTCTTTATAAAAAAATCTAAAATTGATTTCAAGCCAAATTAGAATCTTATTTACAAAAAATTGAATAAAAAGAGAAGTCCAGAAGATGCAGGTCACTTTCAGTAGTTCATGACTAGAACAAACTGAAACAAAGTAATGCTAAACTGGTTTTTGCCTGTTTGCCTTTATATATCTTTATATATATTTGTAGCTCTGTAGCTAATGTTGTATGAATACAGAGGTTTGTAGATTTCACCTGCTCTGTTAGACAGAAAGACAGAATACATTCCTAAAGGCCCCAGTCCTAATCTGGGAACCAAGGTTAAATCCTCTGGGAACCAAGGTTAAAACAGCATCTTGAGACACTTTCTCATAAACAAAGTATAGTTGGTATCTAAAGGGGGGCTCTGGAAAAGGGTGGAACCAAAGGGGGAATTACCTCATTACTTCTGCTTCTAATTGGGAAGGCTTGTCAAGTATGCTAACTTGCTAAACTTTTAAAACTGTATTCGCTCTATGTGGGGTGGGCATTTTTCCATACCTGCTCCTGGAGGCCTCCAGTTAAAGACCAGCTTTTATTCTACCTCCTATACTAATATTGTCTTGAAAGTGTTTTGTTTTGTTTCTAGATCTTTAAGGCATCACAGAACTCCAAGTACAGACTAAACTTGGACTGAATCATTATCACTATGCTGACAAAGAGTCACACTTTTATTCACAGCTTTGTAAACATGATCCTTGGACCTTTCATCCACGGGCAGTTCAAGCTGAAGCCACGGGTACCATCACAGCTGCCACCACAGTTATCACTAGGCTCAAGATGAAGCTTGAAACAAATCACTTTTGCACTGCAAACAAAAGGTTTTTGTTTTTGACATGGCTGCTGTCAAAAAGTTCATCAGGCTACAGCAGAACCTTTGTCTTCTGTGTGTCTGTGCAAGTACACGTTAAGAGGAATGGCGAGAACAATTGAAAAGAAATTGCTAAACATAGCTAATACTAAAGCACACCTTTAACACTTTGCTTCAAGATCAAATATGAAGAAAATAAAATATTAATTTGAACATGAATAGTCGTCTCAGTCCATAATTTATACAAATTAAAACACAGTGATTCAAGGATTATTGGTAAAAGTTGCATAGCTAGGTATCATATTCCATCTGTTCTTAATAACTAATTTAGAACAATTCTATGCAATTAAAGTAGGAATAATGAAACGGGAGCCAAGGGGCAAGGTGAGTTAACTATTTGCAGCTTTTCTCTGTTGCTACTGTCCTGTAAAATTAGAATAAAAATGTTCCCTACTAGGATGAATGATACATATCCGATTTTTGATAGGAGTGCTTAGTTTTTAAAGTCTTTTAAGCTTTGTTTCCCACCACCTTTTCTTGTTATTCTATGAAAAACTTGTGGATTATTGCTTGGGGATTATAGTCAACACTAATGAACAGACTCTTAGCCCAGATTCACACAAACACATGGATTCAGAGCATCTAGATGATAGATCTTTTTGAATTTTGATTTTACTGCCATCTCAGAATTTGTTAAGTGTCCTCATCTAACATGCTGGTTTTTATGAGATACATACCACAAACCTCCCTTTCTCTCTAAAGAGAAAGGAAGCTAAATGAGCCACATCTGCTCCAATAAATAGGCAGTCTAGCAGCTTTTTAGTGTTCTAAAAATAATTCTTGGCAGGATGGGTCAGCAGCAAAAAGCAACAGATGTGATTATTTCATTAAAACATAAAAGTCACTCTTCCTAAGATACTAAAATGAAAAGTGACTGTGATACTAAAGAGAGCTATATATCCACATTGGCTTTGTCTATCCATTTTTGTTAGGATAACTCATATATATCATCTTGCAATATCTGACTGTGATATTACAGTCAAAAAAGTTTCTGATAATGCTGTAAAAACTATTTTATCTTCTTAATAGTCTCAATATCCTTGATAATATGTAAGCAGAGTGCCATAATACTTGCTGATTTAGCACATTGCAAAGTCTATGTTTATCGTCTACGTTGTTGCTGGATAATAATGGGGAAAAGATCATTGGTGTACAGGTATTTAATGGAAAGTAAGGAGCAGTGCCACTCACCTGCCAGTGGAGGATTATATTCCAGATCAAACCAAGGGTCAGCTTATGATTTCCATCCACAATGTCTGAGCTCCCTATATTTACCAAATCAACCTATTATAGAAACAAAAAATAATTGTAAAAGATTAATAACAAGTATAAGAGGTTGGAGGGAGATGAAGGGATAGACTAAGCTGAATCTCCCATTTGGTTCCTGTTGCTCTATAAACATACAACTCACATTTTATAAATGGCACAATTAATGTTCTGGAAAAAAACAGCAGTGATGTGGAGTTCCAATTATTCCAGTTATAGCATGTTATGCAACATAAAATTAAAAGTAATAGTTATAATAACTCAAATATCTTTTATATTAAGCTTTTAAAATTACAAATCACACAGACAGAAAAACTCCTGTACTCCGCTTTATTCTACCGCATATAAAATAATTTTCTGAAAGTTAACACACACACATCTAGACACTGTAAGAACCTACAAATCCAAGAAGTAACATATTTAGATTAAAATAGAACTTATTTTTCTTTAATTAAATTCTATAACATATAAGGAAATACACAGGATGTGTTAAAGCATCACAGATAAAGCAGTGATTGTGACCTAAGCAAGTCTTTTCCACAACAGTTCATCCAGTAATGTTGTTTTCTATAATTTTTTCATGCATTTGCAATTTCATAATGCATCATTATTTACCACCATGGCATTTTCTTACCTCCACATGGGAAATGATCCTTCACCCTCCCCCACTTTTTATGCTATCTGAATAAGGAAGCCAAATTCAGGGTTATGAACACAAGGCTATAAGTTGTCCTGCACATTTGGGTAGAACTATGCCTCTAAAATTGGCATGTTTGCTGTTTCATAGATGCAATTTTTCATGGTCAGAACTGATGTTTTTTATGGCAAAGTACCCCATTCCTTCACAAACTACATTCTGCAATCTCTACTGTGCTTCTGAAGTTATTTGAAGTTACATCTGCAAATTGACTAAATTTTTGCACCCTCAAAACAAGCTGCTTTGTTTTCATTTTTGTTTCTTTTCTATGCATCTATGTATAGGTCATTTTTACAAACCACAAAGTAGATATTTTATCAAGAACTCTAAGACTCTCAAAGAGCTCTTTTCTTTAAGAATTCCGCATTTTGTACCAAAAGCATATGAGACTGGCAATTTATTCTAACCATCAATGTCTTGGAACATTTCCCAAATGGAATGTAGACTTTACATGCTAAATTTAAAATGCAGTCCCATGCAGCAAGTGACACCCTACAAAGTTTATTAGGGCAGTGCCTGCATATTCCACAGACCAAACCCATTTTGGAAGTGGAAGCCGGAATACACAGAGCCTATGTCTGCTTTACTGAAGCAGAGGAACATTGCCCAGTTTGCCACAGGGAGCGCTGAGCCTATACTGGGGCAACCCCCACCCCTCATATCCCCCTTGATCCCCCCACAACACTATCACTTTTCTATGGGAACAAAAAGCTGTGAAATGGATTGACTGGAAGCGGCAGCACTTTTCAGTATTACCACTCAGATGACTACAGAACCTCAGAGGAAAGATGGAACATAACAGCAGAAATATCTACGCTACTCACAGGCTTTAATTCACTTTATAATCACTGATTTGGCTTTCCTGAAGTCCCACAGAAATCACGTGTCAAATTATTGAAGGTTAAGGACACTATTTCAGAGGCAGGTCTTTCAACTTCATATTGACAAAATACAGTGTATCTTTGTGTATACTATACTAATTTTTATATAATTTACAAGGTTTTCATTACATGAATATGATGGCCACTGGATGGTCACTTCACTTTCTAAAATGATGTTTTTTCTTCCATCTTTAAAATTTGAGTACTCTGTTTTCTTCTCATATTTGAAAGGGACTATTATTGTGTTCTGGAAAATGAGTGAAAAGCACACCAGTGGATTCAGCTGACTGGCACTGAATATGTCAAAATGCATTTTCTATGATCATTTTTAACCAGTTATGCAATCAAAACCTTCTTGTATACTGTAAAATAATGTATTGACGATTTTTTTCCCCAATAATGTCAAATGTTGCAGATCTTGAATAATTAGAAGCTTTTTCTTCTATTTATTTACATCAAATTCCATTAAGTAAAAAAAAAAAATCAAGCTGGAGGTCTTTATGGCAGTCTTATAAGGTCACTTTCATTTATGTATGAATCTTTAGATGGATTACCTTAGATTTATAAAATCAATAACTTCATCCAGCAGTTGAACTCAAGCATTAGTGACCTCCTGCAGCTACCAAGAAATCCAATATAATATACAGCACAGAATGCATTATCTTTGTTCTGTCACCTCTTACTGTTAAGTTTAAGCAAGTGTTACAGTTTATTTGAATTTATTCTTGAGGAGAGTTATGATAAAATTAGTTGGCCAGAGGAAATGTCTGCTAAAATTATGGGTTCATTAGAATGCCTGCATAAGGAAGATAATATGAGAATATTTACTCAAGAATGATGCACAGGATACTGGCTTGAAAAATCAATCTTTAAAAAGTAGAACTGAAAGTGATATTGATATGATTAGTGTTTTGAATCATGAGGGACATGAAAGCCTTTGAAACTTAACAAAAAAAATTATTGCAGGAAAAACCTTGGGTTTTCAGACTTCATAATTGTCAGAGATTGTGAGTAAATATTTTGATAGGAGCATCTTGTAACCAGGTATGGATGACTTCTTGTATTTAACTTTTAAAATTTTATTTTTAAGACCATCTATTAGAATAAAATCACACAGGTTGATCTGTCTTCAGACAGCATCCATTATAGATGTACTATCCAAAATTTACTGGAACAAACACATTTGGCCCTGATGCTGAATGACAAAATATCCCAGTCACATTGATAAAGCTGCTTTGTCTCCAGTACTTTTATACTACAGACCAACGGTGTTGCATTCAACACTTAAAAAAGTAGACCTGTGTGCTCTCTACAGGCTGTTCTGAGCCTGACTGAATACTTACATTATTTCTCTGCAAAACGTGGATTGCTTTGTTGACATTGTTCAGAGCATGAACTCTTGTGGAGCCCTTTTCTTTTGCCTATAAAGAAAGTAAACCAAACTTGACTGTCCAAAATCAGAATCTAGAGTATATTATATGTAACACAAATTTTACATTACACTTATATTTGTCTATTTCATAACTTTATGAGAATAGAATATTACCATACACTGGGCTTATGCAGCTTCCCACAATGAAATAAAGTCAATTGTGAAACAAACTGGATGCACAGTTAGAAGGTAATTTTCAGTGAAGGAACCATTGAAATGCATATAAAATTAGATAATTCCAGATTCTTTTTACCATGATTAGTTGTCTTCTGCATGGCACAATTTAAGAACATTGCTATGGCAACTAAACAGATAAGCATCAGTTTGTTTAATATTTATATACAAATATATTATGTCTGGATTTTGATTCTCAATCTCCCAGCCTTCTTATAAGAAAGTTTCAGAGAAATATCCTGTACTTAAAAAGTCCTACCAGGAACACCAGAAAAGACATTAAAAAATGTATGTGATTCTGTCACTTTAGAATTTCCAAGTTAATAAGAGCAAGAAGTTCTCTCTTTTCAGACAAGTACAACTCCAGTAGATGGACTATATGTATGACATTTATTAGAAAAACATTCTAATTCTACACATTAAATTCCATTCCAGCTAAACTCTAGATATCTAAGTGAACCCTGCCTCAGCCTTTTTTCTCTGTGCCACACATAGGAAATGCAGACAATAAAGTAGAATATTTTCATTTCAAGTATATGCCTAGCAAAGGGTTCCTGTCTAATACAGGTCTCAGTCACAATGTTTCCTCAATTTCAAATGAAACTGAAACCTATTCAGACCCCTAAAAATTGTCTCCACAGGTCCTCATCAATGGCAGAAATTAGTGAATACCACCTACTACAGTTACCACAACATTAAGACTTCAATATACAGTAAATGTGATAAGAAACACATACAAGTTTTTGGCCTGTAAGGCATTCCAGGAGCTCCAGAAGTCTTCGTCCATCTCGAAAATCATTAAAAAGGTCTTCAATGTAACGCCTTCCAAACTGAAATGAAACAATGGCTCTAGTCAGTTCAAATACCAAAAATAATAATTAAAAAAAGATCAGAAAGCTGTAAAAAACCAGTGTCAGTATAAATTTAAAATGTATGACACAAAGCAAAAAAGGAAAATACATTTAAGCTCACAGGATTCTTTCACGTACTTCTGTTTTAAATAGTGTTCTATTGTTTAAGAGAGATTGATGCTTACTTTATTTCAAGTACATGCCATTATTTCAAACAAATAAGTCAGAAAAAAATACTAATATATCTAGAAAACAAAGAAGACTTGGCAATTAAGGTGCAAATCAGGAGAAAAAAAAAGGACAAATAATCTGCAAAAAAAATTAAGGAAAGAAACATGAAAACAAACAAATAAAGAAACACAGGAAGCAATATAAAATTTAAATGCCTAGTAGATGCTCCATGTGTCAGAAAAATATTGGAAGTACACAGAGAAAGATGAGTCAGACTTATTCTAGTCAGGATCTTAGAAATATATCTATGTTAATAGGGCATGGGACTGTACTGGATCATGGCCTCACTTCTGCAAGTGGCTGTCAGACAGCTCACATTTTGTACACAGCATTGTACATCAGTGAAACATGAAAGGAAACACTTGTCATTTCCCCCCATATGACAATGTTAAAAAATTCACTCTTTCTAAAATGCAGTCCAAGTTTCTGATCTTATGCTTTGACTAAAGCATGAAATATTAAAAATATAGACATAATTTTTTATAGTCTAGTCACTGAGCAAGTTTTATGTGCACCTATGAATTTTTAGATTCTTTTGTATGTCTGAGAGCTATTGAGAACCATGATAAAAAGCAGTGATTATTTTGTGCAGTGCAAAATAGTTTTCCACGTCCACATTATTTCTAATATGTGAAGTTTGACAGATACTTTGATTGATTTGAGAGGAAGTATCTGTATTTTTAATTTTCCAGAATTGATGCCATGCTGAACCACATTGCACATCTTACACTTTCACCACAGAGCAATGTAAAATTGGGAATCTGTATTACACAGAAAACATTTGCTTTCCTGTCAGCAATGTTGTTCTGGTACTCAGTGCAACACTCGTTAGAGATAGCTGGGAATTTTATGAAAAACATATTTTGTTAGAAAGTACCAATTCCTTTGGAAGGGTACTTGAACAGAGGACAGAATTAAGGACAGTAACCAGTGCTAAATTATTTTTTTCTCATCAATACACATTTATTAGTACAGTACAGACTCCAGGGCTATTAGCTACTCCACCATGACCTTTCTCTCTGACTGCTCTTCTGAAGCAAAAGCTCCTTTCAATCCCTTCATTTTTTGGTAAGGTCTTGTTTCTGTTTCATGGAACAAATAAATCCACAACATCAAAAAATTTTCTACAGCAGTGAGAATCCTTGTTTTCGAGACAGTTTTCATACACTGCAAAACCCATTCCAACTAAGCTTATGTCTATTTAACACACATGCTGCCACTTAATTAGCTAAAATATCTGAAAACCAGTACTGAACAAATTCATATACGATTTACTTGCACTGCTCAACACCTTTAATTATCTGTTTGAGTAATAATACCTAGCAACTCTATTTCCTGACTCACATTTAGTACAAGAAGTAGGTTTATAAAAGTGTTTTACATTATGGAATGAAAAATCATGTGCCATTATGCGAGTCGAGTCATGTACAGAATTCCTGAAGTTGTAAGACAATTTTAAAATTAAATCAGAGACTTTATTTTGCTCCCTAATCTTGCAGAACAAAAGTATTTTTTTCAGAAGGGAAACACAAGATCTATACACTTTAAGGGAGATTTTTCACATTCTTTAGAAAGTTGGAGTGATCAATAGGCCCTTCTGTAACACCATGAAAGAGTTGCACCCATAATGCTACTGAATCTCTCTGGGAATGTGAGCACAATGACATTTTGACAATAGAATATAATTAGATTGGTTGTATCATACAGGAAAAATAGAACTAGCCTTCATAACTGCCTGTGTCTCAGTCTTTCCTTCTTTTTGCAGCATTTAAGCTCTTCATAATGTTTATGTTGAAATCAATCTAGGCAGTCAAAAATTCTGCTTAACAAAGAATATGTTGTTTTGGAGTGTTTTCTGGTAAAGCTTTTAGAAAGAAAATAAAGACACAGCACAGTAGCTTCCCCAGCAGGACACATTAATTACAAATGTATTACAAGTAAACCTTAAACCAAAAGTTCCATTGATTTTTTAGGGTCTTGGAAGTATACCTTCCATTAATCATAACTAAAAATACACTAAGGCACCCTACACTACTGCCACACATATCATTCTAAACCTGAGGAAGGCTGCTGTTTTTCTGGCAATGGGGTAATTATGTCTTCTGCCTCAAACAGATGGCATGTCTTCACTGGACCAGCATTGCAGTAAGTCTTCAGATCCAAAGGGCTCAAAGTTGCTTCAGGTAAATTTATCATGTCATTGAAAAGTGTCTGTTAACTCAAACTTCTGAGAACTATGAAACACCAAGCATGGCTAGTCAATGGCTTGCCAAACAAATGTCTAGTCATTTGTTATGCATTCTTGTTGAAAATAACCTTTTTAAAAAACTTTTTTATGTTGTGACCCAAAACCACTGTCCTTTACCTAAGAGGAATGAAAATGTTCAGAACACTCTCCTCTGCCATTTGTTATGCATGTTGATTTATTATTCACTCTATATTACAAATTTATCCAAAGCCTAAATTTAAAAAAGTGCCCAGAACAGATTCAGTCTGAATTGTTGGTTCTCACTCAATTGTCCCTCTTCAAAACCACAGTGATGGGAGAGATGGGGAAACAAGAGAGAGTACAGGGCACAGGAAGGACTAAAGATACTGGATGTGTAGCACAAGGTGACTTTTCACCAGAAGCAGAAATTCCTTTCTAGAAGCAGAACAAAATTAAAATCTAAGATATGACTATGCTAAAATCTTAATGACTAGAAAGACTAGGGGTTTAAGTATACGGCAGTTTCATATATTGTTTTAATTCACTGTCTTTGAGTGAAATAAAGGTTAAAAAACAAACTTTTCTGGTTAACTGATAGAGCTGTTGGTTGCACCTGCTGATCTTTACACAACACAAGGGGACCTGAAGGAAGTCTGAGGTGTCTATTTTAAAAGAAAATTACCAAAAAATGTGATACATACAGGAAGATAAGATTCCTGTTTTATCATGGATGAAATTGACCCTCCATCTTAAATAATAACTGAGGAAATTAATTCAAAAATTACACTGGTATGCAAAAAAAACCAAAACTACCCTACACTACACCATGGTCAACTGCACAAGCCTTAGTCTTAGAACTATGTGGTACTGTACAATTAGCATGTGAGGAAAATGTGGAATTTGAATTAAAGTCTTCCCCGAGGTGTTGTAAGGGAGTGAAGCATACGTAGAGTATTCCACATAGTAACTCAACTGCATGTAAATATTCTAGAATGCTTTCAATATTAAGAAGACTAACACAGTATCTCCAACATGTTCCAAACTCAGAAAGAAAATTGAAATGATTTTATGCCAAAGAACATTACCTAAAAACACAAAAGCTGAAAAAGAAAAAAAAAAACCAGGAAAATCAGGAAATAGACTGAAATCTAGTGTTAATAGATAACTGCAGTTGCAAATTTTTTGGTTTGAATACATTTAGGTATCTCAAAACATCAAGCTTCTTCCTACTTATTTCACTGCTCTCTACTTTCATTGGCATTCCTGTGTTCTTTCCAAAGACTCTATAATAGATCTCATTGTCTCCATGTAAATTTTACAAATAAATTTTATCAAACAACTAAATTATTTAATCAGCTTATTCATCAGATACATTATGGAGGAAGTTAATATTGTGGGAAGTATGAAAATACTCGCATGAAAAGGGGGTATTCTGTGAAAAGCTCTCTATTCAGAGCTACATGCAAGTCAGTAATTATTAAAGAAATACAGAGAACATAATGAAATAATTAAAAAATAAATTATCCACAGAAGACACAAAGACATCTGTTCATGAGCATTGGCTCTCCAATGAGTTAAAGCGCAAAAAAAAAATTATTAGCATAAAACTGTTAGCAGTTATATTTTAGAATAAATTAGCACAGGCTAAAAGGAAAGCCGAGCAAATGGAAAGGAAATAGGAAGGGGAGAGTTGGGAAAAGAGGGGAAAAGAAAGGAAGAGGTGGCGATTAAGAACAAATATTGAGATTTAAGTGGGATCATGGAGGGGACATGAGGAAGTGGGATTGAAAGCATACGTAGACCGTAGAGGCACGGCTGTGGGAAAGGCAGGGAAAAGTAATCACAAATGGGGTTTCTTTAAGGAAAGCTGTTGCTCCAGCTTCCAGTGGACAGTTTCCCAGGAAGAATGGAAGGCTGGTTATATTACTGACTCTATGGAAAGAAGTACTAGTCCACTTCCATGAGAAAGAAGTGGGGGATCTTGTGATCAAGATTAGGGGGCCCTGCCACCAGTCAGGTGGAGGAGAGGGATAACCAGGATTACAGAACTCGGATTCGAGGGCCTGGAACACTGGGCCCACACTGGGCACCAGAAAGATCTGTTGTGTTTTAAGCCCAGTTTGCAACTAAGGCCCACACAGCTGCTCACTGACTTCCTCCAGCCAGCCCATCCACTCACAGGCCAGGGGAATGGGGTTTGGCGTCTGTTAGTGAGTAGTGAGCAACTGTATTGTGCATCACTTGTTTTTCTTGGGGTTTATCTGTATGGTTTTTGGTTTGGTGGTTTTTTATTTTTGTTTAAAATCTATATTACTACTACTATTATTATTATTAATAATAATAATGATAATAATAATAATAATAATAATAATAATTTTTTATCTCAACCTAAAAGGTTTTCCTTTTGATTCTCTTCTCCATTCCATTGAGAGGAGGAGGGAGTGCAGAGTGAGCAAGCAGCTGCATGATGCTTAGTTACCAGCTAGGCTTAAACCTAGCTGACTTAAATAAGACAGAAATTCTGCCCCACAAGTATGAAGGGTAGATATGTACTTCTATTTCCTAAGATTCATAAACACTCAAAATTTCAAGCAATGAGTCCATAATAATAGCTCCAGCAAAATACATGATAACAGAAGACTGAAACACAACTATTATTTGAAGTTCTTTAATAAGCATATATTTTTTCTGTTTCCTAAAAATGTCATGTAACAGATACATTTTAACGTTTTTTAAAGAAAAATTACAAAGGATAAAAACTTGACTGAGGAAGACATCTCTGACTTTTCATTTTCTTTTGCAGACAAATATGTGCTTAGACTATAGTTTTCATTTGAGGCAGACTAGACTGTAAGAAGATTATTACAGTAAGACAAGT
Organism: Callaeas wilsoni; assembly: GCA_013398955.1. Lineage (NCBI taxonomy): Eukaryota > Metazoa > Chordata > Aves > Passeriformes > Callaeidae > Callaeas > Callaeas wilsoni. Next base: position 274,560 of record VWPU01016777.1, read on the forward strand.
CGGATGCTATTTCTTATGCATTTTACAGCATTATTGGCTTATTATTATCAGTTCATATGGGAAATCTAGCAACTGAAACTATCAGCAAATGGAGAGAGACAGAGAATAAATTAAAAGAGAAAAGGCACTCTAACGACAGGGAATTCAAGGTTCATCGTGGCCCTACACAAAAGGTTTAAGATTATATTGTATGTACATAGGAAATACCAGCTTGCAAAAAAATGACAGACACAGAAGTCCTTCAGACTTTCAGGACAGGCAAACAACTGAGATTTTCTTTTAGGACAAGACCTTTGACTCCACGAGGGACAGGAAAGCTGGACCGTAGAGCCTGGAAGGAAGCTGCATGCGTTCCACCTGTGCCCCCTGCATGCAGGGCTGTGGAACAGAGAGACAGAGGTGCCCTGCAGTTTGGTCAGGACATCAGACTGCTGATTGATAATTAAAAACTTAAAAGATGAGGTACAATCCAGAAAGGCAGAGGATATAAATCATGAGTCTTTATATAACTTTTTAGAGTAATTGTCTCAAGTTCAGTTTGTAAGTCTGTAAATTTTGCGGATTAGATGTCACTATGAAAGAAATAAAAACTTAGTTGTCTCACAGATGTTACCCTTAGTAAGACTTTAAAGAATCAGCCTTTTCTTGCAGTCAAAATATTTGATATCTCACTCTGTGAAACAATAAAGAAATGATATTGAACTAATCTCAACAGATCTTTTAAGTCAGTTTTAATAAAAGAGAGACTATAAATATTTGTTCTTGCTCTGCTAAATATATTAAAAGTTCAATTTCTCTCCCCAACATCTTTGCTTCTGGTTTGTTCAATTCTGCTGGGAAGTTCATCAAAGTGACTGACATTTTCTTTCATTGATGCTGGATTACTATTACAGCAGAGAAGGATATTGTCCCAGTCAAGAGGGAAGAAAGATGCACCAGGCATTGTTTAATTAGGCCATAGGTTCATGGACTCATGGGAAGCATCAAACAATAACTTGCCAGCCACGCCATCCTTTCTCCCTTCAGCATCTTTTTCCCTCTTAGAACATGGATGCATCCCTTCTGCTGCAGCTGAAACTCTGTGTTGGTCAGCTGGAGGTCAAACACTGCACAAGCACTTTGCTTCCTTACTGTTAGGGATCCAATCTGTTTCCCAGGCTCTAAGGTAGAAATCTCTTTTTTTGCTCTCTAACTTACTTTTTCAGGGAATTACATAGAGGAGTAACTGATGAACACCAGTATTTTAGAAATGACTGCTGCTGACCAGCTGAGAGGAAGCTGTCCAACCATTCCCTAAGGAAGCCACGTTCTTCTCGCAGAGAACCAAACGTTCCTGTGCCTTTCAGCAGGGGAACAATCTCAATGCCTGCAGCAGGCCCAGAACACCCAACACGACCTTTAAAGAGGGATCTAGGGGCAGGTCCTACCAACTGCCTGGAGGCAGCTCACGTTTGTGGACAGGACACATGCGCCCAGAGTAGAAGCTGGTTTCATATACAGACCCTGAAGTTAGGGAATGATACCAGACCCTCCTGGGGCTTCACTTCTTGTAAAAGTGTATTTTCCCCTCAGCACAAGGAGTCATTCTGCTTTTCTAGTGTCATTACAGAGAAGGACATTTGCACACCCCCAAATTTCTGTGTTATTTCCATTCTAAAATAAATCAGAAAATCTCATTTTAAGGGCCATACATACCCAGAACAGAAATAGAGATGCATTGACACACAATTATGTTACCATATCTATCCCTGTTTCCTTAGCTCCCAGAGGCCCACCTCTAAATTAAACGTAATATATGTGTAATTTTAAATATTTGAAAGGAAGCAAAATTTCTCTTTGGTAAGCAGTGGGTGTTCAATGTTGGATCTACTGCATTTCTTTCAAACAATACAAAGCTTACAGGGATACACAAAACAAATCTGGCAGCTGTCTTTTCCACCAGTTTAATCTAGCCAGAAAATGTCATCGAAGCATTTCTTATTTTGCAGTATACGATGTTCAAGACCATTAAGGACTGGATGACTGGCAAAGGCATCAAAAGAAACCTGCTGGAAGTGGGACTGAACATACACCCAGCAAGTTCCTACAAGGTCTGAAGAGTGAGTTATGAATTCAGAGTCAAGGACAGGAGCTCTTTTGACAGGACAGTCAGCTTCATGCAATCTAATAATAGACTGCAATGAAGTTTGGGGGTTTTTTCATATGTAAATATAATTATGTTTCCCACTATGCAAAAAGAGCTTTAAAGAAGAAAACTACCATAAAATAAAAACTAATTTTCTTTATAGTCTTATCTAAGATGTAACTTTCAGTAGAAGATGGAATGTTAATTATATTTACATGCTTAAGAGTATTCGTATTGCTTTAATTTACAGTGTTTAGGTGTTTTTTGAGGCTCTAGTGGGCAGAGATTTAACAGCATTTTTAAACACTAGGAGCTGAAAAGATTAAAATGCAGGATTTTCAAAAGGAAGAGCCAGCCCACTTACAAGCGGAGAAACACAAACTGGATCTAGCAGACACCAAATGCAACAATTTTGGCTAAAATTCTCATTTAAGAGAGGAATAGTTTCATAGCAGACTGTTCCATGAATATTTGTTATTCAAGAAATTTACTTTTCTACACGTTATTATTTTCTGTTATTAGAAAACAGAATAAAAGGGAGAATCTTTAGTCTTGGTGAAAATAACAAGCTTTAGTGCAAAACCTCAGAGAGCAGAGAAAGATTCTGAAATTTTTGCCTTTTCTCTTACTAGTGTTCTGAATCTTGGAGAACAGCTTAATTTTTATGCAAAGAGATCCAGGATACGTAGCACGTATTGTGTTTCCTCACATATGAAGCTGTCCTTTCTGATTCTCCTCTTATTGACAGACAGGCTTTAGCAGTAGTTTTTTCATCAGCTTAGAGCTTAAATCCTGTCTACACAGAATATATGAGGTGTATAAAGGATAAGCGGAATTTCAAAATTTTATTTTGGAATCTCTTCAGGTCCATAATCTCATCTTTGAGAATAAATAAAACAGGCAAACCTCTTCTACTGTCTATATTGGTAACAGGCAAATAGTCAAGCTTCTAAAGAGGTGCAACTGTAATCAATCAAGACAAAGCAACAGCAATTTTCATGAATAAGAAAACAAAAAGAACAAACTCCCTAATTATAAACCACTGCTATTACTTGAATTACAAATGCTATGTAAACGAGAGACAATTTCCATCAGTTCTCCTCTGATTAGGATGTGAAACACGCAAACGTGATGTGTCATTTGCACAAAAGCTTTAGAATGAAACTCAGTTTGACTCTACACAATGGCTCAAATACTTGGTAGCTCCACTTCTGCGTTTGCAAAGTGGTGGCACTGCCCACCAAAATAGACAAAGTACCTTAACTTGGACAACTGGGTAAACTCAGTCACTGTAGCACATCATCCAGTTTGTTTGATTTGATGCCATCCATTGAGAAAGTGCACAAACCAAGAGTTCTGACATGTCCTGTCATGCTTCTATTCCCACTAACTATTGGGTTGGGGTTTTTTTTGGTCTTTCATTAACATGTCTTGATGAGGAAACACCTGACTATTATTTTAACAAAAACCACAAACGAATGATGAAAGGGAAGTGAGGTATCATACAGAAAATAAATAAGTAATGAAATTATGTATTTAGTTTTTATCAGTGAGCAGTCATCCTCAAGAACAAACACAATTTGGTAGTCAAATAAAAATTAAACTCTTACTATATCTGAGATAGCACTGCTTGCAAATATTTTTTTTTTAAAGGTAATTTTGATGTCTCAACTGAACCTTTAGTACTGACTGTAAATGGATTATTCACTCTCCATCCTAAAGAGTCACAAACATTTTATCAAACTCATCACATTTTCTGGCACACACACATGGTCACTTCCTGTCACCTTGTTACATGGAATAGTTAAATTAAGTAAATAATTATTTTAAATATTGCCATTTAATTCTGTAGCAATGGTAAAATCTATGCCACCACATCCAAGCTGGATGGTGATCATTTTCACTTGGTGTAAAGGAAAGGCCAGTGTTTATATATTCAGAGTGAACGTTACTCCATTAACTGCTGTTCTGTGTCGAAGCCCAGCTGAGCAGGAGGACTCACTGCATGCACTACAACCAAGAACTGTTCTGCCACTTCCCCTACAACCACTGTTCTTATTCCCAACAAGCATGTTTGCAGTAAATGGGATATTAATTTAAATGACATGCTTAAAAGAGCGAGTATAGCCCTCTGCTTGAGATCAGGCAGGAGTTTAAAATAGATTATTCCACTTTTTCTCCCACTTGGAGAAGTCAAGCATAACTTCAGAGACTGAAAATCTGCCTAAAAAACTACATGGCTAAAAGGATTCAGTTTTCCAATGCAGTCCATTCCTTGGCTTAATTTTTTTTATATATCCAGATATATTGTTCATTTTCTAAATGTGAGACGTTGGTTTCTATTAAAAACCAACAAAAAACCAAACAAACCCAACAATTTTCTGAACTACTACTAAAAATCGGTAGTTGGCTATAGAGCAATCTATATGTAAAAATTCAAGACATTTGGAATGAAATCATAGAAAGAAAAAGCAGCAGGAGGACAGTATTTGCATGGGAACAGCAGAACATTTTAAGACACAGTGAAACAGCACGAAAAGAACAGAAGTAGAAAACTTCAAATTTACATGTATGGCAGCCTGCTAGCCTGACAACAGGCCACCCAGGATGAGCCGTGAGTGCGGCACCACCATTGCTCAGTGCTGCAGTAACCCAGGTCTCTGGGACTGCCACTCTTAGTGCCGCACAGACCGTCTGCTCCTCACTTCCCAGCCATTCTACTTCGCACCTCACATGAGTCACGAGGTCCATTTTCAGATGTTATGAATGGCCAAAAGCATGTTGTAGTTGGGTTTTACTTTATCTGATGATGTATGCCCATTACTCTAGCACTCTTTAAAACCTCAGGTTTTACTGACCCACATTGGTACCAATAGTGTGATCTGGTATGCTCAGGATGTTGGGAAGAAAGAAAAAAAAGAAGGAAAAAGGATCTTTGTTTCTTCTGCATATAAGTTTTTTACATTTTTCTCTTGGAGTGCTCCTTATGTAAATAATGTATGCAGGTAACATCTATATTACATAATTTTCTTACATTGAAAAGAATATGGATTTTCCATTTTTCTTTCTCCACAGCTCATCAAACCACACATAATTGTTTATGTTGCAAATAAATGAAATGATAACTGGTCACCGTATTAGGAGACATCTTGACTAGATTCCGAGTTGATATTTCTATGAGTTCTGCGCATTATTGTCTTCGATCAGGTTCAACATATTTGTTATGTTTAACATAGTAAGTTGCTGTGTCTAAGCTACCAGCAGGTAGCATGCACTTGCACCTTAAATGACTACAACGAACTATGGTAACTTACTGAAAATGATGGGCATATGCTTCTTTTGTAATATCTGGCAATAAATGACACATAATCTCAAGGGAATTTATGTAACAACTTGCATTTGTGAATCTGGATCCCTTTTCATAATTAATATAAATAGCAACATAAGATGCATTTCTCTTTAAAAGCAATCATTAAAAATTGACTGTAGTAGAGTGAATAAGGAAGAAATAATGAGATTTTAGCTTGCATTTTAGTTGCATTTTCTGTGTTAATAACTTATGAGTGGCTCTAGAAATCTGTTTATCTTTTTGTTGGATTATACCACATGTCGTGCCCGTCATTTAACTACATATATCTATATATATATATATATACACATATAATTGATAATGTAGGGTTTAACTTTAATCTTCATTGTTTGCATGTCATTCTTATAAAAGCAGTGCAGTGAAGAAAGTAGCCCTCATGCTGAAACTATACAAAGGAAAAAGATGACCACCAACCAGTCTAAAAATATATAAAAGCAGCCTGAAGACAGCGGAATGAACTAGTACTCATCAGGTACCACCCCCCTGAATGTGGAAAACCATATGTAACACCAGAGCTTGGGGAAGATGGTTTTGGCTTCCTGAATAGAAGCCCACACTGCTCAGTCTCAGAAACTCGAATCTGCAGCCATCACGGCTAAGAGTGTGACAAGGAACTCAGAGTATCATACATCGAAAGCTTGACCAGTGGAATTCCACATATGTACTGCAGATCTTGCCATCTGCCAAAATTAGAACCAGTTTCTGAAACTGAGAAGAGAGTATCTCCAAAGACATACCTGAATGCATAAATCAGGAGAGCAAAAGAGAATAGACATGGGACAATTCTAGTTTTCTTTTCAAAAATTTTGTTCAACAATTTTTAAAAGAAAACTTTGTCATGAAGGAGTCTTAGAAAAAGACTTAGAGCTGCATCTTTTTTATAAGAATTCTGGGCAACAGCCCCAGTGCAGATGGCACCACCCTGTCACTGCCATCTGCCTATATAACAGCATCCCCAGCATCAGTGATGTTTTGAGTCGTGCAAGTCCCCACACCTTCAGTGCCCTGGGTACACAAAGAGGAGCCCCTGTAGCATGGGCACCCTCTTCGATTTGCCTAGGCGACTTTCCAGTGGCTGCTCCTGAACAGCCTGAAGGCCCACACATCATTCCTGCCAGGATTAATGCAGGAGGGGACACTGTGTCTGACTCAGCACACTCTTCTCAGAATTACTGGGCCTTCGGGAAGTAGCTATGCAAATATCAGCACAATGTATGGAGAGTGTATGGACGTGATGTATGTAACACTGAGAGGTCACTGCGGGTTACACAATGCGTGGGTTCACACAACTCATGAAGCTCACTCGGCTGCTGCTATGAATGTTAAAACAGATATTCAGTCTCCAATCCACATCAGGACTAATTAAAAACTGTTATTTACTGTAGAGTGTAGGCTTGCTCAGGCAACTGCCTGACATTAATCAGTCCTTGAATGCTGGAATTTAAACTAAAAATATGCAAAAAATTTATGAGTAATGCCAGTTTTGTTTAGTGTCACACACTATTAAATCAATGAGGACTAAATGAGCCTTTATTCAAAGATACTTACAAAATAAACAACTGGTTTTCTGGAGTTCATTACTGCTTTCAAAAGTTTCTATTATTGGCAAAGTCAGGAAATTTTTCATGAAAGTTCTAGGAAATGTTGCTGGTTTACTCCTACTAAATAATTTAAGCTCCATAGAAAGACACACATAATGATCTGGGGACAAATGTCACCTTGAGATTTCCATTTTTCCTGGAATGGAAACAAATTTTGTGCAGATTCTGAAGTATTTACAGCAGTTTTATTAATTTTCTTGAGTATTGCGGTGATTCCAGTTTAAAGCTTTTTTGTACGAGGATGGATATTTTAATAGGGTCTAAAGCAAAAGGACAAGGGGTAATAATTTTAAACTAAAAGAGGAAACATTTAGATAAGATTTAAGGAAGATTTTCTTTTACATTTACAGTGGTAAAACACTGGAACAGGTTATGTGATGGATGCCCCATCTCTGGAAACATTCAAGGTCAGACTGGACAGGGCTCTGAGACACATGGTCTACTGGAAAATATCCCTGGTGGGAAACTAGATGACCTTTAAAGATCCCTTCCAACCGAAATCAGTCTATGATTTTACAGCACTGGAACAACCTGAATATAAGTCTCATCCTAGAGGGAGTTCTGCTAGGACAGTGTCCTAGTTTCAGCTGAGTAGAGTTGATTAATTTCTCCTCAGTAGCTGTTACAGTGCTGTGTTTCGGATTAGGAATGAGAATGGTGTTGATAACACAATAATGTTTTGGTTTTTTGCTAAGTCACATTTACCCTAAGTCAAAAACTTTTCTTTTCCTCTCATGCTCTGCCAGTGAGAAGGTCAGCAAAAGAAACTGGGACAGGTGACCCAGAAAGCCAATTGTGTCCTGGGCTGCATCCCAAGCAGTGTGGGCAGCAGGTCTAGGGAGGTGCCAAAGGGATATTCCACACCACAGACTGTCATGCCCAGTATCTAAAGTGGGAGGAGTCACCCAGAAGGATGGTTGATCTGGCTTCAGGAAGGTGGGCTCTTTACTGGACTTTCATGTGCTGTAGTTCTAAATAAAGTTTGTGGAAACATGAACACAAATATTTAAAATAGACTTCATACTTATTACTTTTCAGTTCCACTCAAAAGAATACAAATTTGTGCAACAACAAATCAGGAAAAAGAAAATTGTAGAATGCATAAAAATGATCATAAGTGCAATAATTAAAAGACCATAATTAGATTATATAAAGAACACTAGAGCAGAACCACAACTGTTTCCTATTTTAAAATCATATTTTTGTGCTTTTAATTAGCTCAAATGAATCTACAACAAACTGAAAGATATCAGTAACCAACTATGCATTTTAATTTTATTTATTTTTTACTAATATCTTTCTATTCATTCAAATATGTGTTCTCCTTCCTCCATTTCTTGGTTCACTGACACTTAGGAAAACTGTATCACAAGAATTCCAGTGAAAAGTAACTTGATTTTGAGTTGACTGTAAATCATTTAAAACTCATACATTTAAATGCATGGGAACCAAATCTTTTGCAGTAATTTACCTTATGTTAATTAAGTCCTCCTTTAAATGAATATAATGTTTATAATCAAAGCTCACAACTTTCAAAATGAAATGGTCCGTATGTGCTGCCTTTGCTAAAAAATTATGCTGAGTATACTTCTGTTTAGACAGCTATGAGATTACACAGTTCTTCAGACTCTTAAAGGATCTTTCTCTACACAGCCAAGTACAACCTTAAGATCTCCTTAATGTCTGTGTGGTTTCACATCCATGCAGAAGGCATGGTAAGACTCACTTCACGGAAAGTGGAGAGTGGATAACTCAGCACTGTAAAAGTGTAGAATCCAAAACCAGCAGAACAAGGGACTGGTCAGTCTTCCTCCAACAAGAAAAAACGACCTTAAAGATCATCAGTTCCAAACCCCCCGCTGTGGACAAGGATACATTCCACTACACCAAGTTGCTTAGAACCCCATACAACTTTGCCTTGAACACTTGTAGGGATGGACCATCTACAACTTCTCTGGGAAACCTGTCCCAGAGCCTCACCACCCTCAGTTTTTTTCCTAATATCTGATGTCAATCTTCCATATTGCAGCTTAAAGCCATTCCCCCCTTGTCCTATCACTACATGCCCTTGTGAAAAGTCCCTCTCCAGCTTTCCTGTACGCTCCCTTCATGTACTGGAAAGCCATAATTAGGTCATCCCAAAGCCTTCTCTTTTCTAGGCTGAACAATTATCTTAGCCTTTCATTGTGGGAGAGGTGATCTATCCCTCTGATCATCTTGGTGGTCTCCTTTGGACTCTCTTCAACAGATGTGTCCTTCCTGTGCTGAGAACCCCAGAGCTGGATGCAGCTCTGCAGGGAGGGTCTCCCCAGGGCAGAGCAGAGGGGCAGCATCACCTCCCTTGTCCTGCTGGCCACAGTGCTGTGGATGCAGCCCAGGCCATATTTGGCTTTCTGGGCTTCAAATGCACACAGCCACCTCATGTCCAGCCTCTCACCCACCAGCACCCCCAAGTCCTTCTCTGCAGGGCTGCTCTTGATTTGTTCATCTCCCAGCCAGGATTGACACAAGGGGTTGCCTCAACACAGCTGCAGCACCTTGCACTTGGACTTGTTAAATTTCATGAGTTTCCCATGGTCCCAATTCTCAGGTTTGTCCAGGTCTTCCTGGATGGCCTCCTGACCTTCAGGTGTGTCAACTGCACTGCTCAGCTTGAGGCCATCTGCAAATTTGCTGAGGGTGCACTTGATCCCTTTGTCTGTGTCATTAATGAAGATATTAAATAGCATTTGCCCACCAAAAGAAGCTGGAGAGGCCTGGGATAAAGCCAGGACATGGCAGCTGCACATGCAGTAAGATGTGTTTCTTCATCCAGGAGTAAGCAAAGCTGTGGAACCTGTTGCCAACAGAATGCTGCGGATGCTAAAACTAACTTGAATTCAAAAAGTTACTAAGAAGTTCACCAAAGACAAATTCACTGGAGCTTATTAAGCACCAAAACCAAGTGGTAGATCAGAAAGTCCTTGAGTTGCAACTGTTGGAGACTGTCAGGTTATGGAAAAAAAAAACAAATCATGATGTGCTTCCTCTACTGATATATGTTTTCTTAATCTTCTGCTTTTGGACATTGCTGAAGACAGGAAACCCAGAACAACAACCTCTGTTTATCCATATGGCTTTTCTGTATTTGTAAAGACCTTTTCTATATTTGTAAATGAAATCTGCAGCTGACAGTCGTTTTCAGCTATGGGTCCTGACCTCATTTTGGCACAGCACACCTTACTGGGTCCATTAAACTGCCTTCGAGGATGTCACATTTAGGGATAATATGTAGCTTTTTCAGTACGTATATTCCAGTGTCCCAGCAAAATCCATCTGGAATACTGCCTTCACTTTGACAAACATCTAATCTGTCAGAACTTTTAACATTACCACATTTTCTCTAATTTGTCAACAGGTTCTCCAAGCGAAAGAAATTGAGAAAATTTCTTATTTTGAGTTTTCAAAAAATCAGTCATTTTCAAATAGGCAACCAAATTAAAATAAAGTTTCACTGCTAAATCTCCAATATACATCACAGTAACTCATTTTAACATTCTGGTTATTTTGTATTTTGCCTAATGGAGCCAAAATGTAACCCTTAAAAAAAAAAAAAAATCTATGAAACTGTAACACATAAATGACATCTTGGAATCTGAGTATTCTCAAATCTGTAATACTAAATTCTCAGAAATTATGAATATTCACATTTACATAATCATTTGAAAATCTTTTACAGAAAACTACTGTGCCAACCTCCTTCTTAAAAGCAGGATCGTAAAACTTGAGGTATTAAGTAGCTAAAAATAATCAAGCGTGAAAACTTTAAGTTTTTATGCCATCCCTCCCATCCTGAAGTTGCCTCAAATATGGTATCTGAATATCTGTTCCGTTCAATACTCATTGAAAGAGGAGACTATGAAAGAGGTTTGTTTCATTCACTTTATGAGTTCTAACAAATCAATATTACCTATTATGAGGTTTGAAGAATATAATTATAAATTTCAACTGTGTGTACCAATGCCTCTTGAAGACAAACTTTCCTCACAGCTACTAATTGGCAATATCAAAGTGCTTCAGAAGAAAGCAAACTCATCCCTTCTACACAAAAGCACTCTGCCCCTCCAGAAACCACCTACATATCACAGTGCCCATCAATCAGTGGAAAAGAAATACATAGCCAGCCAGTATTTTATTTTCTACAAGAAACAGCCCACCAACATGCAACAGCCAAACAAAACAAAACAAAACAAACAAACAAACAAAAAAAAAGAAAAAAGAAAAAAGAAAAGAGAAAAAAAAAGAAAAAGAAAAAAAAAAGAAGAAAAGAAGAAAAAAAGAAAAAGGTGGAAGAAAGCAAGGAACCAAAGACAGTTTGAATTGTTTTGAAATTACTACAACAGAGGAGGCTTTCCTGGGTGCAGTGTGATACCTTTTTGACAGATAATCCACTAGCTATGCAAGGATATTGTACTTACAGTACTTACATGCGTGGTGCTACAACATTATAATACAAATGTTTAATCGGCCTTTATTAGTATTAGCATTTTCTAGGAAGCCTCTGGCATCTGAAGACTTCAAAGAGTACAACCATATTTTCCTATGCTCAGAAAATGTTCACAAGAAGTAATGGTCATCATCTTGAAAAGTCCAAAATCTAATTTCAAATAACATGAGTTTCCTGATGGCTTACTTTTCTTTGATGGAAGCATATGTTCCTGAAGGCCAACTTTTGGCCTTATGTTCCTGTCAGTACTGAGAACTCTGTTTGCAATTAAGAGGCCTACTCTGATGACGATGATGACTCCAAGCCAGACGTATGAAGGATCCTATCTCAGTAACTGCAAGAAATCTGGATGTTTTCTCTTGGATAGGAGCTCACTCCAGTTTGAAATCCAAAGCTTGCACAAAATATTTGTGTGAGTCACTTTTTAAGTTAATGTATAGCAGTATCTTTACAGTATTTCATTCATTTCTGAAGACACCAATAGAGTCTCACTGATCTTCCTCTCATATTTTCTACAGAAACTCACATAACCTGTGTGAGAGACTGAAACATTACAGTTCATGGCTTAAACATTGTTATGAAGGACTTTTGGCCCATTGTGACAAAACTGTATAAAGAAGCTGCAATGACCAAAGCCCACTTCTCTCTGAATAAGCCTTCTGACTGGAAATTTGGACTGTGAGTTAAGCCACCAAACAGGAATTTGAGATAAAATAAAGGTGATGCTATTGTCCAGTCATCTCAGGTCTAGTGAGAAGTAAATGAGGCTGAGGGAGAAGAATGTATTCACAAGAAAGCCAAACCCAGAAGCTGCCCTGAAAATCAGCTGTGGCTGGGTTCATGGTAGGGGAGGCCATAACCCACAGGCTCATCTGCTGAGGCAAGGCTTGCACAGACTCCTCACATCCAAAGTGGGAGGTGGAGAGTTTTGGGGCTGTGGGGTAACCTCTGGCCAGAGGCAGTGAACACCCATCCTCCCTTACACAAACCAGCTGTAAAATTCACCACCCCAGGAAGGCCACATCCACGGGACAGCCCCATGAGAGGCAGCTGAGGAGGTGTCATAAACCATCAAAGACTCCCAAAGCATCCCCCAGATTCATTCCTGAGGCCTTGCAGCAGATGACTGCACATGATGTAAAGTGCAAACTTGCCCCCCCAGGGGAGGCACCTGGGCATTCCCACCTGGCCTGAACATATATTAATCCATTGAACTCTAGGTTTATGGGAACCTCACCACAGAGAAGACCAGAAGAGGACCAACAGGACGCCATCAGGATCCACGGAGTGCTGGTATTTTCTACTAAACCTGCCTCTGTCTCTCTCTCTCTCCGCATCACCATCTCTCTTTCTACTGCCTTCTATCTGTCTCTCTCTACCTCACATTTACTGTTAAATATAATCCATACTATTGACTTTGGCATGTGGTCTCCTTTGCACTTGAATTTGGGAAGAGGCATCTCCCTAATAATTTTAATAACCGGATCTTAACAACCTATGAAAGTTTTGACCCTGTAAAGGATGTTACACTTGTTTAACTATATAATTTCCTGTAGAGGAAAGGCTGTACCTTCCTTTAGAAGTAGATATCCCAACAAATATTATTTTTCTGCTTGGTAGGCAAAAAAATAATGTCAAGGTTTTATGTTATTTTCAATAGTAAGGGCTTATCATAGCCTTCTATTTTGTCAGTACATTGCTTCTGTCTAAAGTTCTTTCTGATATATCCCTCATCTCACTGCTACTTCATCGTGCCTTAATGATGTAACAAAAATGAAATTCACTTCACAGACATATTAAACATTATTTACTTTCCTCCTTTTTTGATTCAGCTTTGTTTGGGGTTTTTTTGAGTCTGTTGCTTGCTTTTTGACTGAAAAAAAACTCCATACTATTTTTATGGGACATAAATTATTAATAGAGATACAAAATACAGCCTGAATTTTTGGTCTGCTTCCCCCTCCGCCAAATGTTGGGCAACTTCTTAGTATTGCTACTAAAAGAAGACAGCCTTGTCCAATTCTTAAGTTCACTGTGAGTAGATTCAAAAAGTAATGATGGATTAAATAAAAATCAAAAATACCCAATTTCACAGATGTTTCTTTACCTTAAATTCACATTTTTATGGTAAGACATTAAAATGCACATGATACCTGTTTATGTCTTGTACTACAGCATTAAGATCCGCTAGGGTATATTTTGGAAGAATGTATGTCTACACCTCAGATGCATTGAAAGCCTTCTTGGGTCATCAACATCTGCAGTATGCATTAAAGGACTACTAAAACAGATCCCAGACAATCCTCATAGCATTAAAATAATTAGAGGAAAAGCAGGTTAAACACACACAAAACTGCACTTCTATTACTAAGGCCAATTCCCATATCACTTGAAAAGAGCATAATATCTTTTCAGGTCAAGTTTCCTTTTATAAATGGAAAGTGAAACCTACCCTATTCCCTTTGGAGTGCTCTTCTGAAGATAATGCCAAATTCACCCTCGCATTTTTTACTTCAAGATTATGATGGCCATATAACCTGAATCTGTAAATTATATAGCAAAGTCATAATATGGCTGGGTATCTTAATATCATTTTTATGCACTTAAAAGAGTTTAAAAGCTGTGTGTTTCCCTAGCAGAGGACCATGTGGATAAAATGGGGATGCATCTGAATGGTAGAATCCCCACCTTCAGGGGATTCAAATGATTCAAAAGCCCCACACTGATGTCTTCTCCCACCAGCTAGCTGACATAGCCTGGGCCCCAGACCTTGAACTGAGCTGCCTCAGCAGCTGGGCAGCTCAGACTCCTAATCTGGCAACTCTCTTTTTAGACAGCAGAATAGAGAACTAAAATTTATATATATAATAATTTATAGAGAACTAAAAAAATACCAGTGGATCTGCACATAGAAGAAAAATATTTTAGGGGTTACCGTGAAAAGTGGGAAGAGAATGAACTGTGTGTAAATAAACTGAAGAATTGCATTTTAAAATCATTGAAAACTGAGTATTGCAAGGGCTTTTAAAATTAAAGTGTTTCTGGATCATTTTCTTCCAATATTTCTTTAAATTTCTGAGAAAATATATATATACATATATATTAATGCTCTGAATAGTGTTTCTTCCTCTGTTCCCATCCATGACAGTTTATGAAGCAAATATCCATTATATGAATACTTTGCTTCACAGTAATTCAAAATGCTTTAAAATTCCTTCTGTGCAAAACCTGGAGGTAACCAGGCCTTTAAATTCAGACCTTAAAATACTTAGCAGACTGAAATTATGAATATTTTTGACTAGGTGAGGAGAAAGGCATTTTTCTTATTGTCTGGCTGAATCAAATGTTACTTGTGATGGTGATAAAGTTTCTTAAAAAAAATATAAAGAACATCCTTCAGCCTTCTCCTAGACGCTGAAGTTACTGTCAGATCAGCCTGTTTGTAACATCTTAACCTAAAAAGTTAACTGAACGGTAAACATCTACAAAGATCATTTTTAAGCTTGCCTTAGGTTTTTAGAAGAGGCAATACAATTATAAAAGTCAGTTGATCAAGAAATTATACAGAAGACAACGGTCTGTTCTTTTTAAGCGCGAGGTGGTGGTGCTGGTGCTGATCTCTAGTATAAAGTCTGCAGCAGGTATGGAGTATTTGTGCCAGTCTGAAGGGTCTCTTTTTTTCACAGTTTTCATCCTCTCCCCCACTAGACAAGTTTCAGTAGCAACAAATCTTTTGAGAATGGAATAAGAAGCAGTTCTTGTTTACTCACTGTGTCGTGGCCTAGTGAACAAACCCAAGAAATGTGAGAAGAGGTTTCAGAAAACACAGTCTTCGGATTTTTTTTTTTTTTTAAACTTAAAGCTCTTTAATATTTCATTAAAAATAAAAAACAGTGTGACATACATCTGAGGTAGTTTATGAGTGGGTCTCTATGCCATATACAGCATTAAATCCACTCACTAGAGATGCACTGTGACACTGCCAGGAAAATGTCACATCTTCCAAAAACTAAGTCAGTCAATATAAAAACACCTGTAGATCAATCATCCCCTAGTCATGATTCAATCTAGAGTGCAAAGAATTTAGCTGAAGTAAAGATGCAAATATTTGTTGTCAATTTTTTTGTTACTTAGGTTTAAATCTATGCTGAATTTGTTTTCACGAGCAAGTAGAAAAAGCTGTTTGAAGTGTTTAAGCCGAGTCTTAATACAAATTCATGTGCCTCTGAGAAATTCAGATTGAACTGTGGCAGTAAGTAACATTTTAAAGGTCCTTAATGAATTAAAGATTCTGGAAACTACTTTTGCGATAGTATGCAGCCTGGATACAAGGACTTGGCTTCATTAATTCAAATGTCAAAGTTCTTTCATATTTTAATGGGCAAGTCTCAATGGAAACACTTCCAAAAGAATGGAATCAAAAGGATTATTTTTAATAAGACACTTCATTGGTATTGGTAGAGGTCATAGATAATCACCAAGCAAGCACACCACTGACACAATTTCCAGGGATTGCAGCAATGGTATGTCTCAAAAAACTGTACTGGAAACACATGGGAGTCTCAGGCAAAGTCCTTACTGAAAGATTGTAATACTGAGTATGGGTTCAGGATAAAATATTTAGGTGAAGACTTCTAGGAAACCCATGGAGGATCTGTCAGCAAAAGGACAGATCTTTCCCTTCTTCATTGTTGGTTATTTCACTACAGCAATGAGCCCTCTGGCCCAGATAATCGGA
This sequence comes from Callaeas wilsoni, assembly GCA_013398955.1. Lineage (NCBI taxonomy): Eukaryota > Metazoa > Chordata > Aves > Passeriformes > Callaeidae > Callaeas > Callaeas wilsoni. Next base: position 290,880 of record VWPU01016777.1, read on the forward strand.
CAAAAAAAATTACTTTTCTGGTAAAATAATCTTCCTTACCTTAAAGCACTGGATGCACCAGATTGTAAAAATTAAAGATTAGGCTTAACCATTGATTTGGTCAACATGTGGAAACAAATCTTTGCATTATCTTTTCTGAAGTCTTACAGTAAAGTCAGCTCTTAATGGACAATCCCACTCCACGTAGAACAAACTTTGCTCCCTCACTTCTTGGCACCAGCTTCAGTGACACAGGTCACATTCTATGTACTGTCTCTTAATTTTAAAGAGTCTTGAATAAAATTGCATTAAAATAACCTACACTAAGCTAACGTATCTAAGCTAATGTTTTCAAAAATTGGAAGAGTCCTGCAATAATATTCCACCTGCCAAGTTTCCACCCACAGAAATTCAAATTTCTGGATTATAATTAAATCTCTCTGGGAAAAAACCAACAAATGACAGAATACTGTGCAGTAGCAGGGCGGTCATTGTGCGGTCATTTCTCAAATGCTAAGCTACCAAAAGCTCCTTAGAGATGAGTCCTGCCTTGGCAATAGAAAATACAAAGCAGATAATTGTGGGTCTGTAAAATACTTCCATATTACTTATACATTTATTTTGTATTATTGTATTACTCTCATATACATTTATTATAAATTTTCTTTACTTCTATTATGGTATCTCTACATGAATTTTACTGTAGTACCCAAATACTTAGTGCTGCTGAGAACAGAAAATTCTGCCAACTACAGAATGCACATTCATCACTGAGAAACTAGTCAAGAGTCCCAGTATGCCTTCAGCATGAATGTTTTATTGGTGTAAGAAAAAATTATTTTGTGGTGCATAAACTGTGCATAGCACAGACCACGGACGCAAAGACCAAACCCTTATTTCATAGCTATGCCCAGAGAAGCACCAAGAGCAAAAAGCAGTTGTTCCAGCAAAACTGTACTTTTCACAAATATCTCTAGGATAGCTCAGGAAGAACAGTTTTTTACACCAACACTGGGAGGTAGTAATAGATGAAGAATATTAAAGCCCTACATGTGACCTGAGCAATTTCTTTGCCCATTATACGGAATTAGAAACAAGAAGTTTTTGAATTTAATCTGGTCAAACTTTGTGGGAACATATGACAACACAGATGGAATGGATCTGAATATTTGAGTTGCATTTTGAGGTCAAAAAAACCCCACAACGCTTTGACAGGATGTAATATTTAACTTCTTTTTTTCCTTATTCTTTGACATTTAAGACAAACATTCTATCTCAGAATTCAGTGAAGCTGAAAGAGGCCTAACTTTCGGGAAGTTAATTATTTCAGGCTAGGAGCTACTGTGCCTTTCAATTTTTTCCTGATTGCAGCACTACAGAGCAGACTGTGTTTGGGAACAGAGACAGTGAATTTAACTTGAGTATGACAAGCATTAATGTATGCAGGATAATACGCTTACCTAATATCCTTCATTTAAAATGCACAACACTGTAGGCAAAATGCAAAACACTTTGAAACACAATCAAAGCTATTCATATTTAATACTTCAAACAAGAGATCTGAAAGGTTGCAGAGGTGACAACATATTACAGAAAATGCCAGCATTTAGTCTTGTCAAATTATAAAATAATAAGCTTCTATTTTAGATTCTCTGAAAGGGCAATTAATTGTGGAACTATTTCACAAAAGGACTTTGTGCCTCTGTCTGAGCCTAATGAACAAAATAGAGATATGATACATTATTTGTGTATTTTCCAATAAGCAAGTGCTGAACCACAAACTGCAGAGGTTTCTGAGATAACTTCTCAGTACAGCAGATACTGTAAATAAGCTCAAATTATCTATCCATCATCCATTTAGAAGTACACTGAAAATATCATCATCAGTGATATCCTCAGGTACATCATCAGCATGTCCTGCAGTTTTGATTCTCAGATCTGCAGCAAATTAGCTTCCTTTATTTTGCATAGAAGCAGAAATAGGTAAATTTAAAAGAAAAAGAAAAAAATCAGCATCAAACACCATTCACACAATATTTTTTTTTTTTATTCACACATTAAAATATATGTTTGTGAATAAGTCTCCTAATACAGCATACTAATTATATTAATTATTAATTAACCTTAATAATCATTTTCATGGTCTGATCAAATACTTGCCAATGAAGAAGGTTTTTTTTGTTCTTGGAAACCTAAGAGCCTCTAATAGCCTCTCTGTGAATTAATAACTTCTAAATATGTGTGCAGCTCTGTGCACAGTGGCTGCATCTCTGTACTACACAAAAGCCAGCAAGGGGTTTTTTAGGGGACCAGGCCTCACAATAGTAACTAGAGAATCTTTGCTGAACCATGTACAGCAATTTCTACTCAACATGCCAGATCTTTACTAAGTAAAGCACAGTCAAAATAGAAATCTCCTTGATTTTTTGCCAAGAATTTTCTTCTAGTAAATTCAGAATGGAAGGAAAACCAGACTATTTGATTGTACCATGCCTGTAAAGACAAGATCCTTTGGAACATTATTTATGGTTTAGCATATCAATTGATTTTGCCTTTGAGCAGAGTATAAAATCACTGCAAATGAAATTCACTAACAATCAAATTATTTACCTAGTGAAAACCAGTAACAAGCTAATTCAAATCTAATGTTAAAATCCAACAAAAAATAAAGTTGAAAGTATACATTAAATTTCAGTCTTCATTATGCCTCCAAGTATTCTCCCAATCTAGCTTGCCTGGATCATGGACTCATTTAACAAAAGTGTATTTTAATATAGTCAGCAAGGTCCTAAACCTATAAAACAGAAGACAGAACTGAGAAATCCATGGATATTAAAAAAGTAGTTAGGACTCAGAGTATGTATGTGGTTGCTACATGGTGCTACAGCTAAGACAGCAAATATGATTACTGACTTTGTACATGAGATAGTGCCAAGGAATAAATTAACTCTATTACATCTGCATTTGTTATTATTAAGACTATTATGGGACCAAAAAAGACAGATCTGTCACAAGTGCTAAGGGCGCTATTGTCTTTTCTCTATTTCAGCTACACACTCCTGGATGTACAGATGAAAAGAGTCTTTTTAAACATCACATCTGGACTGCAGCTGCATCCATCTTTAAGGCTCCAAACTCAGTTTCGCTTTTGGAAAAAATTACACCGCCAAATTGGAAAAGACTTGAGGAAGTCTTATAACAGCAATACACCTCAAAAATCATTTGACAATGACAGATGGAGATAATAAATCTATTTATTCAATACAACCTAGATATTTCTTGATTCTGCTATTTGTATAATTTTCTGTATTCAAAGCCTACAATATCAAAAAGCAACAGAGTACTGTCCTCAAGTGTAAAAAGCACTTGAGATTTTTTTTAAAGCTTTCTGAGAGAGAATAAACATGTTCAGCTGTAGTTGCACAGCTGTATTTCAATACATGAAGTATCTCTACTGCTCTGAAAATGAAGTATTTATGATAAATACCCTTTAATTTTCTTTCGCTTGCATTCAGAACAGCAGCTCAAGGCCAAAATATGTGTATGCTTGGTTACAGACAGCATGTGATTTAGTAACTCTACAGGTATTAATGATCATGGATATTTGTGGTTTGAGGTCCTTCCTCCTTTTCTCTGTCATACTTTATATTGTGAATTTAAAAATTCTACTCTTAGTTTCATTCTCTCTCACCAGCTTTCTTTACTCAATCTACATATTGGATCAGCACTATTCTTGGGATCAAACTGTAGATATCTATTCTGGGAGAGATTGTATCAGCATTTATAATCTCAATTATGAGATAAATATATGTATCAGAGGCAAAAAACCCTCAGAGTTCTACATGTCAATATCTTTCATATTTTAGAACTCTTAAAAACAATTTTGCTTCAGTGAGACCTGTAGAACACAGAAAGCAGTAAGAATCAGTAAGAAAATGAGAGCTCGATGAGAAAGTGGCAGATGTGTCCACTGCAGACATCCATCCAATAAACAGCCACCTTATCCATTAGATCATGCCATGTATCAATTCGGGGGCTGTCACATTGCATTTCCTACAATTTATTCATGTGAGGAAGGAAAGAGAGCAGAAAGTAAATAATTTATAAGAACTTCAGCTCGGAGAACCTGTTAGTGCCTTTTTTCCCCTTACATCAACTAGTTTATTTTTCTAGGGAAAGGACAAATCTAGTAGCTGAGAAAATGGAATAAAGGCAACTGAAAGACTAAAAGTCATGCATTCTGCAGTAGAGGATTGCAATGGGATCCAATGACACACCAATTTCTGTCAACTTTTCTTCTTTCTGCAAAAACAGAGCATGGAAAATGCAGAGGAGCAACTGTATACACTCCCTTTATTATATGAACAGCCTCACATTGTTTGGGATTTCAAATAGCAACAGATTCACAGACACTGATATTATGGAAGTATTATCATGCCTTGGGTTGGGAGGGACCTTAAATATCATGTAGTTTTGAAAGTGTTTTATGGGCAGGAACAGTTTCCACCAGACCAGGTTGTTCAAAGCCCCATCCAGCTTGGTTTTGTACATTTCCATGGATGGGGCATCCCAGCCCCTCTGTCAACCAGTTCCAGTGCCTCACCACTCCCACAGTAGAAAATCTTTTCCTAATACGTAACCTAAACTATCTTATTTCATCTTCAGGCCATTTGCCCTTGTCCTCCCCATACATGCCCTTGTGAAAATTCCCTCTCCAGCTCTCTTGCAGGTCTCCTTTAGGTACTAGAAGGGGCTCTAAGGTCTCCCTGGAGCCTTCTCTTCTCCAGGCTGAACCACCCAGCTCTCTCAGCCTGTCTCCATAGAAGAAAGAGGTGCTCCAGCCATGTGATTGTCTTCCTTCTTCCACGTCCTCAGGACTTGACTCCAACAGGTCAACATCTTCCTTGTGTTGGGGGCCCCAGAGCTGGACACAGCACTCCAGGTAGGGTCTCACAAGAACAGAGTAGAGAAGGAGAATCACTTTCCTACATCAGAGGTACGTAAAGCACAGAGAACGCCATGAATCGCACAGGAAAACTGTTCTATGCAGCAGCGTACGATGCAAAGCCTCTTATGCAGTGGGAGTGGTATAATCTCTAAAAAGATGCTAACGTTACCTTTCTGGCTTTGCTTTCTAAAATTTCAACTCCTATATCTTATTCTGAATAAATGATGCAACTGAGGGCTCACGTACTGTGAGTGCAGAGTCTGGATCCCTCTCTCCTTCAAAAGTATTTTAAATATGATTAAAAGTGCTTGCTCTGAATTGTTTTGAAGTAACTATTTCCTGGACAGGATTACAGTGACAGTTTAAGAAACTAATCTTCTACAAAGCAGATTTCACCATCATAAGATTAAATATTTCAAGCATGCAAACCTGATAAAAGCTCAAACAAAACTGACAAAATTTAGAGTAATGCAGCTCATGTCATTGTGGTTGTTTTTTTGGGTTTTTTTTTTTGGTTGGTTGGTTGTTTTTTTTGTGTTTGTTTTTGTGGGGTTTTTTGTTTTTTCTTTTTTCTTTTTCCTTTTCTTTTCTCTTTTCTTTTCTTTTCTTTTCTCTTTTCTTTTCTTTTCTTTTCTTTTCTTTTCTTTTCTTTCCTTTTCTTTTCTTTTCTTTTCTTTTCTTTTCTTTTCTTTTTCTTTTCTTTTCTTACTATACCCGTGCACATTTTTTTTTTTTTTAATACCATTTCTCCTTCCTGGAAATTTAAATTTTGGCATTAATATTCAGGACTGAAGTGGATCCCTTCATCGAATTTGTTTCGTCTGAACACAAACCTTGCAGTCAGTCAACTGAATTATTATTTCAAAATAATGAATGCCTCATAGAAACGTACTTTGACATCAAAATCAGTAAGAGAAGGAGCTCAAACACAAGAGTATCTTTCTGAATACATAAATAAAGTTCCTGAAACTACAACACAAAACAAATAACCAATTAAAGGGTACTTGTTAGAATGTGACTATTTACTTGTTTGTGAACATCTGCAAATACAAAATGTATTGAAATACAGTGATGCAGAGTAATAAAATAAAACAAAAGTTTTCATATGAGTTTATACCCAATGCTTTTATTTCAGTATCTTCTTTTATAAGACAGTGGTTCCCATGTGCCTAAGTCCTCACAATGCAGGCTCACCAGACATTACTTGCCAGCTCACAGTTTGAAACAGAAAGCTAAAATGTTCATAATGGGTAGTTGCACTGAATTCATGTAATGTTAAACATAAGCAGACATGCCTGCAAGATCTCCAGTTACACGTACCGAGGTGGAAAAAAGGAGCTTTCCACTTTTCATTCCAATGCCTCTTGCTGGTTACAAGTCTTGTAATTTTGAAAGAGTTGGTGTGAACCAATGTTTGTATCAGCAGAGGGATACAGGACACTAAAGGTTCAGTGCAGTATTTAGCACCATAAAGTTGCAACTTTGCCCAGGCATCTGGGAAGATCGTAAAAGCAAAAGGATGGAGTGGGAAACTCAAGCATGTTCCAGATTAAACTAAACTAATGCCCCCAGAATGAAAAGGCTCACCAGTGTGGCCTAAAACTGAGAGACCTGACATGAATTTAGACTTAGAGGGCTCCTCATCATGTGGAAAGCAAGTATCTTTGATGGCACCTAGAGTGCAGCTTCCAGCATGTTCCACAACGAAATCTCTATAAACTCCCCAAACCCATTCTTTAAACTCAACCAATAGACAGTAAATAAGAAGCTCAAAGGAATTCTTTAAAATAATGTTGCTGCTCCAAAGCAAAACACTAATGAAGACATAGACACATCTGTTTGGAATCCTGCTATCCAAATGCTCAATGACTCCTTCAAAGAATTTGAACAGAGTAATGAGGTATGGCTTCCTTCTAAAACTGTATTGCCTTCTATAACCATATACTTCCATTAATTTACCAGCTCAAGCTTTTGATACAGTTTCTCTTAATTTTCTAGCAGTCTGAAAAGTTGCTTTTTGATTCACACTTGGAGCCATTCCAAAAAAACAACTTAACATCTCATTTACCACCCCATGGTCAATTTAAGTTGTACATTAAGTAGTAAATCCAGCAATCAGTAATTTCATGACTGAGTTCCTTAAGAATTTTTGGGTGAATACCAATGATCTTGACTATGAAGACTGATGGACCATTGCTGATTTATTACTATTAATTTTATCAATTCCGCTATAAAATATCCTGGTGTTTTTTATTAGAGAAATCCTCACGTATGTACCCTACAGAGAAAGGTGCTACCACGCTTTTCATGGAAAAATTCAGAATGGTTCATTACACATAATCAACTTTTAAGATTCAGACGCGACAGACAAAATCACCTTCTCAGCCCAGCACTGTACAGTTAGTGTCTCCTCTCAGGCTTTCCTTCACTGCTTTCTAAAGCATTTATCAAAGTTTATGAAAACCAGATTTCCATCAAGCTAACGTTTAGATAGCGCAAAGGCCAGCATGGAGATTCTACTTACATTATTAAAGAGAGACATACAACTGGTCCAAATATTGCTGGTATAAAAAATCATGCTTCCTTTACTACATAGCGGTTGAAAAATACATGAGGTCTTAATTTATCAAAATACGAAAGATCATTATTGTTTTTGCAGGTGGATTATATCTACAGAGAAGAATTGAGATAATTAAAGGTTTTCTTAGAAATTAAAGCCACAAAATAAAGAGTGTATTAAGATCAGCAATATCAGGAAAAAAAAAGGAATTTATCATTTCTGTTGACAAAACATCAATTCTTATTCACAATGTGTCAGAAAAGAGCCAACTCTAGTCAGTGATAACACCAATAATGTTGGTGAGTCACCAATTGAAGAGAAAGTATGAAAAATCTGGCAGCTGACTAATAAGAATACTCATACACTCATTTATACAAAGTGATTATGTAAGTGTCATGCTTTTTGAGGTTGACGGTGGTGTCAATCATATGATGGAGAGAAGTCACAGCACCAGGCTCAGAAAGTGTGTGCTTCTCTCATGTTTGCTTGTACTCTCTCCCAAGGAGATGGACCTTGTTTAAACTTAACACTTAAGATCACTTTTCCACACTGGGACTTCATGCAAGACAGGCTCAGGAACCCTGAGGTGACACCAAGGGGTGCCACTTTCTGATGGACAGTGGCTCCAGAGCACAGGAGCTTTCCCTGAGGGGCAGATGGGCATGTCCCATGCATAATGCAGGAGACACAGGAATTCTGCCTTTCTCATCTCAAAATTATCTTTTCATCTAGGTCTGATCCAGAGGACTCTGCTCAAGAGAGTTAATGGAACTGGCTAAGCCCCAGTAAAATATATGCTCCTACGTTTCTCCTGGTTCAGAATACGTTCACATTTTAGACAATTACTTGTTTTACTGCAAGTCAGTTGCACTAATAAACAAAATATTCTATCAATTCCAGCATTACAGCAAAATGTATGGGTTTTCTCATTCATACAAAATCCATATTTGATCATTCTCTGTTTTTCCTCTTTTTTATTTTGTTACTACTTTAACCCATATCTCTGTGCCATTATATCATTGCTCACTGACACCTGCCCACCTTCTTTCCTGTCCTTTTGGTGCTCAGTACTTTTTTTGGAGTTCCGGTACAATTATATTCAAAGCCTCCAGTCAGGATGAAAGTTCTTTCACTTCTAAAAACATGTGATGAAAAGCAACCTTTCCTATATCAGCAGATATCAAGCACATGAAAAAAAAAGAAAAAAAAAGGGTACTGTAGTAATAAAATGCAAGAGGTGTTTCACAGAAATAGTACAGAGCTTTATGATCCTCATTACACGTGAATTACTGAGTTTTATAAATAGTTCAATCTCTTATAGGAAATATAATGAAACGTTTTTAAATTAGCCTTGTTTCTGTTGATATACTTCAGAGCAATATTGGCCTCGAGATCCCTTAATGCTTTTTAATAAAGCATACAAGATGAAATAAGAAAAATTAAAAGTCAATTTAAATACACTTAAAAGATTTCAATTTGTACATGTTAGTGGAGTAAATTACAGTTAATGTGTTAAAGTTCTGGGGTTTGTTATTTCTAAAATGATGCAATTAGCCTCCAAGTTCAAACTCAATGTTACAGTGTAACTATTTTTAGCAAGTAAAAAATCACTTTACATCTACAGTTAATTGCAGATAATTTGGCCTTTGAGATACACCAGTTCGAAAGCAATAACGATTTTTAATGACAATGACAATAGCAAATGCATAAACTACTGAGAGTAAAAATGAAACACCCATGGAGTCCAAGAGTGTCCGTCTACTTTTCTTTGTCTTTCTCATCAAATTACACTGCAGAAAGATGTTTCAGATTGATGTGTGAAGTGAAGGTGAAAACATAAAAAGGAATCTTTCAAGCACTTCAATTTTCATAATTACTCTTTACTTATTGCAATCAGTGAAGTATGTGTCTAAAGCAAAACAGTTTTTAACCCTAAAAATCTTGTTTGGTAACTAGTAAGGTCAACCAGTCAGTCATCGTTCTCCACAAGCACACACAGCCCTGAAGTAACACTACTGCACATGCAGCAAGATGACCTCTGGAGTCCCTTCCAGCCTCAGCCACTCTGGGCTATCCAGCCTGAATCATGCTTTTACCTTCTACAGAGTTCACTTCTCGCTCCACTTCCATGAAAACAGAGATGTATTCATAAGGACTTAAATGCCTTAGAAGAAGGAATAAAAAGTATTCTTTCCAAATAAAGAGAAAATACCTAGTTTTGTAGCTTCACTTACCACAATTTATGCAAAATATTTCTTAAGTGAAATATTTAAGCAAATATTTAAACAGCTCATCAGAAGTGGCTATGTAATCACCATCACTCAAATATCTTCAAAATTATAATGACTCTTAAAAAGAGGAACAATAGGAAATACTTCAAATAAGCTTTGGTACAAATCTCAGACTAGAAGTACAGTAGGACACAAATGAGATAATTGTCCTTTTATCCTTGCATTCTTGTCATCCCTTTTAAAAATTCTTTTTGAGAGCAATGGAAGTGTAGAATTCCTATTTTTGTCATCAACATGGTCATGGAGTGAACAACTCTTCACAAAACTGTATTTGTATCGCCTGTCATCTGACTTCAGAAGCACTCTGAATACAGTAGGATTTTTTTACCCTTTCATTCAAAACCACCATGTGCACATAAGTATTCTGGATTTGGGAAGTAGACGGGGCTGGCTTTCATTGTATTATCTCGCTTATTATATTATTTACTCCCCTATGTCACACCTTACAGGTATTAGACATCAGCCTTAGTGAGGGCAGTACACCGAAGGGTGCTGGTGAGCCATAGCTTGTAATTCCCACCAGCTCTCCTCTGTTTACTGCGGAAACTAAAATGGTACAAACGTGAAAGGTTGCTTAGTGCAATTAGGGGCATATATAGATAAGCAACAAAACATTTACAAACATTTGTTGAATCTCTGCAGAGTCCAAGAAACAAATTGTGAATCTGAAATGTATATGCACAGTGGAGTCAAAGCTCAGTGATCAGGAGTGGCAAAGCTGACACAATTATATTAAGGAAATGCATTAGAAGAGCAGTTAATCACAGAAATTTCTTGATAATGATGTTGACTTTGGATTGAATAATTATATTGTGGATTTAGGTATTCCATATGAGGAATCAGTTGCAGCTATATAATGAAGAGTAACCCAAGGCAGAAGATAGAGTAAGCAGAATTCCCATGTTAACTAGATTTTCAGCAAGATATGATATGGGTCCAGATTGAGAACATTTTCACTATTTTTTAAGAAAATTACACAAAAGAAAATTTTCAAATCATTCACTAGCTGCCAGATGTAAGAGGAGAAATATAGATTTTTTTTTAAAATAATTTGCTTAGAACAACACAAAAAGATGACATTAAAAAATATACATTTATGTGCAAAATATATTGAAAACTCCCTTCTTTTCTATAGTAAATACTGATTGTCGTCAATTGCTAAATTAAAATGTCAAAATATGTATTATGATGACCATTTTCATCAATAAGACATGGTACAACAGATGAATAAATAAAACACTTATCCTGGAAAAAAAAAAAAATTAAAAATTGTGTCCTCCACTTAAGTAATTCCTTGTAAATTTTGCCAGCACTTTCCAGTTATATATTCCACTACATGGATTTTTGCCCCCACCTCAGTACTGAGAATAATAATTTTATATTCAACTTATGTTTCTGCTCGTATAGGAACTTATATATTCCTACAGAAATAAGTTTGTCATAAAACACCCTTTGACCTGGATGAGTTAACCTTCTGTTGCACCCTGAAAGTGACTAATTCAGTTATAAAATTCCTGGGGAAAATGAAAAAAGAAAAAAAAAGTAACAAAAATTAAAGTAATTTTACCTGCAAGTGTTTTTCATTGTAAGGCTAAAGCCAAAGAGCAGGAAAGAAAAAAAAAAAAAAAGCTTCTTAAGTCCTATTTGCCTGAGGCTTAAAACTATGACTTTTAAAAGTTCGGGGGTTGTTTGGTTGGGTTTTTTGTGGGTTTGTTTTGTTGTTTGTTTGTTTGTTTGTTTTGGTGGGGTTTTTTTGTTTGTTTTTTTTTTTAAATGTGTGGGGTGATGGGAGTGGGCTGGGAGTTTTGTCTTGTTTCTTCTTATCTCCTTTGAATATTCACTAGTCAGCAGCATACCAGAGTGCTTTATGTCTCTTTTACTGCAGCATACTCTGGTCTAGTTTTATCATTAGTATAGAAAACATGAAATATAATTTTGTACTCAATGTTTTTGCTCATTGCTCTAGGTTGAACTGGGTATGTTACGCATTTGTGTAAAGCTGTTTTTAAGCCAAGGGTTAAATATTTGAAAAGGTGATTCATGTAGGTGATCGGTTTACAGCGTGAAAGTAAGTTAGTATTATATAACTGTATTTCCTTATTACTTTTCTTCCTTCATATTTTCTACATCACTGTATTTTCACTAGCAAATGTGATACTACTTAAATGAATTTCCCACAGCAAGGAGGTAATTTCTGGTCATTTCTTCACGGCTGAGACAGCTGAGAGAACAACCTCTACTGAACTTGTTAAAAATTATAACCTGTAGGCTTATCTGTTATAGAATCATAGAATATGCTGAGTTGGAAGGGACCCATCAGGATCACCCCAATAGCCACACCATGTGCCTGAGAGTGTTGTCAAAACACTTCTTGAGCTCTGTCAGGCTTGGTGACCACTGCCCTGGGGAGCCCGTTCCAGTGCCCAGCCACCCTCTGGGTGAAGAACCTTTTACTGATATCCAACCCACACCTCACTTTCACGACATTTCCTCGTGTCCTGTCACTGACCACTCACCCCTCCTCTTCCCCTCCTGAGGAAGTTGTAGCTGCAGTGAGGTCCCCCCCCAGTCTCCTCCAGGCTGAACAGACCCAGTGCCCTCAGCCCCTCCTCACACGGCTTCCCCTCAAGGCCCTTCACCATCCTCGTTGCCCTCCTTTGGATGTTCTTTACCAGCTTATCGTCTTTTTTATACCATGGCACCCAAAACTGCCCCAGGACTCGAGGTGAGGCCTCCCCAGGGCAGAGCAGAGCAGGACAATCCCCTCCCTTGCCCGGCTGGCGATGCTGTTCCTGATGCCCCCAGGACACGCTTGGCCCTCCTGGCTGCCGGGACACACCGTTGCCTCAATTGTGTTGCAAAATTTTAAAAAAAAAAACAAGTGTAAGCTACGAATTCATTTTACCCTTATTTTTTTAACCACAGGCGCTACTGGAATTGAATAATTGCCTGAAATAACTTAAACAAACTAAACCAGCCAGTATTTTGACTTCAAATTGCTGAAATATATTTCCAGAAATACAGATGATATTTTTAAGAACGTTCAAAGATATGAACAACTATTTAAAAAGCATTTTTAGATATGTATTAGCTGTCCTACTGCTAAATAATTTACTTTACCTTCTAAAAATAATTCTCTCTTACCAAATACTACAGCTTTCCACATGAAATATCAGGAACAGCTACATTCTAAAAGATTAAATGGTATCTTATGATATTTATGATACTTATATTATGATAATAATATATAATTTGAAGGACATAATCAAAATTTTGAAGGGCCCAGGTCCAGGGAAAAATGTACTTTAAATCATTGTTTATTCTAAGAAATCTTACCACTTGTGTTTTATGGCTAAAAGTCAATTAAAACTAAAACATATGTTCCTTATAGTTCGTCAAGTCTTTATTCTGATATTATTGCAGAGTTTCAGAAATAGTGAAAAAAAACCCTTGCTACTGAAAGAACAAATGAGTGGGTGGACAGGAGGTGCTGAACAACTAATTGGATGGGTTTAGAAAATGTTTTGATCATTTTATATCATTAACTTGGACAAAATTTCTGTTCTTACCAGCCTACACCCATCAGCTGTCTTGTATTTCTAGAAAATCATTGGAGCTTTATTTACTTCTGTGATGTTTTTCAGAATAGTAGATCATTAAATAAAGACTTTTTTTTAATAGAGTGTTTTAAGGGATAAACTGTATCTACTGCCAAGAGATTAAGACCATGCAACTACACAGGCATTTTGCGTCCAAATAATGGGCTCCAAAGCCAGATAAATTTTCCTGAGAAAACAATCCATTACAAGAAAAGTGCACATAAAACAATATCAGGTCTTTTGTCTCCTATTATCAACACCATCCCAAGTCACTTTTCCCTATCTCCTTGGGAGGCTAGAAAGACCTAACACTGTAAGAGGTAGCCAAATCCCAGGAGTGGTCATTTTACATCCCCAGTTCTAGAATGTGTGAATACACATTCTTGATGAGCATGAGGATGAACACATACATATGCTCATGAGTTTTGATGTGCCCAGCACCCAGATCTGACAAGAAAAAGAGCAGAACCTTTTCCAGCACACACACAGCCAACACTCCTGTAAACATGAAGCACAGGTAGTACAACATTGTCCTTCCTCTCTGACCGAGAATGTTTTGGATTTAAGATGAGAATAATGTTGATAACACACCGATGTTTTAGTTGTTTCTAAGTAGCATTTCCTTTAAGTCAAGGACTTCTCAATTTACCATGCTCTACCAGTGAGCTGGGGTACAAGCAAGAGTAGGGGCACTCAGCCAGGACAGCTGGCCCAGACTGCCCAAAGGGATATTCCATACCATAGAACATAATGCCCCATATATAAGCTGGGGGGAGCCGACAGGGAGGGGCAGATCACTGCTTGGAGACAGACAGGTATTGTGCATCACTTGTCTTGCTTGACTTTTATCTCTCTCTCACTCTGTCTCTCCACTTTTGCAGTACTATTATTATTAGCATTGGTATTATTATCATTATTATTAATAATAATAATTTATCATAATGATTACTACTACTACTATTAAATTTTACTTGATTTCAGATATTGAACTGTTCTTATCTCAACCTTGTACTTTTACCTTTTTTTCCTGATTCTCCTCCCCATTTCACCCAGGCAGAGGAAGGGTGAACCAGTGGCTGTGTGGTATTTAGTTGCTGGTTGAGGTTAAACCACAACAATTCTGTCTCCACTGTTGTGTGCACAAGGACACTGGAAAGACTGGTACCATATATGAGTAAATACTGTCAAAGAGAAAATAAAAGTGGAGTTATGCATTCCTTCTACTGCCTCCTCCAGGTCATGTGAAGTAATAATGGACAAATACACTGCAGGAGCTGTTGCATCCTGTGCATTAACTCTATGCTTCACCAGAAAGGTCTTTAAGCCTGCCTAAAACACTGCCAGAGGTCTTAAACTGAAAGTAAGCTGACTTCCCCTTTAACATTCTCCACAGAAAACTGCCATTTATTTTTCCCCCTAAGGGTAACCTCTTAAATACTTTATGATAGTCTGTTTTATTAATAAGATTCCTAGATAATTTGAAAAATCTTATTATTCATTATTGCAACCTTTATCTGATAACTGCCTTGTTGTATCTTCCATTAGTTTTCAGAACTTGTAGTAAATTCATTCAGTTATATGCCTGAAGAATTGCAAACTAACTTTCTCATCCCTTTTATAAAATTTAGTAATTTTCATATATTAATGAAAATGAAATTTCATTTAATGTCTTAAAGTTTCATAAAATAGGTAGCATTAAGGCTGGTTCACTCCATCAAATTATATGATTCATGAATACTGTAGACAAAAGTCATATTAAGTAGGAAGGCAGCAAGCCTGAAAAGGCCTTGCATGTATTTTTCTGTGAATATCAATGTTCTTTAAAGGCAAAACTAATTTAACAAATACTGAAGAACAGGTGGGAAACATTTATGATATCTTAGGACTGCCATTAAAGCATGACAACACTCTATTATTACTAGACATCTGTTAGCAATTCCAATAGAAAGTAATTAATGAAAAAAAATTCCTTTCCTAGTTCATTATTATTTATTATATTATTATCCATTTGGTCTAATGTTGATATAAGTGGAAGGGTATTGTGGAGCTAATTACTACTCAGGTTTCCAGAACCTAACAGTACAATATTTGACAACAAATGGAGGGAATTCGTGCTTAAAGGGCAAAGTAATAACTGTTTTCCTTGTGCCAGGAAAGAGGAACTCGAGAATTCTGGGGTGATGACAAAGTAATTGCACAAATAAAAACCAACATAAAATGTAAAGTAGGTTGTGTGAACTGTGGAAGACAAAACATGAGGAAAGTAGCATATCTGTTGGTAAGAAAAGATAGCAATTTTGCTGTCAGCTGTGATGTTGTTGCAACTCAGGGAACAACTGAGGAAGAATGAGCAGATAAAGTATCTAATTCTGTGAAAGGTGACTCTCTGCAAGTAATCATAAACTGCAGTAAGGAACAGTCAATCAAAATCATTGCTGTATATGTCTGGAGATTGTTCACCCAAAATATAACATTAGTAAATTTGTAACAGGCCAGGCTGCACAAGGTTCATAATAAAATGACTCAAGTTTGGAACTGTAAGACAGAGACAGAAGACTTATAACTGGATAAAACACATCCACACAAAACACCTTTAAGTTTTTCCAGCAATTTCATACAAATACAATGTGTAGATTCCTCCTGCATGATCAAAAAAGAATGCAAAGGTAAGATTGCTGGGGTCTCACAAAAGAAGTCAGAACAGAGTTTAGGTATAGTGAAAAAATATAGATGTTAGTTAAACTTAGCATTTAAAAGAGCTCTAGCAAACCTAAAGACAGTTCTGGAACAGCGCTGAGAGACTAAGAAATGCAACTCATCAGCTCCTTCCATCTAGAAATGCAAACAGAAATTTGTTATAAGCTAGTTGCCTTAGCAACAGTACTACAAATTAAATGCTGCAAATACTTGAGCAATAACTGAGGGTGTAGCCTGGCAACACGTTGCATGTGAGACGCTCCTGACTTGAACCTCAGTGGCATGATGACCTCAGAGCAAATGGCCACTTCTCCAAGGTTTAGGCTAAATGAAGACTTTAATTAAAAAAAGCAATCTGAAAGATTTCTCATCAATCACATGATATAGTATTAAAATTTATACACTGCAGTGAGTGAAATAAACTTTCAAAACACAGCTCTGTGTACACCTGGGGGTTTTCTGCCCCAACGTTTTCTCTGCATGAGATAGCGATGAATACAACAGCACTAAGAATACAGCGGCTGCCAAAACTGTAAGGTGATAGCACTGGATTTATGACCTCTGATGTCAAGTCCTGTGGTCAGTACTCTGAACTAAACCAGTACTCAACAGATCCATGCTGATTATACACATATTAAACATAAAAGTAACAAAACATATAAACCAGAAGTTGCTATAAATATATGTGAGTATATGTATATGCATGTGTGCATTGGTATAATGTTAATGAGAGAAGTGCTCAGGAGGAAGCAGAGAATTCCATTGCTTCAGGGAAGTATTTCAATGTTGCTTCAAATTTTATACTACTTTATTATGTGTATCCAAATTTATGTCTGTACCTCTGGTTTATGTATAGCCTTTCCCTGCCTCCTCAAAAGTACCAAGGTTACACCCAAAGCTGTGAAAACTGAAAAAACCCAAGAGGAAAAATCCAAAAGAAAATCTTTCATATACACCCCTGCAACACAAAAAGCCTCTGTAGACAAAGACAGCCAAACTATAGAAATATCTGCTAGAAAATACAGACAAAGAGATGAGGTACTCTTGCAATCCCACCAAGAAGCCAGCTCCAGGTCAGTAATGGATACTGACAGCTGATTTTGTAAGCCATTTTACTAAAGTCTAACTAGAGTTATCAACCCATTGAAAGTTTACTGTACTTGCAATATCTTTATAGTATTACAGATATTAATGAGTTACACTTTTTTCACCTCCATTGCTGTCAATCTCAGTCCTCTAGCAGGAAGATTTGTGTTGTAATGCCACATCCAGCACCAGTATGGAAAAGGTGATGGTGTCATACCTTCATCTTTCTGACTAGCTTGCAAAAAGGAAAAGAAAATAAAACTTGTCTGCCTGCAAACCTGTTTTAAAGACTGTTACTTTTGGCTTTTCACAACAGCAGCATAAAAACTCTTTGAAACATATACTAGGCAGAATGACCATGTCAAACTATTACTGATAAATGTCGAAATCCCCTAAAAGTTCTCCTTTTATTTTTTTTCTAGGAATGACACCCCTCTGGAGTAAAGCAGAGTACATCAGCAGTGTACTCCTTGTACAGAGAAAGAGAAAACTCATTGACTCTCCAACATCTGCTTACAGATTACAGAAGACACCATCGCTTATGAAAACTGCTATTTTGAGACTGTAAAAGGTTGCAAGCTATAATTTCCATGTTTAGCATAGTGAGAGGTGATAAAAGTGGCTAGGTAGAATTTATGGAGTTTGTTCTGATAGTCTCTCTGCAATTTCCCATTCATGTTATTTTCAATTATTTCCTACTTCACAAGATAAATTGTATAAATTTATGGGAGCAGACAGAGCACAAAGCTGTCTTTGCCTCAGATCACAAGGTCATGTTCCATAATTACTTAATCTAACTGCTTCTAGAAGGACCTATCTAGAATTTGTGTAAGAAGTAAATCTTACTCCAATTTTTCCTCAATAGATAAAAATTAGAGATCTTATTTTTATTGAGACTGCCTGCAAAAATTCACAGCAAGTAATATTTTATTCTAATAAACTACGATAAACTAGAGATTCTATGTAAAAGTCTGTACTCTAAGAAGACTTTTTTTTTTCTTAATGCTGTATTTTTGCAAAGAAAATGCAATTTTACAATCTTTTTAAATCAGGTGAGGTTACCAGTGACCATACCTTGAAAGAATCAGAAAAAGCAGATGGATGAAATGGAAAGAAAGTAATCTGCACATTTATTCAATTAAACAATAAATATTCTATAGATACCACTCAAATATGTAGCTCTGACTCTTTGAAATCAACATATGTGGATTAGTTCCCTAGGTCTTTACATAGACCAATAAAGTATCACTTATTTTAAGCTGACACTTCACTATTAATCCTGCTTAGATAAACAGTATTTAAAAAACCAAAAGCCAAAAACCAATCAAACAAAAAAACCTTTAAAAATAATTCTAGTGCTATTTATCCCTATTTTTGTCAGCATAATCATGGATTACCATATGCTAATTTCCTGTGAAATTTTTACCTCCTACATCCCTGGCATTTAGTAGTCTGAATTATGCTTAAAAAAGACTCCAGAAACTATGCCTGAAAAGCAAACAAACATAGAAAGAAACTGTCATGCTGCAAATAGAAAAGTATGATGAGATACAGGATAAGGGATTGAGTTGTCCCTCATTTATGCCAATAACCAGTAAGAGCTCACATCCTGATGCTGAAAACTGTGCCATTCCACACTGGAGTGCAGGGGCAAGCCAAAACAAAAACCATGGGGTTTATAATTAATTTTTTTAAAAAAATATATAGATTTCCTATAAGTCATTAATATTTAAATAGTAATATGAACCATAGAAGTCATCACACATACTTTTACACACATCTGAGTCAAAGAGTATTCTTTCATCATCCTCACATAATGAATCATTTTCTTCTTAAAACAGCTTTAGAGAAGCTGAACTTCTTTTAACTGGAATGTAACGTTTCCGTGCCACATATACAACCAAAGTAATGGGGAAGTTGCCAATTAATTGCATGCAACAGCTGCCCTTAATGGTGATGTACAATGATGTTGATAACAAAGTCCCACTTGCTGAGACTCAGCACTAATTGACAGTGTGCTCCTTTGAACCCCATATTACTTATCATGTCAGACATTCCTGTTGAAAAAATGCCCTTTAAAAGTCCCCAAAAGTAACTGTGGATGCTAAGAAAGCTTTCTGGGACCAAACTGACTGAAATACAGATTCCATCTCAATTCGAGACTCAGCCCCATCATCAGGTTAATTTAATTTGTGTTGTTTTCTTCATTGCTGACTGGGGAACAGTGAATTTCAAATTGCTTTAATTTGTTTGTATCTCAAAGTAAATTGAAAACAAAATCAGGGGAGATCAACCTAGTCTGCCTGTTTAGTGAAAAGTCTTATTGCATATACCACATTTTTATTAAAAAATATTTATGAGTTGCAGCATTGCACAGACACCAACAATGTGTTTAGGGGAATGCAATGGAAATTATTTCACCCTAAAGGTGAATGGATCAAAGTCAAGAGGTACATACAGCTACTCCTGAGTCAATATTTGCTAAAACCCAGTTATTTTATTTTGGATCCTCATATTCTTTGTTGGCCCAGATGTTGTGTAGTGCCTGGTTATCATGTCCTCCCCACGTCGTCCTCAACGACATGTATCTGTGCAGTTACAGTCATTTGGCATAATATAGAAGCTTCCATTTAGAAACTAAAAATAAATAAATAAATAAATGTCAAGGAGACCCATATCTATACTCTTTGATGTACCAGCATTCAGCACAATAAAATAATGTTTTATTTTAAAATTAATATAATATTAATGTTCTTTTGACTACACTTCAAGGCACTGCTTATTACTAAGATAACTGGAGATGCATTTCTTTAGTAAAGCACTAATTGGATGTTACTTCTGACCAGACTTTTGGCTGCACATAAATTATCAAGTAACCTTGTACATTCATACCTCAAACATGCCTATTTTGCTGTTTGAAATGTTTTATTTCTCCAAGCTTGGGTCAACTGCTTATGCTTTACTCTCACTACTTGTTTCAAATGTAGCCACATCTTCACCCAACTGCTTAGCATTTCTTAGCAACTAGCAAGGGTCTCCAGTAAAATTATTGTCAATTTTAAAAATGATTCACTGTAAACCTTTAAATGACTACTTTCAATTTTGCCAAAATTTACCACTCTATTCCTATATCTGACCGTCTTTTTCAACTGGAACTAAATACATTTGAACTTTGACTTCTAATGTCTTCTGAATTCTATAAGAAATTATTAAATTACAGGACACATTTTGCAGCGCAGAGATCAAACAGACATATAACAAAAATGTAGTAAAAAATATTTATGCTTTATGTGACCATTTATTTCCAGTTAAGCTGAAGAAACTTTTCAGAAACACCCCAACCTGTTGCTTAGCAAATTTCAGAGAATAATAGTAGAAGACAAACAGTGTGTAACTATATCATCACAACAACCTTTGCTTTTGTTAGGAAATATATGACCATGTCCTAAGATCCTACTACAAATAATGCTGGACTTTTCACATGAAAAACTGTTCAAGAATATGATAGGGTTACTTTGAAAATTGAATCTTTTCTCCTTGGTAAAGAAGATTATTACTTGGATAATCACGTGAAATATTCAATTATTTTAATTTTTGCAACAGAACAGAAATGACAGGTATTTTGCTTTAATTTACTGCCACTCGCAGATTTTCAAACATCTCTTCAGAAGACTGCGGATAAATAATCAATGAAGAAGTAAGTAGAAAGAAGTAATTATTTAGAATTTTCAAGTACAGGTGTTATGCCTCCCAAAAAAATTTTCAAACATGACTGTATGAAAATAAATGCTGAAGTTTTTCCTCAATAAACAGTAGGATTTGGTTTTCAAGTTATTGACTCATCAAGAGATTTCTCAGTAATTCGGGAGGAGGATAGGTCCTAAAGGGAAGTATGAAAATCTTACTTCTCTAGAGACTGTGACAATAAAAATATACTGGACACCATTAGAACTATTACATGATTTCATGTATATTTACTATGCCAAGCTAAATTTCAAATGTTTTTTTGTGAGGAAAATAAAAAACCCAAAACTCACATTGTAGTTTGTCTGACTGCCTAAATATTCCTTCCAAAACAATTTTGTTGAAACTTCTGTAATTGATGCACATACTTACTGAAGCAAACAGCATAAGACTAGTCAAGGCACTGTTTTCATACTTTTAATCAGAAATTATGAAATGTTAAAGATCAAAACTTGAGAAAATAAATAACTCTCACATTTATCTTTGGTTCAAAGGGACTCTTTATCAGTCTGCACTAATGTCAATACTTAAGCCTAGCTATATCAGTTTCCCACTCATCTTCTAGCCAATTTTTCCTGCCCCTATATCACCAGTCTATTTTTACAGAGGAGTCTATACCAAAAACTTTGCTAAGAATTAAAATAAATTATATTTACCACTCCTATTTTTGTTACTTTCGCATGGATTCATGAACCAATTTAATAATCTTAGACTTCAACACAGAGATAAATAAGGAAGATAAAAAACCACCAAAAGTTAGAAGAAAACTTGCTAGGAAGAATTCCTAAAAACAATTTTGAGAGCATTCACTGTTTTGGACAATGTAATTTTACCCAGACTTTTAGGATGCATAACAATAAAAATACAATAGGAGGATGTGTATCACATACACAGTATAAATATATTCAAGGCTGTGAAGATGTCAAGAAGGAATCTTTAGAATTTATTCTAAATCCACGAGATTAGCATATAGTTTTGTGGTTTAATGGAAATACAGGCGCAGACTCTGCAGTGAAAGCACAAGGTCATGAGCTATCTGTATTTTGAATAAAAGACATCTCGGCAGCAAAACATGCTGGAGTCTCAGAAATCCCAGAATTAAAGCCAGTCAACACATAGTGAAGACGTGATTATCCTTCGTCCTTCTTGTTAAGTACCAAATGTTTATCTGGTAGCTTTTTTAACTGAGGAGACAACATGCATCATTGCAATTAGAAACAAAAATTTCAAAAGATAATTAGACAAAAAGATCATCTTTTAAGAGGCCAGTGATATTAAATGGGAAATTATGTTAAAATGTTGAAATCCTTTATGTACCTCCTTCAATAAATTAATAAATAATGTGTGGTGATATCTGAGCTAAATTAAGACCTATATTTGTCCATAAACTACCTGCTACTCAATTGCTATGGTTTAGAAAAATAAGAAGGCAAAACTAAACTTTTTTCATTACTGGTTTCGATATTAAATTAGCACATCCTCTGCTTTAGAACACAGTCGATATTCAGCAGATTCATTACTTTTATTCAGTCTCAGCATTTTATTAATTGTTCATGGAATTAAAAGAATTAAAAATCAGTAAATGCATTGTCTGTGAATTTTTTAACTACAAGTTAAAGCCTTTTGCTGCTATTTCAGCTGACTGCAAAAATTATACTGTCCAATATGTTGAAGCAGAGATAATTCCACTTTTAGCTTTTATATAAAAACTGACCACAATTGCAGTAACTGGAGCTCATTACTTCTGCATTTTTTGTTTCACTAGCAGTCACCAAATTAAATCTAATCAAACCTTTGCCTAGGGTGATTTCACTATAAACTATAGAATAAAAAAAATTATACTTTCATCCAGATGTGGCTGTCCTAAGAAATAATCTACCCAAAAACTCACTAAAAGTTTCCACTAAAAAAACCAAAACAATGAACAATAAAAAGTATGCACTAAAGCAAAACTTATCCTTGGAAAGTAGAGAAGAAAACTCTATTAAAAATTCTTTGTATATTCAAAACTTTGATGGATATGACCCCAAGCAGCATGAGCCAACTTTGAAGTTAGATCCAACTTTGAGGTAAGCCCTGCTGTGAGCAGAAGGTTGGACAGGGTGACCTCCAGAGGAAGTTTCCAACCTAAATTATTCTGATTCTAGACTTGGAAAAGAGTGTACTGGCAAAAAAAAAAAAAAAAAAGGAAAAAAAAAAAAAAANAAAAAAAAAAAAAGCAGGACTAAATTAGAAGAGCACGTGTGTTCTTATAAAGTTTTCTACCAGAATATAACATGTGTTTGTATCAATTTCAGGAAATAGGACAGAAGCTTTTATACCATGAGCTTAAAGAAATTGATGTTGGAAACTAATTTTCAACAATATTTCCCATTCAATGTGGATTTCTTAGCACTAGGTTTATCACATTCTATTACGAAGCTATTTTCTGCAATGTATGAGTGATAAAAATCTTCTGTCCAGGCTAAATAAGGATTGCTGGGTCATGAGTCTTTGCCTGGGGCATGTTTTTATTTTTACTTACAAACAGAGTATTTCTGTCAAAACGGTTGACTTAAAATTTTCACACATGGAGAAAGGAAGCAAAGTCCTGTGAAATGAAAATCACTTTGACATCATGAAAACAGAGAAAACTCAAACTGAGAGCTCAAACATTCACCCACTGCTGCTTGCTGAGAGTACTGTAGATTCAATTAAAAGACAAGAAATATTTCAATAAAAACTTGAAATGTGGATAAAAAAAGAATATTTTAAAATTATACATCCCAGAGCAAATTTACATAATAAAAATTTATCCAAATGCTGTAAAAATATTTTCAAGCCCACAACAATGTCTAATATCGTGGATGAATTCTTAGTATTATTGAATTAGAAAACTTTTACTAATTGATTTTGGAATTCAACTACATTAGTCAACATGATAAAGGTCTCTACTGATTACAATAGAAGAAACTTATTTTAACTGTAGAGAAAGTTGTTAATTATCACAAGATAAAGACTGGATGTTCAGGATATTTTTGTGTGTTGTAAAGAGTCATAATATTGACTCGTTTTGTTTTTGTTCTTTTCAGGCATGGTTTGCAAAAAGCCTTTAAACATGACACCAACGGCACTTGGGTTGCAAAACTTCACCTAAACCTGAAATAGTGGAATGGTTTTGTCACAGCTTTTCTAAAAAGAGTGTTTATCTTAGTGTGTACCTCGTTCAGCACACACAAGTGTATTTCACTCCAGATTCATGTAACTTACTGTTTTTCCCAAATATTACTGAAATAATAGCAAGTATTTTGCTTTTATTCCCTAATTCCAGAGAAACATCTTAGCAGGGATAAGAATGGTTTCTTTTCAAATGTGATCTCCTGCTGATGAAAGCGCTAGTCAGCATTGTAATGATTATGACTGATGTCCTTTACATAGACAGGACTCCCAAGTGTAATACAAAGACAGCACTACAAAGATAATGCTTCCTACTCCAGCTCACCAGACCATACTACATGGTGAGAGCACCCTTTTTGTTGTTTTAGCTCTCATTACAGAGTGATAACCACACAGCTTCATTCTCCTTGCATCCTGAAAAACCTTAGCGACATAATCTCAGGTATAATAGCTGGGTTGAATTTAAATTATTTAAACCAGCTCCTCTTCGAATAGCAGACTGATAAATATCACCCTTTTGTGGGAGAGAAGACTTAATTCCTATTGGATCATTTTTGAGATTTTCCACAGTTTCTAACACATCAGTAACCCTCCCATCTCTGCTGTGATGACTCTCCACCCCCTACATCCACAGAGATGGCAGATCAAAGCACCTCACTTGTACACCGTAAACACTGTTGTGCTGCTGCCAGGCTCTTCTCTAGTGAGCCTGGTTTATCCTTTTCCCCATTCAAAACCCATTTAAAGCTCTTTCACTGAGTCCTGCTAACTCCTGCACAAAGATCCATTTTCCCATTTGAGACATGTGTACCCCATCTGTCGCCAGCAGGCTCAGTGTTGTGTAAACTGACACACGATCAAAAATCTAAAACCCTGCTGGCGACACCTGGCTTGGAGCCAGGTATTGATCTGTTGTTTCTTCCCTCATCATTCCCTGTGCCTGGAAGGATAGAGGAAAACATTTCCTGAGCTGCTGATCCCCTGTTTAGTCATCTCAAAGACCTGGAGTGTCTCTTGATTGCCCTTGGACTTTTTGTTGCAGTTTGATCACTGCCCACCTGAAACATCAATAACGGATAGTAATCTGAGGGCTGTTCCAGGGTAGGAAGCGTTCTTCACCACATCTGTAACCCCGGCCCTAGAGAGGCACCAGACTTCCCTCCAAAGTGGGTGGTGTCTGCATTTTGGACCTTCTCTTCTCCCTCAGAAGTGATTTTCCAATAGCAAGAACCCCTCTTTTTTCCTTTATGGAAGCAGTCTGGACACAGGGCATAGACGGACTTAACCTCCAAGGTAGATGAACCATTGTCCTGGTAATCACCCGCTTCCATTTGCAGAGCCTCCCACTGATTGTGGTAGGGCACATCAGGAGGTGGGGCATTCACCAGGATGCTCTGCTGTGCATTGTGTCAGCACCAGAGCTGCTCACCTTGGTGACTGAATTTTTTTCACTAAGATTCCTATTAGTTTACCACTTGCTGAGTTTCATTTGCAAACCACAAATTTTTAATGGGAAGCTAATTTAGTAGAACTGGCAAAACCACTTGGAATAAAAAAAACATTTGATCAAAGACACTGAATTCTGTCTCACTTAAAGACATAGAAGGCTATCCAAAAGTCTCAATATAGTTATTTCATACTAGTAACAAACCATTCCTTTAATGATGCACATGAAGTGCACATCTCACTCTCATCTGTTGCTGTTGTCAGGGGATATTTTGGTGGAAACATATCTCAGATATGTTTGTAGGACAAGAGTAAGAAATTGCAATTACACCTGTGAAATACATAAAATACTGTCTTGTGGCCTCGTGCTTTTAAAAGCAGCAGTTACTGCTTTGACACACAAATATTTTCTGCTTGTTTTCTTTGGGGTGCTTAAAACTGACACATGCATCTACTCTTCTAGGTAAGATCAGAGTTAGTGGGAAACACTATAATAAATAATAATAAATCTGTCACATTTATTGTTATTACATTTTGAGGCATGTTGTAAGTGAGTTTGCCATAGTCTCAGGACTCATTATAGGTCAAAACAGCAACACGTAATCTTACAGTCACTGTGACAACGTATATGAGGGTTTGTGTTCTGTATAGGGATTTTATTTCTCTTCTGGAGGTTGTGCTGGTGAGCATTTACACCTCATATGTTATTCCAGCAAAAGTATATTGGAGGAGTATGATCCCTGAACTCATATCAACTCTCTGTTCTTGAGAGCAATACCAAGAATAGCAGTGGTTCCGTTTAAAGCTTTTCAAATATGAGATCCCAGAGGGTTTTTCAGATCTCAGCTACTACATTTGCCGATACATCACTTTAATGTTACTGTTATCAACGCCCATAGCTCTTTAATCAGCACATCAAAATACTCACGAGACCCAGAGCTACTTCTTCCCATAAGAACAAAAGCTCACAAGCAGAATGTGGCAGGTGTTTTTCAGGACCCTACGACTGTGTTAGGTAAGGGATGATCTGGTTTCCAGGTCACTCAGCAACACCAGTCTGACAAACTTGATATTCAGATTATGTACCAGCTGCACACTCTGCTACATGACATCACTGTGGTAGAGAAAACACATTTATAATCTGCAAGCTGACCATCCCTTCTTCATTTGAACCTCACCTAAGCCTTCAGTTTGCAGATGGCTTATTTTATATAAGTAATTTCTGAACACTTGTTAAAATGAAATTATAATTACTTCACATAACTACTCCATAGTAGTTAATTTCCACACAAAAAACCCCTCCTGCAACTCAAAGGTTTATTGCACTGCTTAATATTGTAAACTCCAAAAAACATAAATTTACAAATCCCACAGTTTAAAAAGAGTCTAATTAAAAAAAAAAAAAGTCTACTGTTAAAAGACTGTGGGGGAGCTTATTCTCAATTTATTTCTGTTCAATTTTTATTTACAGGGAAAACTAACATAATAAATCAATATGATAACATTCAAAGTTAATAATATATAATGTGCCTTGTAAACAGCTTAATTAATTTGGTTGTTTTCAGAAAATATCCAATAGATACCAAGGTTGCAGAAGAAAGCAACTCTGCAATCTCAGGATTATAGTACACTCTCTAAAATGTATTATAGCCTTACAGTCTCTGATATTTTTATGAGTTCTCACAATTCAGAATTATGATGAGTATCCTGAGTGTTGTATTTTTCTTAGAATTATGAGTTAGTATTTCTATCATTTCTTAGTCTTAAAAAAAATCTGGTGACAATCACTAAGTCATGTCTGAGATAATGGCAGAAAGACCACAAATCTCACTGTACTCACAAACCTGCTAAACCCTCCACAAGTGCTAAACACTTAGAGAAAATATACAGACTTTATAAAGGTCACAGAAGTGAAAACAGGAACCCTTGCTGATCACTATTTAACACAACTAACTCAAATATTATCTGCTATAGTATCTTTGTAAGGTTTTGAACAGTGTGGCAACAGAGCAGAGCATAAGCTATTGCACATTAATTAATTAGTCAACAAGCTGAAAAGTGGGTCTTTCTCTTCATGTCAAGTTCTTAAAAAATTGAGTCAGTTTTTCATTAAGCACACTTAAAAGAGAAAAATAAAATCTGAGTTCCAGCTACAGTATCTCAAACCATTATGATGCTGTGAATGAAACTCAACTTTTAACTGCAATTGAATAATTTAACTTGTACTCTACTGTTCTTTCTAATTTTACATAAGATAAAAGGTATTATTCAAGAGTGATCACATCCTGAAAAGCTTTAATTTTTAAAAAATTGTATCCTATACCGATATATTTTTGCATTTCTTCAGAGTAGTCTTTTTGCTTCAGTGGACTGCACTGGACATCTCGAATTCTCAAATGAGAGGCTTACTCTTTTCATGTACAGCTGTTAGTGAATTAGTCTGAAACTGCTGTATTGGCCCACTGACTCATTCATTACCATGAGCAGAATGCAGCCTGAGAATGCAACAAAATATGACTGCCATTGCTGGTAACTTCCATTTCACCTGAATGTGTTTGAAAGGGCCTCAAACAAGGAACATCAAGGGATGATGACAGCTTGCAGCTGGCAGGGACATGGAAATCACGTCTGGAAGGCATGTCAGCAGGGTGAGGGGAATGAAACAGCTCTTACAAAGGACAAAACAGTTTCATGGATACTAAAATGTTTTAAAAAATAATTAGCAAAGAAAAATGGTAAAATTAGTATGTATGAACCATACAGCAATTTTGAACGTCAATACTGAAAACCAGTCTTAAGAGAAATGTAAGTTTTCTGGAAAACAGTTCATGCTTCAGCTGGTATTAGTATGGGCTCTGAGTCAAGCCACTGATAACAAAAGAACATATCCCTAGAAAGCTGACTTCAGTTATGGAAGAGAAGTGGACGGAGTCATAAAGAGAGGCTGCTATAGAAGATGCACAAGCAGAGGACATGAATTTTAGCTACTTTGTTGACCATGGAACAACCTTCCAGTATATTCTCTAGATCCCAGCTGATCAAAACATTTTCTCATTTTCATTAACTCTGATAGCAAAGTTTACTTTCACAGACTTCCCATCAGACTTAAGCGTGCTTCCTTGGGTGCTGTGCGGCTGAGTTACACTGAGTGTTAATTTCCTCTGTGCAGATCAGTTTCTCACACAACACACCTTCCCTCAACTCCTCTCCCCCACCCAAAATCCCAGTCTCGTCGCTGTGCTAGTAAGAGATGACTTCACATCTTCCTTCTGCCACAATCTGCTGAGCTATCAGCTCAGATTTCCTACATCTGAGGCAATCAATTTACAATTCCCTCCTAAATCCCAGTCCCAGTCTACCTCAACATTATTTCAGTTGGCATTCCAACCCTTCTACTCCCTTTGTTAGTGCACCTTCTGGTCCATCTCCAATTTTTTTACGTAACAGAAACAAACTGTTCTTTTTTAAGATGATGTTTGGATTCACCACAAGCACAGAAAAGATATATGCACACACTGACACAGTTTGCAGCTGTAGAGAGCTGTTATCACAAGCAAACAGCTACCAAAAAAGGAAAAAAAAACCAAAACGAGCAACAATAACAAGAAAAAAGAACAACAACAAAACAAGAAAGAAAATGTCTTTTGTTCCTGGAAAAATGTGTTTGCCACCACAGTTTTTGCAAAGCCATTCTCTATTATTTCAGGTGCTAAAACAGTAGAAACACTTACTTTAACTATCTGGAAGGACATCCTGTTCTTATATTTCCGTAACTATCAATTCCATAAGAATAAGTGCTATAGGTTTTTCTAAGTATGGAGTCCTTTTGTCAATATTTTCAACACTGCACTACGGAAACACAACTTTTCTGGCCTTTTTTTTTGGCCAATTTTCCATTCCCCTTATCATTTTCTGTCCTCATAAACAAGCTGTTGGTTAGCTAAGTGAGGCAAACCAGCCAGATGACTGTATGTGCAAGCATTTTAATGATGGTTACAAGTAGCAAGCGGTGTTGCCACCTAATTAGCTGAGCTCTTAACTTCTCCCTATGTTCATTTTGAACCCCATGCAAAAACCAGCTGCATTCCCATCTTTCACACTGCACCTGACAAAGACCACAACCTGCCATTCTCTGTCTAATCCCTATACCAGAGAGGGTACAGCAGTTTTAGTTTTCAGTTGGGAACCTGCTCCTTTTTCATAAGATTTTCAACACAAACTGCACTTCAACAGGGAATGTCAACAAAAGCTTTGTAGCTTCCTGCATCCTATTGAAAGTCCAATGCTCAAGTATGGCAAACTACGTGCAAAGGACATGTAGAGATGTCCAACTCCCAGCCAAACATAATTATTATAGAGAAGGCAGAAATATGAATTATTTAAAAGGAATAAACTGAAAATAATCCGAGAACTTTATTGCTCACTGCCTAGTGAATATTTGGCAATATTCATACCTAACTTCACGTATGTCCACTTCACTGAATTTTACTTCCTCAGATCTCAGTAAAGCACCATGGTGTCTACTGGAACCAGAAAGGCCAGGAAATTTGGCAGTGGCTAGACCATGCAGTAAAGACAGAGGCAATTTTATATCTGTCAAAGCAGCTACTGCACGAAGCTTGCCAATGAACTATATGGGGGGGGGCGGGGAAGGGAAAACTGTTTTCCTCAGATCATTAGTTAGATTGTGTTTTGGCCAGCTGCAAGAGAAAATCTGCTGCTATGGAGCACTCAACTGTTTTCACCTTTTTTTTCTTCACTTCCTAACTAGAGAGCATATTAGTAGTTTACAGATAAACTTTCAATAATTTGGAAATGGATTCCATAGCTACGGGATAAGGATCCAAATCAAGCTGAGTCTCAGGGCTGCAGTTAAAAGCTGAGCTAGTTTAGCTGAAGTTCAAATTTCAAAACACAAACATTTCAAAAAACTGAAACTCAGACATCACATCAGCTGATCCCTTAGGGTTTGTGCTCTAAGTTTCTATCTTTTTCTTCTAATTCCAAGGCAGCCAGCTCCTAAAAATTAGACTAATTCAAAGCAAAAGTGTGACTTTACTGAATCCCTGGTAAATCTTAATCCAAATGTACTTTGGTTGATATAAAACTAATCTTTTATATTCTAAAGCATTTCAAGGTATAGTTAAATACATTCTAATAATACAAGAAATGCTTTACAGGTACTAAAAGCAAAGCAAGCAAACTAAGGAAAACAACCTATGTCAATTCTTCAGCTAAAACAGAAGCAGAAAAAAAAAAAGGCAATATGAATTCCCACTCTGTTGTAACGGTTGTGCATTACCTTAACTACAATGTACAATGGGACAGAGAAGGAGCCCTGAAGTGTACTCTACAATTTTGTTTGAAATGCCTTACAAAAAAAGCCCCTAAAACCAAAACCCAAACAAGAAATCATTTGCATTGTACTATGTTCACTGCAACATTAAAAGTATAGAGAGAGACCAATCAGACAGAACAGAATGACAAAATTTCTACTTGTACTTCCTGCACTCCTTGGATTTGGCGTATAAGGACACATTTTCCCTTTCTCCTTCAGTTTTACCAACTCCAGGTACCCTGATATGGTGCATTTATTTTAAGAATGAATTACAGCGAGAAGAAGCACTGCTATAAAGCTGCATGGAAACACTACTGCACCCATTGGAGCTATACATATGGTGGTTTGTTTTTGGTTTTTTTTTCCGACGAGAAAAGTAAGTACAAAATACAATAATAATAATAATAATAATAATAATAATAATAATAATAATAATAATAATAATACAAAATCTTACATATCTTGTAATTCCTCAGTATCCCATGTGTTATCCACCATATTGGTTAACATAATCTTAGATAAAAACATCAGTACTATTATATAAAGAAATGGTTATTTTTTAAAGATATTTAGATATTTCACATCTTAACCCATTTTTAACTGCCTATAACTACAGCTAATAATTTTTTTTTCTATCTTTGACGTGGAGAATATGTGAGGTTTTATGGTCTTGTTTGTTTGTTTGTTTTATAGTGAAGGACTTCCTTTGAACAGGGCAAAATGAAAGGGAAATTATTCTGCCAAATAGCTTTGCTGGTCTTGAGAAATATCTGGCACGTGTTAAAAAATGGCTGGCAAACCGCTCTGCTATTTCATTGATCTGGAGCAGGGAGATTAGGCAGGAGGGAGTTACACACCTTCGTATAGCAGATGTGGCTTTTCACATACCTATGAAAATTGTTCAAATTTCCAAAACAGAGGTTCAAAATTATAAATTTTAAAGGCTTATCATATTTTTAATACAAGAAAAAGAGCTAAACTTCTCAAAAACTCATTAACACCCTACCATCCAGCAACATAAAGAAACTAATTTCTTATTGGCCCAAGACTCCATAAGCTTAGCAATGCTTTTTGCAGCATTTTGGTGTCCCTCCTGGCAGCTCTGAGCCAGACTAGAACTGGGTGGAAAGCTGTGAGCAGAAAGTGTGCTTCCCGCCCATCTTCCAGTGCTTCCCACCCATCTTCCAGTGCTTCCCACCCATCTTCCAACACCCAGGCTGAACTGAGAAGGACATTCTACTTCAACTGTCCGAGTAGACAAAGACAGTGGGGAAATGAGATGTGGCTGAGGAACATGGTGAAACACAGAATTTGGAACAAGAGGAAAGAACTGCTGTTACTTTAGAGAGACTAGAAGAGTCAGTAGACTGATTGTCAACAGGGGGTCTTTGGAAGATGGGACTGAACTGTCTGATGAGTACACACAATCAGAGATGGCTCCAGTATCTTCAGTCTCATGTAACTTCTGCTTAATTACTGCAAGTCTGCTTTCCCTCACACACTTTCTTCTTCCTGCTTTCAAATAAGGAGACTTTGGTAAGACTTGTCATGCTTTAGCTCCCTTCCTTCTGTGATTTTTTTCCCACTCTGCACTCAGAGAAGAATGTTTACTGCTGCAAGCTGTCAGAGCAGTCATGCATCATGATACAACCCTAAACTGAATTTATTTTTTGCCCCATGCCATTTCCCCAATCAGTGAACAGAACACATCTCTTGGCATCCAGCTGGACACAAAACTCAGGTTACACAGTAAAACTGTTTTCCACAGTGCCCTTGTCTGAACTGTTGCTGAGAGTGGAAACTGTGTGGCAAATGTGAAATGAAACAATAGTTCTACAGATAGTGCTGCCCTGAGGGTTTGGCTTCTATCTCTTCACTTCCTGCACATTACATCATTTAAACCAGCCCCCTAAGGATTACTGTTATGTGCTCTTGATCTTCTGGGTACTGAATTTGTAGAAGTGTTGAAAACTCATTGCTTCTGTCAGAATCAAAGAGGATCTCTGCCTGGAACAGATAAAGTGCTGTGTAATAAAAAGTCCTCTGAACTACCAGGCACAATGCATGACAGCCATAGAACCCAAAATCAGCAAACACATTTTGTGTTTGCTTTTTAGTACTTCAGTTTCTCACCTGAAATACTGCCTCCACAATGAAAACTGGGGACTGTAAAGATGATGACTAATAATATTTGGGAATTAGTCAAATATGAAGTGGTAAGACCCACAGAAAATGCCAAGGGAAATTAAAAATTTTGTCATCAGAGCATGCTCTGATTAGGTTGTAGTAAATAAAGCCTATGGCTGCACACAGAACAGTGAGTATGAAAATGAGGAAGGCAGCAATCATCAAGTAAGCATTATCCCTCCTGTGCACTGAATGAAGTTTAACTCCAAGGGGGGAAAAAAACCAATATGTGATTCTCTAATTAAAAACTGTGCCATTGTGCATAAGCATAGGGAAGACCAAATTAAGATTATACAACCAGCTCTGATCCTTAAATTTCACAACTTTTAAGTGCTTCATTTCTCTATTTTAACAGAGCTCTTAAGCTTTTCAGATGTAATTTAGAAACATACACATGATAACTGGCCCCAAAAAGAAAGCGGACAGTATAAAAATCAGAAATTAGAACCATTTTAATCCTGTGACATAGTTTGTAGAAATGTAACACCTAAAAAACCAAAATTATTTTATTATGAACCAATACAAATGATAAAGTGGTATTATAGCACTGAAATGTAGATGTAGAAAGATGAGTTTCTTATTTGTGTGGTGGTATGGGTGTTTGACCTTCCCAAGCAAAGAGCAGTAAATTGGATTTTCAGCACTGCGACTTCTGATACTCTCAATAGTGAACTAGAATCTGACAAAACAAAAATGCACAGGAGCAGGGGTATTAAATGACAGGAACATCTTTCTCTATTAAAACTGTCTGTTTAAAATATTAAAGTATGTTTAGAGAAGACTGCCTGTGAGTCACCACAATCAAGGTTTTTGTCTTTCTCAGGACTTTCAGAATTAGTGTATATACACAAAAAGGAAATATTTTCATATAAACAAGCTAAAGAGAGATCTGTTACATTAATATTAGTTGGTTCTTCTCATCACAAAGGTAATTCATATAATTCTAAAGGTATTGTAAACTATAGAGTTTTTTCCTTTACATCAAAAGACTAATTAGCTTTATTTTTATAATTATTTACTTTTATGTAACATCTTAGTAAATCACAGAAACAGAGTAACTTTTCACATAAAGTAAGTGAAGTACAGTATTACCCAAAGTTTCAGATCAAAGATGAGGCAGTTCTCTAAATCAACATATTAATCCAGTTTCAGATTCAGTAGAATTTTATTCAAAACCTCATGTTTGTAGAGCCATTAGGGCCTTGCTCACTGCAGCTTGTTTACATACGGTTCATTAAATTATTTAAGAAGTTACTCTATAGCTTGTTCTGCAGAGTTTATGGTCTATGGTTCACATCAGATGAGGCTCATTTATATAATGCTGGTAGTTCTAGATATGGAAAATTCATTACATAAAGTTATCTATAGTCATTACGGTCAGCTCATGAACCTGATTTTTTTTCCCCCCTACATTATGTTTTCTCCTTTGTGTCTTTTCCAGTAATAACTGCAAGTAAAGCATCTGTATTTGAATACAAACACAGAGCTAATTGCTATTCAGATAAAGTTAGTCAAAGAAATGCGCAACTTAGAATAACACGCCAGGCTTTTCCTTCCAAGCTGAATGTTTTATTCCACTATTAGCTTCAGCCTAACGTTTCTCAGTTTAATCTTAGGAGCATTTATCGAGTTGCAGAGGTGAGGTGGTGTGCAAAACAACAACAACAAAAAATAGTATCATGATAAAGCACCACTTTTTCCCAGCACACAAGCTACAGATGTTCAGCTGTCGGTAAAAACAATTCGTCTTGTGTTTTTAGAGCTGAGAGTCTGTGCAGGAACTTGCACTCAGGTCAGTTCCTCTTAAAGTACTGTGTAAAACACTCAGAGATAAGAAACACAATACCTTAATAACAGAAAGTACTACACTTGTTTGCTTCACTGTAATTGCTTACTGCAGGAAGACTCAGAACTCTCCTCAAAAGTAGTCTCAGCATCCTGATGGTGTCTTGCTTTAAAGGTACCTTGCTGGCCAGACCAACACAACCTTGTTTCAAATATTGTGAGAATCACAAAAGTCAGCCTTTGTGAAGTGAGACAGCTATGAGTGCTCTCATCTCTGTAATTACATGACAATTATCTACTACTTCTCCCAGAAATGGACATATAATGTTGGTATTAGCTGATTCCAAAACCTGGCTTTTGCCAAATATTAGAATTCTGTATTAGAATACAGAACTGCAAAATCCCGTTTTTCAAGCATGAATAAGTGTATTAAATTACTCAGTTATTTTTTAAATCTTTTAATAAGCATTCTGTGCTAGATTAGCAGACTGGTAACAGCATTTCTACATTTGTTATTAGGAAAGACATGAAGAGACAGGAGAAAAAATTGTGTACACATAGCAGCTATGTCAATCTCATCCATTTGCTTAATGCACAATGCTTATGAGAATTCCAGCTTTCTTTGCTATTCAAATGGAACAACCTAAATATTAGGCTGAGGCATCACAGAAGCAGCTTATTAGGAAATGACAGTGCTGGAGAAGAAAGCTACTTACAAAAAAAAAAAAAGAAAAATGAAAAAAGATTTGTCAGAAGCAATGAATTAAACAAACAACCTTTCTCTTCAAAGAAACTATGCAATTGCGAGCACCATTACAAGTATTTTTTAAAAGACTTTTCAAAATAGCAGTTTCATAATCTGTCAGATCAAGACAAATTCCTAAACATTCCCTAAGTATATGATTGTCTTCTTATGTTCAAGTTGGCCAGAATTTCCCCAATATATCCTCCATTCAATTCCATGCTGATATATTTGTGCACAATCACCGAGCCAAACAAACTTGCAAAGCTCCTGCCCTTGGGCTGTTAATGACATTTGGGGATCTCTATGAATTGGTCATCATGGAATTAGGTGAAACATCAACAACGAAAATCCACGAGTCTGAGATCCTTTATACCTTACATTATTTGAAAAATCAAACCAAATTTTAACTATAATGGACATGTTTTAATTACACTAAACATTCAAGACTTGACTCTGCCATCTTGCCTTTTAAACAGAACATATTTTGTCCATTTTGAAAAGTATTTTGTGAGATCATAAAAATATTAGCAATCTAATTATTTTCAAATATAAGGGCTACTATTAATAATCTAAACAGCTGCAATGTCAGTGAATTTAATTAAGAGTTAAAATTATGAACAACAGGGAGCAAGGCAACATGCTGTTTCTAAAGATGTGCAAAATGAAAGTATCCTCTCCTTGTACCTGGAATATTGATGACCCAAATTCGCTGTAGCTCACTGCACAGGCACAAGCCTATTTCAAATTACTGAAAGGATACAAAGAAATTTTCATGTACTTTCTCTTCTAAACCAATTCAGAAGGCAGAAGCCAGCACTTTTTCTTACCCTCTTGAGCCTACCCGAGCCCAGCTGACAGCCTGTCCTTCCTGAAGTTCCCCAGGAAGGAAGACTGAGAAAGGCTAGACCAGACCTGGGGAAGCAAGCTGTGCCCTGAGCCTCCTCAAAGGAAAGCAGCTTGGCTTAGATTTCCCCAGTCAAGATCTGAAAGCTATCCTTCACTTCACTAATGCAACCAAGTGTTTGCAAAGGCTTTCACTGTTAGACAGTGGTTACTGATCTTATCTTTCACAATCAGCCTTGGGAGTTACTCCCACCCAATCTCCTGACCATTTTGATTAAAACCATGTATATATTATAGAAAAATAAAGAATAAAGTACATAGATTTTTCAGGTGCTTTTCTTCCTGGATGATATATTTGTAGAACAGATATTCAAGCTGAATCTTGAAGGTCTACCAAAAATACCTCTGCCCCCTTGCCCCTTCATCTCCACAAACTTTTATCTTTTTTTCTTCTTTCTAAGACCATAAGATGTAAAAAGAGACATTTTAGCCATTTTATTTCCTAGAAACTGCGACTAGGACAAATAGATCCCGCTTTACTTTTTAAAAGAAAAAAAAGAAAAACGTTGACATTTTCCATCTGTACGACATTGCGAAAACTTTCTTCCTACTATGTTTAAGAACCTGTGGAAAACTGGAAACAAAAGAGTTTCTGCTGAAGAGCTCAGTTTTCTACAGTGGGCAATCAGAAAGCACCAGATTTGCTTTTGTTCTGTGCCTTAGCAAATCCTAAGCCTACCTGCCAAGTTTCGTGGTTTTAAGCAAAGCATATTTTTCATGTGGCTCAGAACGCTCAGTCCCCCAGCTAAGTCATTATTACTTATTGCTTTTATGTGCCCCAGCCTTCTTGAAATGACAGCCAGTTTGGACAGTCTGCTCTGCCTTCCTTGAGCCTGATGATACTGGGAACAGATGAATGGGAGGCACTCCCGGCTGTTAGAGCTGCCTATCAACATGAGTAAACACTGCAGGGCCTGATGATTATTTAGTACTGACAGTTTTGGTTTGGAGAGAAATGTGCTCCAGACAAACAAGGAAAAAATGATATTTTTAGGATATTTCCCAGGTAACTTCTGCATGAAACTGGTCTTTCTCATAACAAGAACTTTCTGTACTCATTACTCACCTTAAACAGTTTAGGTTAATGTGTCAGGCAGCACAGATTGAGTACTGGCTACTCAATTGTTAGGTATCCTGATGGGAAAACCTAAGTTCTGCATGGTGTATTTTAAAACCTGGCAATCAACAAAAAGAAAAAGCAGTTTCAAATTCTTGACTTTTATTTAACTGAGGCCCTTGACTTGGTAAATCACCAATTAATATTAACTTCGTTAGCCTGAAACTGAATTAGGTTGACTGCGGTATATTGGTTCTTTGGCTCCTTCTGTGGTCAATGCAAGCAGTTACTTCTAATGGTGTTAAAGCTCAGATGAAAATGTTAAATAGAGAGTCAATTGCAAGGTCATTACTTATTTTTCCAAAGTAATGAAAACAAAGTACTTCACGCAGTATACAATTATAGGTTAATGACACAGTCCTACAAAGTGGCTCTAAGGCCTTGTTCAATTTAAAATACTGATTTAAACAATTCCAAAGTAACATTAAGTGTAAATAAAAAAATGTTAGTCACAGTTTAAATGTTATATCAAAGCTACATATGATTAAAGAAAAAATGAATAGGTAATGCTTTTAATGCAAATATTTCAATGAGAAAGTGTTCTAACCCAGTATGAAAACAACACTCACTAAAACCAGCTATTACAAAGGCAGAGTGAGAATCAGTCTCCTAAAGCAGCACTCATTTAAAAGCCTACTCATTTACCTTGGAATTTCTGCGGAACGAAATAACCATATAAGACAAAACCCAACAAATTGGGAAATTCTGCTGGTACCTTCTTTACAATTATATGTTGCAATACTATACGGAAATAACCCATAACCATACTGGGTTTACAAAACAATTTTTTTCCCACACTATATGACTCATTTCCATCACAAAGACCCACAAAAGGTTCTCTTTTCATTATCTTCTACAACAAGAGAGAAGATGGCAGGATGTATTTCATGGTGATTTTGATTCTCGTGGAATTAAAAATTAAAAGTAATTTCTTTCATGTCAGTACACTTGCATTTCTCAGACAGAAAAAATACCCCAAAAATCATAAAAAATTAAAATACCAAAGTACCAACTTTCTGAGTAGCAGCAAGCAATAGACAATATAAAGACAAAAATAATAGATCGATATTTACGTTGTTGAAATTCACACCCTTCAAACTCTGCCTGGAGTACTGAATTAAAATAGGAAAAAAAAAAATTAAATAATGGACTTTAGGGTCTCTCTGTGCCAAGACCAAGTTGTGCTGCACAAGTATTTTTTTCATCAGAATCAGGAACAAACTCTGACTTAAGCATTTCATGCAGCATATTTAGAAAATACTTTTATAGTAAGAGCCAAGAAAAAAGATCTTTTATGTACAGCATGTTCTTTAAGTCTGCCTTAGCACTCTGAAACTTATGGGTAAGTATGGGAAGCACACTGGTCAAGAACAGCATCACAGACCTTTTTTACCAACATTCAGCAATGTCTCTGGACATACTTACGTGCTTGTGCTTCAGAAAGATCCTTTCATGATACAGAAGATTCTGGAAATCACTCCAAACCAAAGAACAGTGAAGAACTAATCCCTTTCACACCCCCTCTCTGTGTCCCCTCTGCCTGAAGGCTCTCCACAGCCCCACCGCAGATAAACAGTGTCTGCTCGGAGAGGATTTAGTAGCTGAAGGACTTAAAAGGGAAAACTCCTTCAGAGAAAGGTACAAAATCCCACAGGAGAAAATCCGCTGGAGGCAGGCTGGCACTGGCCAGGGATGGTCAGAACTGGTCAAGTCCAGCTGTCACCGTCACCCATGCTCAGGGGAAGACAGAAACTCAGCCACTTTGGGAAGCCACCTCCTGGGAGCCACTCGGGAGTACTGTTCCTCATTTAAATGTGTCTTCCAGGTCAGGCCAGACTCCTTGGGGCCTTTTCAGTGCTGCTTCTGCTTAGCCAAACGAATCTTGTGTGCTAACCAATACATAACTTTTTAATGTGTTAAAACCCGTACATATTCTGCTTTGCAGAGCACTGACAGAAGATGCTTGAACAAAACAGAAAGTGTGGCCTCTGCACACTGTCTTCTGTAGAGAAACACCTCATTCCAAGAAAAATCTCCCCTGGAGACCCCTCCTAAACATACCTCGCTCACTCTCACTTGCAGAAGTCATTTTGAGATCATGGCACTAGAACTGAACTCATGCAAGACACTAACCTGAAGCAAAATTGCTGAAACAGGAGATCTGTTAGCAAAAAATATTGGTTGCTGACAAACTGGGCAGCTGCCCATCCCCATGGGACCAAAGGGAGATGTGTCTGTCAGAGCTGTCACAGAGTCCTGTTGCACGACACAGCAGGATTTGTATCCTCAGGAAAACACCAGTGGCTGTTTGCCACCACCTGGGTGACCGAAGGACGTGTGTACCACGGAGACATACTTTTACAAATGAGAGGGATTAGGCTGCAAGACAGATGGCTGCGATAAAGGCAAAATAGTTGTACTTGTCACTGGAAGCCAATATCTATAAAATGTAGTATTACTTCTATCCACACATTTCATCCATTCATAACAAAGTAGATGTCATCCGGTTTATGAGTGACAACATTGATTTTTAGTCAACACTGTTACACAGTTATGCCTTTACATAGGGGAAGAATGAGATTTTTTACTTCAAGTAATTACACAACTTCTACAGTTTCTTCATGGCCTCTTTTCCGGTCTCTTTGGTCTCTATTAGAAACCAGTGTTACACCTCTATTCCCCCCACCACCACCCTCTTGTGGCACAAAAAAGTGGAGGAAAGGGGTTGGAAGCATGCTGGAATGCAAAGTCTCCTGCTTTTTTTTTATTTTAATGCAAACATCAGAATGGTCTCTGGAAGCATAGAAACTACTGGACATCTGCAATTCAGGAGCATGAGAAGGAAGATAACATTAATCAATAAACAGAGAGCCAGGAACTTTTAAAAATAACTATAAATTTACTCCTTAATATATACACAGTAAGTATGACTCAAGGACTGGAAGCCCCAGGTCTAGCCCATAGCTTTCACCACTGACAAGAAAAATGCAGTCTAAAAGATAATCAGAATTTTGAACAGAGATATACCTTTTTCTGACACTCCCCTGTCAGAACAGATAAACAGTAAATACCAAACACTTAGGTTTCTGCAGTAGAATAATGAAACAATGTCTGCTGCAAAATACTGAAGTATGTAATTTGCTAAAGGAACTTGAAAAAAATTCAAATTATCTTCTCTTACTGGAGTGCTCCTGTAGGGAGTTAAAACAGACTGATACATCATGTTTTTATTTACTTTTTCTTTTGATGCAGGAAGTTGCTAAGTTTTTGCTCAAGTAACTAATTTTTCACAGTAGTCCATTCTGCTGTACTATATATCTGTCCTTTCCCTTTCAAATAGTTAACCAAAACAGTCGGTTTAGACAAGGCTTATTTAGGAAGCCCTTTACTCACTTAGGTCAATTTTCTGAAGAGAATGTGTAAGAATTTGGTTCCCAAGAAAATAAATTTCTGAAGATGTAAAAAACCCAAAAAAGGCATCACTCACCATGCACACACTCCATTTTACACATACACCAAGAAATCCTGAGGGAAGGCCAAGAGGAAACCACCCACTAATTCTGCGTTTGGGGCAGCTTAACGCAAGCTGAGCAGGCAGAACACTCCCGCCACACTGGAAGGCTGCCAGGCCAAACACAAAAGTACACCCTGGCCCAGTGTTCAAGCACACACAGAACCACAGAATCACACAGTATAAACCGACTTGGAAGGGACCCTCAAGGATCATCCAAGTCCAGTTCCTGGCCATGCACGGCACCATCTCCAAGCGTCACACCATGTGCCTGAGAGCATTGTCCAAACATTTCTTCAACTCTGCCAGGCTGATGCTGTGACCACTGCCCTGGGGAGCCTGTTCCAGTGCCCAAAAACCCTTTGGGGGAAGAACCTTTTTCTAACATCCAAACTCAACCTCCCCTGACACAACCTCAGGCCACTCCCTTGGGTCCTGTCACTGTCACCACAGAGCAGAGATCAGTGCCTGTCCCTCCTGTTCCCATCACAAGGAAGCTGTAACTGCAGTGAGGTCTCCCCTCAGTCTCCTCTTCTCCAGGCTGGGCAGACCCAGTGGCCTCAGCCCCTCCTCACACAGCTTCCTCTCAAGGCCCTTCACTATCCTCGTTGCCCTCCTTTCACTGTCCTCTACTAACTTATTATCTTTTTTATATCATGGCACCCAAAAGTGCCCCAGCACTCGAGGTGAGGCCTCCCCAGGGCAGAGCAGAGCAGGACACTCCCCTCCTCAGGGCAGAGCAGAGCAGGACAATCCCCTCCCTTGCCCGGCTGGCGATGCTGTTCCTGATGCCCCCAGGACACGCTTGGCCCTCCTGGCTGCCGGGGCCACTTCAGGGCTTTGCTTAGAGCACATGACCCGCTTTAACAATGCCAGCGCTGTAACTGGCTCTCCAGGGAAAATAATCTCACTTATGCCACACAAAAAAACCTTACAAATTTGTGTTTTATCTAAAACATGTCACCTCATCTATCACTCTCAGGCCATGTTAGAAAAGTATGATTTCCATATTACACCTGCATGCATGTCCCAGGAAAGTTTGGCAAATTATTTTTGGGCCTTTTGCCATCTCCTTTTAACTAAATATGTACAGGAAAGCATAGAAATCTTTTCACAGAGTATATACAGCAAGGCATACAGCATGTTGGAACAAACACAGCTTTACAGAATATTTTTCACACCACATTCAAGACTAGAAGGGCAGTGCAAGGAGGAACTGATTGCCACAAATTAAAAAATAGGAGGGAAGTGCTTGGCCATGTATTTGCAGCCTGGTTTTATTTACAGTAAACAAATGGCATCTATAAATATATATAAATAAATACTATCTATAATTCTCCCTGTTGAAGATCAACATGGATACCATTGATACTTAAACAAAACAAAACCCTGTTCCCATCCTGTCATCGCATAGCCTCTCGCTCTGTGTCCCGGCACAGCTTCCC
Organism: Callaeas wilsoni; assembly: GCA_013398955.1. Classification (NCBI taxonomy): domain Eukaryota; kingdom Metazoa; phylum Chordata; class Aves; order Passeriformes; family Callaeidae; genus Callaeas; species Callaeas wilsoni. Next base: position 333,417 of record VWPU01016777.1, read on the forward strand.
TGCCACAGCCACAGCCTCTCAGGAGGGGCTGGTATAGTCCTCCAAGGCAATCCAGGATGCATATTTTCCAGCATCCTCTCCCACCCTGTGCCAAGGAAACAGGCCCACAGCCGTGCCTCAAGAGGCTCTGGGAGCAGCTGCAATCACTGTGCCAACTCCTCTTCCTCCCTCATGCAGAACAGGGCTGTCGAGGTGTCTTAGAGACCAGGAGAACACGTTTACACTGACTGCTCTTAGAGAGGGCTCGCAATACAGGTTCCAGTGACAGCCTTACTTGCGTGTGTGGGGCAATGTTGCCTTCTGTTTGATTTGTGATACAAGCTGCAAACAAAATTGTGATCCATTCCACACTCCGTGTTTGGCTACTACTTATGATATTTTACATCAGTTTCTATTCAATCTATTTATTTCTGGTCATTGCTTCAACCAGGAAAAATGTATTTCCTTCAAAATCTTATCCTCCATTCCAAATTGCTAGTTGCCACAATCTTCATAAATTTGGTGTCATCTAATACGGGTATTCTCTATTTCCACTTTTCAAAATGCTGATGAAAATAATGGGAAAAAATCATGCAATAATCATTCAGTATATCTTTTTTAGCCCAGCTCTGCCACTCAGATGGGCTTATTCTTGTTTTACCTAGCCCATATTTTCATATTGAGTGAGGAGAATACTGTCTGGGACAAATTCGAGCAGTATACCAAGGCCAATATTTATAACATCTCCTATAAGTCATATAACTTATACGAGTTACATGAATATGAGCAACTCAAATCAAACCCAAATCAAAATTATAATTTGCATTACCATAGTACTTAAGAATCAGTCTTGAACCAGAATCCCACTGGGAGAGGCACTGGATAAACAGAAAAAAAACACCAGGAGGTTGCTGACCTATAGAGCTCACTACCCAAGTACTAATAAAGACAGAAGAGTGCACAAAGATGCAATAGAGCAAAAGGTGAAAATAAGATGAGCAACATATTCCCAAGCTTCGGAATGCATACCTGAACAGAATTATGCTAAAAGAAAAAACAAATACCAAATTCCCAAACAATGGAAGATGTTCTTAAGAAAGAATTTAATGTATGTCAGACAAGTGGATTTGTAAAAAAAAAGTGTGTGGAGCTTTTCTGGCGTAAGAGGCAAAACAGGTAGAGACCAGAAATTTATTAAATTGCTAGTAAAACCTCTATATAAGAGGTTCACTCTATTTCACTCTTATTATTTAGAGGCCAGAAAGGGCAGAGAGAAGATGAAAAGGACCTTGCAAGCAAAGACCTGCATTTATAATATATTTGATGCAGCTTGGAAGAGGATTCACTAAAAATGTACACAGAGCCTTCAAATAATTAGGAAACATGTAATTTTGCACAAGACTAGACTGTTCTTCAATTTTTTAGTCTTTCTGAAGTGCCTCACATCTTTTCTCACTACTTCATTCTTTTATTCTGATCCTATGTCATGTTTTGTATCATTATGATGCTGTCGGGACCCAAATATTGACTACTTCTGTAACTGGCAGAAAAATGCACTGGACTTTGCTCACATCCTCTGAGCATAAGACACCTAATTTCACATTCCAATCCCATGTTCATCCTCAAAAAAGAAAGAAAAAAAGCCAGAACAAAGCACATCTGCTATGGCTCTCTAGGGGTCTCAATCCCCCCTGCTGCCCTGTCATTGCAAGATCTACAGATATTAGTGGTGCCTCAGTCACCACTGAAGTTTTGTCCTAGGAAAACAGGGGTTAAGTTTATTTGAGATCTATTATGCACTGGATACAAAAAAGTCAGACACAATATTAAATCACATTTTTTGACTGTATTTATCATTAAGACTTCTCAGCTTCTCCAGTATTTCAACTAGGGTTTAAGGACATGCATATGTTTTCGTATTTTATGTATATACTAAGAAATTTTCACTCTGTGATTGTTCATTTTTTCATTTTAGGAGATACTTCTGTGCATTCAAGACCACTTAAGCTTTCCTCTTTTGTGTCAATTCCTGAACACTTTCAAATAAAATTCTTCACATCTTTCTGATAAGCATCTAAATTGTCTTCTTACAGCCTGAAGAGAAATTAAACTCAATAACTACTATTATTTCAGAAGAAAGTTCAAAATACCTCATCGGTAATTTTCACAATGAACTTCAGGTCTTAACATAAAGGCTCCTCATAGGCAAAAGTCACTATCAAAATAACTGAGAAACACTTGCACATGTGAGAGAAAACATAACCTAAGAGATCTAATTAATGGAATCAAAGGAAAAAATACATTTAAATATTTTAATACACTTTCAAATCCTAAACCACACCTATTCTACCTTTTGTTACCTGCAAAGACCTCTTACAAAGCAAGTCTGCTTGCAGGACCTGTAATATAATAAAGTTATATTTGGTTATAGTCTTCACAGCTTTTCCTTTTTTCTCCTATGAAATTTTCCTTTTCCTCCTTTCAGTAGCTGAAGTTATCTAATATATTTATGAATATTTAACCTAAAATAAGATAACAAAATCTGATTCTTTCTACATTGGGATTACTTTTCGTCAAGTATCGGATTCCAAATTTCTCTCTACCATATTATTGCTCACATTATAAAGTCATATGAAACAACTCTTTGAAACACTGACCCACTGTATTGTAAGATTCATGAGATGCTTTGTACCTTGAAGTATATCAAGCACCTTAAAATTGTTTGAAACAGACCAGAGTACATCAGCCTAAAAGCAAACTGTAGCGTCTCAAAATACTAAATCATCCTCTTTTGTTTTCCAAAATGTGAACTGTGCTATGATCATCTGAATTTATTGATTCTACAGAGGGGAGAAAAGTTGTTTAACATTATTATGGGAGAAACTAGTAAATACATAGACTACATTTCAGAGATTTCCATTTATTTTGAGAGCTTTATATAGAGTTCATATATATACACACACACACACACATATATTTTAGATAGATAGATAGATAGATAGATAGATAGATCTCCCATACATCAGTTGCAGAGCAAACCCTATATGCAATACATCCTTACTCTTCTGATATTTTCCAAGTGTGATTTCATATTATGGTATAGCTTTTAAAATAGTATAAAATTGCATATGTGCGTATTGCTAAAATTGCAATTACTTTCACAAATTGTCTCACTATCATTTGTAGATAAGAGATGTAACAACGAATGACAGTTTTTTCATTTAGATGAAGCATGTGATACCAATGAAAGTATTAACATTTATGGAGCATTTGTAAAGAGAAAATAATGTTAAATTACATTGCTCCTACATTCCTTCTATTTATAATTAAAGGCAAATTCATGTATGCACAAGATCATAGTCTGCCACCTGTGTACTCATTAGCAATACAAACATTTAGATAATTACATAATAATGCATTCTTCACTGGCAGTTAGTAGCAGAATAGAAGATTCCTACTTTAATTTCCTTATATTGCCATAGTTATCATAAGCTTTCAGAATAACCAATTCCCTTTAAAATATTACATTCATCTAACTCCTCTGTTCCTCTATATGGAAATCTGAGGAAGACAGGCTTGCTCACGTCTGCCGTACCTAGGCAACATCACACACCCAGGGCTGGGTGCTACGCAGGTGCTCCATACAGACATGAAAGCCATATCCAAAAATCATAACCAGGGCTGGGTGTCTGTTGTGTTTGGCTCTGTCTGTGCAACTAGAAAAAGGTATTACAACCAATGAAACCAACTACAGCCAATGCCACGTTCCAGGAGTGCAACTGTGGGCACAGTTGTGCTCAGCCATATGGTGCCTCACGACTTGATTGCACATGAAGTAGCTACACAGCTTTGATTTCCATCTCTACTATGAACAACCCAAGCTCAGAGGTTTCTTCATTGTGCCCCACTGATCAATTCATCAAAGTCTACACTTGGAGACAGCAGAGCTGTCTTTACAAGTCAGGTAGGAAGCAGACCTGTTGTTAGGAAGGAAAATATATACACACAGATTCATCGTAATTTGTCTAAATGTACACCAGGGGAGATCTGTGTATCTGTACTGCACACCCAAGACATGCTTACTTCTCCTTATCAAATGCTGTGCTCTCAAATTCTTCTTCCAGAAACCATCAAAAAAACCTCAACCAAAAATACTCAAGAAAAAGTACAGATTGCTGTAAAAATGGACCTTTCCATTACCTGAGTAACTTCGTGCTTGTACACCTCAAATATAAACAGTTTACAGAGAGGGTGGGGAAAAGAAGTGTCAGGAAATTTAATTGTAAACAGGATAATCCTCCAGAAGTAGAAGACAACCAGAAAGCTAAAAAAAACTAAATGGTAAGTGGGCCTAAGTGACCTAGATAATTTGAAGACAATATTGCAGCTAAGTGAAAGGGAGTAGAGACTTACTTAATGTTTTTCCTTTTTAGAGGTAAAGAGAATGCATTTTTTCTATTGTCATTTTACTCATAGTCTTATAGAACCGGGAAACATAAGATTTAAAACATGTTTGTAGCCTGTTTGACCTTCTACACACACCTTTCTTGTCAATCCACAAACTTAATACATCTTCAGTTGACTATAAAAACATAATGTTAAAAATAAAACTTGTTTAACACTAGTTTCCTCCCTTTGGCCAACAGGGAAAACTAACTGAATAGCTTTGTGTGGTGTAGAAGGTCACTGAATATAGCTTAGGGCTCTGAAATGTGGAGGTTTTCAAGTGTATTTCCATTATTTCCTGAGGTGTTAATAAAAAGCATCTACTGTAATAACAAACAAAATGTAACAGTCACAGTGTCTCATAGTCAACCTTTTCTTTTTTTCTTTTAAATCACATTCAACATAGGATGTTTATGTGCAAATGAGAAAATTAATTTCAAAAAGACAATTTCACCATCCCAGATTCTCAAGGAGAACAGTTTGGTGCATTTTCATGCAGAAAGTAATTTCTGCTTTGATGGTTTAACTTCACTCCTACAACTTCTACTTTTTTCTTTATGTTTTTCTTTTTTTTTTAAGCATTTGGGTATATTTAGTGAAAATTTATATACTAGGTCTCCATCGTCCATTTCTCTGAAGGAGACAATGGGTTTCATATATATTTGGGTTGGATTTCAAAGTGTGGGGAGATTGCCAGCGAAAAGGTGGTGTGCAAATGGCTTTGGGGCTGGGCCAGTTGAAGAAGATAAATCACCACACACCAGTTCCTGGCCCAGCCGCTTGGTAGCTGGACATTTTGTAGAGATAAATGTATCTGTCCTCCGGGCTCTGCATTCACTCCTCCCTCCTAACGCACTGAGTTCCCTCACAGCCCAAAAGTGTGTAGGGTGGGTGTGTTCATTCCTCTGTCACAGATGGAGTCTCAACATAGCCTCCAGCTTTTGGATTACTATTTCTGTGCCTATGAGGGCCATTTTTATGTTATGCTAAATGTGGTGTCATTAATATCTCACTATGGGAAGTGATTGTCATTTCCTGGAAAAAAAAAAATCTTGAATATTCTAATGCATAATTAGCATGAAATTATTATAAGAGAGTAAAATAAGAATTGCTATTCTGGGCAAACCAAGGGCTCTTCTAAGTTCATCCAACTCTGATAGTGGCCTGTTCTCCTTAAGAAAAGAGTATAAGGATAGCATAAGTGTAAAATCACATAGTGCTTCTGAATAATGCCCTAATTTCTATGAAATAATGATTAGAAATTTCCTAAGAAAGGTTCTGTTCCTTAATGTTCAGAAAATTCGAGATGGTCTTAGATTTCTTGCTGATGTGATCTGAATCAAAACTGAAGCAAACATTTTATTAAACTTCATGGAGAAATATATGTGACCCACTGTAAGTAGCTCTATGTGGTGAAGCCTCATTCAGGGAATACAATATGCACAAAGGGAGCAGTAATATAAGCTTTATCTATTAAAGGGTTTTTTTCTTTATGCAAACAAATATTAAATATCAACTCTCATTCAATCACCTTGCCATTCAGTATAATGAAATCTCTCTTCAAGCTTTTGGTTGTTTCTATCTGACCTGAATGATTCTGAACCATCAGTAGTTTTGCCACATCCCTTTATCCGATAATCATCAGCTCAATAGAAATTTGCATGCAACCCCACTGCCAGCTCCCCTCTGTTGAGTAAAATGACCTCATTTCTGTCCTATTCCTTGTCTTATAGCAGCTTCCTGAAACATAAGATCTTTCTAATCTTGTCTTTTTGAAAGAAAAAACATATTTTCAGATACAAACTTTTTTTTTGTTTCAGTCATAGTTATGTATTCATACTGATTCTTTAGAAGAAGTAATGCAATTATGAGGCATGGCTTCTTTGAAAACTGTATTGGCTCTTTCCATTATATCAGATAGATCCACATGTCTAGTAATTTGAACAGTTTCTGACAGACAGAGAAATAGACAAAGTAGTTTAAAATATTACCAATGTTAGCAATATTACCAATTAGCATCCTCCTCTGGATACAAGGTTGAAATCACAGATTAAAAAACATTTGATGGCTTACAGTTCTATAGTTAAGTCTCTTCTGAACCATTGGTTACTGCAAGATTATTTCTATTATAAGAGGTGACTTCCAGTATCACTGAAATTAAGAGAGATCCTCAGAATTACACAGTGTAAAGAAAGGTATTAATGCAGAAGGCTTCCTAGGTTCCCTGGCAGAAAGCAAAACAGGAAAATAAAATGTTCGGCTAGTAAGCCATTGCCTAAATTTCCATGAATGCTCCTGTGGAGAACATGCAAAGCCTTCCCTTTCCACTCCCACTTTGCCCCAGACAAACATGCAAACCAGAGCTCAATGGCAAGGGGCAAAACAAAAGCTGCTGTTGGCTTTGAGGTGATTTGTTTATTTCAGAAACACACTGTCTGGTGAAAACCAATGACGACTTGATAAAATCATGGCAAGATGAAAGAGGAAATATTTGACTGAGAGATCCATGGCATCCCTAGACCAGAGATCATCACAATAAGGACTAGATTTGGCAGATCATTTGGAGAGGAGATCATGGGTGGAGACAGCCTCCAAAGTTACGTGCTAGATATGCAGAGCCTGTTCTAGCTTGGTAAGAGTGTACCTTGGGATCACCAATACTCCAAACACCACCCACCCCAGCACCCTCATCTCATTCTGTTGGGCCCCATGGGAGATCCTGAACCCCTGCCTGCTCCCTGTCCCTGATGGCTGAACATGCTGTGGGTGTGTGGTAACAGGTCAGCAGTGCCAGTGTGATCTGTGTTTCCATGACTATGAAGGCAGTCATCATATCAGGCAAGACGGATGTTTTGCATGATTAAGAAATTAGTTGTAAGATATATGACAAAAACTGGAATATTGTTCAGTGTGATAAAGGACAGTGTAACTCCAGCTGGCTTTTATTAGTTATTATCCAATTAATCCATCAGCTTCTCTGCAAAGTAGTTAAAGGTGCAGTGTTTTATTGCCTTGTAACACCTGATCATCCAGCAGCCAGCTATCGTCTAGATCCCTGCCATATTTCCTGCTTGTGACCTATGGAAAAATGCTTCACTGATTGCTTTAATTGCAACTTTCTAGAGACAGTCTTTCCTGTTTTCCATATTTTTATATAATTCTCACTTCATGAACATATTTTTCAGTTCTAACTGCTGCTAGGAGATGCATCACTTAAACTTTACTCTTTTAATATGGTATACTGTAGTAAATATATTTATGGTACAGTTTGAGGATATAATATAGTATACTAAAATAATATCTGACATTTTCTATATCAAAAATAGTGTGGCAGCAGGACCAGGGCAGTGATGGTCCCTCTGTACTTGACACAGGTGAGGCCACATCTCAAGTCCCGTGTCCGGTTCCGGACTCCTCACTACAAGAAAGAAATTGAGGTGCTGGAGCAAGCCCAGAGAAGGGCAACAGAGCTGAGGAAGGGTCTGAGGGAGCTAGGGTTGTTTAGTCTGGAGAAAAAGAGGCTCAGGGAAGACCTTATTGCTCTCTGCAACTTTTTTCACTGAATGAGTTGTCAAGCATTGTAACAAGCTGCCCAAGGAGGTGGTGGAGTCACCACCCCTGGAAGTGTTAGACTGGATGTGGCACTTAGTACTATGGTTTAGTTGACACAGTGGTGTTCAGTCAAAAGTTGGGCTTTTCCAGCCTTGATTCTATGATTTCTTATAGAAACAGTCATGTGAGAATACAAACACTAACTTATCCTGAGTAAATAACTGAATAATCAGTACAGCCTGCATAGACCAACTCAATTCCTTGCTGATTTAAGTAGAAATTAAAAGATCACAAAATGTCAAAAGCAACATGTACTGGGTCTTTCCCATAGGCAAAAATACAAGAAGGAACTGCTTGGATGCTGCTTCAGTATTCAAAAGCATGAGATGAGATGGTAAACAGCATATCTGATAACCTTACGTAAGGAGATTGTGATACACCTTGATAGGTGCATTCACTTCTTCGATTTCCTTCCTCATCTTCTTTTCAGCATAGCTCCTGTTTCTGACCTTAAATATTATCATTTGGAATCAATTGGTCTTGATTTGTTCTATGAGGACACCATTTTTGAACGCATATTTGTCAGAATTATAGAAAACCTTACTGTCTACAAGCCCTGTGTATTGCCTGTAACTGAATCAAGACTTGCTTTTCCTCTCCCTGTGCACTCTGACCAGTTACCTTAAGAATGGCTCCCTTTAGGTTTTATATCTTATGCAAGCACGGCATTTAAAAAATCTGTGAGAAGGTGACTGAGATTTTTCAGTGCATTTTGTCTGAACTTCCTCAGTATTTTAGAGTCATTGCTGTCAGGGTGACAAGATAACCCTCCATCTTTTTAACGAGGGATTTTTAATGTTTCATGCAGTGATTGAATACAACCCTGTAATGGAACTCTGTTTCTACTTGTGTGATAGACTATGTTGCTTATACCTGATTGCATTTTGTGTCTCATGCCTGACTTCTTTGTACCAAATGCCAAATAGGCCTTTTACATGATTTTTCTTTTCCCAAAGAAAACCAGTTTTTGACTTAAAATGCCAATTTATATATGATTGTTGAGTACAGAGAAAAGAAAAAAAAAAAGACATTTGAATTTGAAAATTGCCTTTTTTTTTTTTTCAATCCAGCACTTAGTAACTCAGAATATACAGAACATACATAGCTTGTTTCATGTGCAGACAGAGCCTCATAGATTGTTTCATTCTGCAGTCAAAGACTAGGCCAAAAAATTAAAAAAAAAGAAAGAACAGTCTCATCTAATATGTTTTTTAGATCTGTGCTTACCTGTGTCTTGGTCAATACTTACAGCTTTCAACAGAATTCCAAGTGGAATTACAATTTATTACAGTTTATTATTACTATTCTCAGAGAGTTATGTCAGGAATTGTTTGTTGGAATTTTTTTTCTTTTTTAATGTAAAGGATCTTATTGTTACCAATAGTTTAGGCTATAGAGTAAACTTTTATATCTATATATATGTGTATATTTTATATGAACTTATTTTTATATATATTTAAAAACTATACCAGACTGAACAGAAGAAATCGCTTGTTTCATCCTTTTCCCACAAAATCTTTGTTTCAATAGAACCAATACCAAGTACTTGGGCACATAAAAAGCATCCTGTTTTTAAGTCAGCAATATATGGTCTCCCACTAATATTGCCAGGAATGAAATGTGATGGGCTTAAACTGGCAAATCAATCAAACACACTATGAAAAGCAGACAGAAGAGAAAAATGGCTATTCTGTGCAATAACACCTGTCATGTAGATCATTGAAAAAAGTGGAATTATTAGCAAAGTCAGAGATAGGAGCATCAATATTTAAAAAGACTGGGATACAAAAACACAGGGAAAAAATATTCACCAGAACAGAAAAAACAAGGGTTTTTTCCCTGTAACTTTAATAATAATAAAGCTGCTTTAATAACTCTCAAATAAGAAAAAACCTAATAGCGTGTCTATGTCAAATGTGCTACAGCCATCGAGAAATAACTGCAGCTATCATGTGCAGGGTGATTTTTTTCCCTTCAGAACTCCCAAACATAAGATCAAAGAAAGAATGGAGGAAAGCAGCTATAAAAATCATACATATTCTTGAAGTGTTGGTCCAGAAACACCCTCAAAATATGATGGAGCCACTTCCTATGTAAAAGGCAGATATGAAAGATCCCGTGCAAATACAGTTATTTGCAACCATTTAAAAATAAAATTATTGTTTCTTAGTAAGACCATCTTTCATAATGTTACTTCTTTTTCATGGCAAGTAGGACCTAAAATATAGGCAATGGTTTAAAGAAATTAACATCAACAGAAGTTGCATTTGATCCAGTTGTAATATCACATCTATCAGCAGACTCTTGGAAAGAACTGAAAGTCTTTGTACACAATACAGATACCTCAAAGCATAATAAAAAAAAAGTGATACACAAAAATACAAGTGCTTACTGGACTGGGGTGGGTCATCCCATCACCACCAACACTGATACATCAACACCCAAAAATGCACTCCATAACACTGATGTGGTCTGCCCAAAACTAAATACTTTGTGATTTGAAGGGTTCTTTTTGTTTTGGGTTGTCTGGGGGTTTTGTCACCTCCAAGGCATACTTTTTAAAAAACAATTTACGCATTGAAACACATGGGAGGAATTGCCAAACTTCCTGATGTCAAAGACAGACTATAAAAAAAGGATGTATGTGTGAGAGGCACAAATGGCACCCACCACCTCCAGCAGAGGAGGGTTAGGGATGCTACAGAGCAGCAGGGGAGGGCAGGAGCCCACTGGAGGTCCCACCCAAGGGGCGCAGGTGAGGAGCTGGGCTGGTGACAAGTTTCTCCCTTGCTGTCAGCTTCGCTGACTAACAGATGTGACACTGACACAAGGGGAGATGCTGGATCTCTTTAAGTGATGTAGGAAGATCAAGGGAGAGAAATCTACCAGTCCTAAATGTACAAGCTTGCACCTGCTCTTCTACTCTCTTCATTGATCCTGAGAGATGTGATTAACCTTTTGCAGATAGACAGAATGGTCAGCATGATTTGCTTGAGCATCGCTAGGTTTCCATAAATGTGGATACATTCAGGTAAATGTGGACAACAGCTCAAAAATTGGGTTTTTCTTCTGGTTGTATTTTTGAACTTTTGAACTTTTTGAACTTTTTGAACTTCCAAAGTATAATGTAAATCCACTAAAGTCTTATTTGTGTGCATGAAGAGTTTTGCTTTGGAGATTCTGAAGATGATTAGATGTAATAGTAATGAATTCTGAGCACGGAAATGATGATGTCTACTGCCAGCAACAATCATGCAAATTTGTAAATGTTTACAAATTCACAAGCTAGGCATATGCACCACTGAGACCAATATTGTAGTGCTATATTTAGCTTGTTCCTATTCTCCGCTCAAGATACATATACAATCATAACTTCAAGTGAACAATTTTATTTAGATCAATCCATTTTACTTAAACTGCAACAAAAAAGGATGAGAGTTCGAATAGAAACCTAGGAGGTGCAAGGCCAAGTGTGAGGAGGAAAAGGTGAAAGATCTCAATAAACACAACTTAATTACTTTTTCCCTTAGTAAAACATATTACAAATGAAAGTCCAGTGCCCTCTATTGCCAGCAGCAGTGATTACTTTGCTTACTTGGCATGTCTGATACATCTCAGGGAAGCTCTTGTTATTCTACAAAAGTCTACAAAAACAGGAACGCAAAGACAAATAATTTTAACATAATAAAAATGAATGTATTTTAGTCCTCCTAATTTTACTAATTCACTCAGAAATTTCAGATTAAAAGCCTGTGATACTGCATCATCTTAGATGTCTTTAAAATGCAGTCTGTATTCACTCAGACATTTCAAATGATGAAAGTGTTTTGTCATGCAGACGCTCATTGCTTCAGATAATATGCTTGCACATGTGTTAGAAGGGGAGGCATTTTCATGGAAAACATTTTAGCCCTTAAAATTTGATTTAGAGAAGTAACATAACCTTTGCACGTGCAAAAAAAAAAAAGAGATACTGAGAATATCTTCACAATCTTCAGTGGCCCTACTGCAGCAGTGACAGCTCTAACTCTCTCTGACTAATGAGGACTTCCTCCGAGGGCTGCTGCACTCATGGGCAGGATGTCTGCGGCACCTCTGGCATCTGACCTAGGGAATGGGATCGGGCTTGGAGATGGGCATAGTTCTGCTGGAGAAAGAGCCTGCTTTCCCCATGAAAAAGCTGCTCCTGATTCAAAAGCTAGTTTTGAATTTATGCCCACAAAGGCAAAGCAGAGGAAACATATCAGTGCTTGTACAGTCATGGGAGCAGACAGAAGCCAGCCTCCCTTGCAAGCAAAAGGTCTTTTGAGATACACAGCCAGCAGCCTCAGCTCCACCAAAGATTTGCAGATAATGAGGTGGAAGGAGAAGTTTCACTTATCATCAAAGTGAAAATTAATCTGCTCTCCAAGAGCTGTCTTGTTAAACTGCAATCATTTAGACATTTTTGGGAAAAAAAAAAAAAAAGCCCGCAACAGGCAAAGTTGTAAAGTCTCCTAGTAATGGGAGAATGTTCTGGAGGTGAAATATTAGAAAATCTCTTCCCTTCATGCACACAGAAAAAAAATCTTCACTGTCTGAACATTAATTTTAAAAAAACCCTAAAATGCAACCACAACCAATACAGAGACAGTTTGACTAGCTTTTTTTGTTAGTCTCAAACGCCCGTCTTTGTGACTTTGAAGCTGAACCAAAACCAATTTTTCTCCTTTCTAGGTTTTCAGAGAAAGGGTTCTTTTCTGTACTGACAATTTGCAAAGCATCTCCAGCTGTGTGATTGCCTCAGTGGGTCATGAGGCTCAGGCTTCTGATGTTACCAAGGACAGGAAAAACAGAGAAGCCCTTCCTCTTAAATGCTACTTTGGTTTTGTCATGCTGCATTGTGACACCACACAGCTTCTGGTGCTCCTTGCTCTTACAGTAAGTGATGGCAGAAAACCTCTATCTACAGCACTCAGGCCTCTACACTGGGCAAAATTAAATATTTATAAATAATAAATTGATCATTTAGGGACATACTTCCTAAGTATTTTACCAACAGTAAGCTGAAAAATTGTTTTTTTAACAAAATATAAAAAGTCAACAAGTTAGTAAAACTAAAAGCTTGCATACAGTGTTGATGCTGTGTGCAAAATTCAATGCATGAGGACCTTTGTCGTCTTTAAACTGTGCCTATTTCTGTTCTCAGTGATGTTCCGGTCATGATAACTTTCTTGGTCATACAAAAAAAATCTATAAAAATATATTAATTAATAATTAATTAATAATAAGTTCCAGGATGAAAGTCTAAGTAAAATAAATAGCAATATTGCCATTGATATCACCTTAAAATGTACAGTGAAAATGTTTATTTTTCATTCCACAGGAAATTTAAAGGAAGCGTAATAAATATTTACACAGCAAGAATACCTTTTTACTGCATCATAAGAAAAGATGCAGAATATAGAGCACTAATAGGTTATTTTTTATATAGATATATATACACATATATATATAAATGCAAATAATTCTGAGGATGTATATTGCCTGAAACTTCCTTATATACTCTGGAGATATCCAAAAAATAAAAATCTCTTAACACTTAGCAGTACAAATGTGTTTTCAACACCAGGTTTAAACATCATTTGGCTTCAAAAGCTTTTCCTTTAATGATACAGAATGGACATGATGGGCCTTTGGTGTGTTCTTGCAAGATCTATTATTAAAATGTTACTGGCACCAGAAAGCCTGGTATTTTAACACAAGGATGTGTCCCAAGGGTAGTGTTGATCACACAGAACTGCAAGTCAAAGTTAAGAACTGTTAATCTTCAATGAGAGTTCTGGTTATTTGCCACACTGTAGCAGAAAAAAGTAATTTGGCTCCCACATTAGGAAGCTGTTCTTTCTCATCACTTTCACTGCAGCACTTAGAAAGGCTGGCAACAGACACCAAACAGAACAATCAGGTATTTAGGATGGCTAAATATCAGTCGTGGTATCTAACCAACAACAAATTATACTAACAATTTTTTTTTTTCATATTTATCACAAATGATACAATTTTAAGTCTATCAGGTTTTCTGAGTTTTCTTTCAGAAGAAGAAATAAATTCTGAGGCTGCTCACAAGGTATTATCCATGTTTAATTAATGAACTGAGCTAACATCTACCATACTCACTTTTAATGTGTGAACTTTAAAATCTTATAGGACTTTTAGCACAGACACAGTTTCAAAATTTTCCTAACAGTCCATCTTTTCTTTGCCCTGGAATCAATGTTCTTACTTGTGATACCTGATCCTCCTTTATATTTATCTCCAAATTAGTGCTCCTTAGATTAATAGAGCATAGATTTCTTTCTGGTAAAATTCAGCAGAACTCTAATAATCTAATGGCAACACAGAGCTCAGCAAACTTTTATTTACCTTGTTTCTCCAACAGGCTTCTGTGCAGGCACTAAATTCTCTGTAAATGGCTAAAGCACCACAACTATCCAAATAAACATCTCTGAACTTGTCTACAATGATATTAAAGTTCTGTCCTGCAAAGCCAGTGTGGATGTACTCTCTGGAACTCAATTCTAAACCTGAAATTCTACACCACCAGCACACCCTACTGATAGCTTTTATTACCTGAAACAACTAAGGATCTTTTCTGGTCTCGTAGACATGCATATGCAACTACTGTTCTGATTTTAGAAATCAGAACATACCAGCAGACATCAGTGAAGCTTGAGCACACTGATCAGAATCTCAAAGTATAGGATTTAACTCTAATTTTCCTACCAGTCATTCACTCATCTAAGCAGCTGTCTTCATTTGACATATAGGTTAGTTGTCAAGAAAGCAGTTTGGAGAGAGCTAATATTGAACATTTTAATCTGTGTTTTTGTGATTTGTTGCCAAACTCCATCCCTCCCTTTGTCTCCTCTACTTGGTTATTAACTGTTGTCCAGAAATATAGCTAAAGACACAGATTATTCACAGGGGTAAAAACATTTCCATAGAAGCAGAATCTTAAAGAAAGTTGACAAATGAGACTATTCTTGTCTTCTCCCCAGAACTTCACCTGATTTCTCCCATCACAGAGTCTGCAAACTGAAATCACTTTTTTTGTGAGTCACTTTTAAAATTTATTTTAATTTGAAGCCGTTGTGAGTGATAGCATGGAAAACTGAGCAAGTGTGTCAGCAAATGCAGCACTGCAAATTTCTCTGTTGGATGCCAGACTTACGGCAGTGCTGTCTCTCTGGACCTCAGCTATTTGACACATTTCCTCCAAAGAGCAGTAAACTGTTCATGTGTGTCAGTCATTCCTGTTGTCTGATATGCAAAAGGCACTTAATCTACAGTCACAAGAGACCACTAAAGAGTCTTGAATAATTTCAGGTTGTCCATGAGCTCAAGAAAGTGAAAAAGACTGAGACCATCACCACACCTCTCATGACATAGGCCACGTACAAAGGCTGAGTAATTAAATTATTTTAACTGCTGTGTAGTTTGACTAAAGCTGTAAGCAATGTCCTCTTGTGTGTTCCCTTTATCCCTGCATATAACACTTGACTGAACAATTTAGTTTCTATTCAAAACAATTTCATTAGGAAAAGGTGTATTTAATTTTGCTGACTGTTATCCTACTAGCTACATATATTTTAAATGAAGCTATCAACCTCACTTTCTTTGGCACAGGTTGCATCATTACTGTGTTTCTTCACATGATCGCACGAGAATGGAATCTAATTCCACAGTCACCACACAAATAACTACCTCTTAATGCTTCCATCTGCCCAGAAAAAGGTGCCATTTTTCACAACTTAAATTCTCCACTAAAAGGAGAACTACCAAATGATCTTGGTTTTCCCTAAAGCTAAGTAATGTAACATTTGGTATCCTTTCATCTATACTCTGATTCTTCAATAGCAAAAGGAAGAAAATCCAAGCACGAGGTAAAGAAACCATAAAAAATTACCCACTTTTTTCCCTCCTCAAATCTAACATGCTTTATTTTCTGACACTTGTTCCTACCCAGTTAGAGATTAATAATTACAGTGTTTACATGAAAAAGTCCACAGTCATATATAATGTCTTCCTTGACCGTGTAGTGGAACTTTCTATTCTTCTGCAGCAGAAATGTGGAAAACCTTCTTAAACCTCTGAATTTGCAAGTGATTTTATGAACATCTGTTATTTGATATCATTTGATATATTATATCCTAGATTAAAACATTGAAAGATCCTTCAAAAACTACCGTTCTGTTATGAAACCCACCTAAAGGTTAAGCTTTGACCTCAAGCTAGCCATAAGGGTATATCCTAAAATTCAAGCTGCGTAAATTTACAATTATTAGCTCATGTCCTCCTCTGTACTAACAACAGATATATTTACTGCTGACATTAAAATTGTCAGTAATTTGAGACACTCTCTCTATAATGAGGGAACAAAAAAAATTGTCCATATTTCTTTAGTCATAGGAATTTACTTTTTCCTTTTTAGGGTTGGGTGTTGCTTTTTTATTTTTTACCTTTTTTTTTTGTGCTTGAATTTTCATGTTTTCCTTATAGAATTTATTGGCATATACAATCTCTTTCCTATAAGCAAGTAAAGAGTTATTTCCATCTTCAGTAGCACTTTCTGTTTTGAAGCCTATTACGCAAGGAACAAGGCAATATGTTTAACCATGAAGGCAACATAAAATAATTTACAACGGGGTACAGGCACTGTTAATGTAATTGTTGTGTCTGTTTCCAAGCTCCAGCAGAGAGCTGCTTACACTTGCAGGACTGTGACAGATTTGCATTCTCCCAAAACACATAGTGCAGGATTTCAGTTATATCAAATTTTAAAAGTTGGTATCTGAGCAAAAACTGTCTTACTCAGGACCAGACATATCTCTAGTGAGAGCTCTAATTACAGTTCTATTATTAAAAACTAGGTTATAATACTTTCCTTTAATATCAGTAAGTACACCCTGCAGAACTTCATTATTTTATAAATAAACTTCATCTGAGGACAAAGAAAAGTTCTTTCTGAATAAAATTATATCATTGTGTTCCACATTTTAAAAATTGCTTTAAGTTTCAACTTATTGCATGCCATTTAGATGGTAAACCAAGAAGGTATCACGCAAGAAAGTCACACCTCATGTCTACGATTGCAACAGGGAAAAGAGAGGTCTCTTGGATTACCTTCTCCCATTTCTCTTATACTTTAAATTTACCAAGTGTTCTATCTCACAAACATTGAAAGCCAACTTTTAGCCTTTCCTACCGAATTTTTTTTCTTATAGTTGAGTCACATACTGTAATTTTCAAGGCCCAGATTTTCTGCATAATCCATTTTCTGACTAGTAAAAGAAGTAAGAATTAGAGAGAAACCTGCTCTTTTGAGTAACTGTAAGAGGGACCCGCAAAATTTATTTTCCCCATTTTTTTGATTTAGAGCACCTTACTCAACTTGCTAAAAAAAGCCTGAAGAGAAACAGTCTCACCCATAGCAATTGAAATATTGCTGACGTTTCTGCTATCTTTTCCTAGATACCCTTTCACAGACTTCTTGGTAACACCCCAGAGGTTTCAGGTTCTGCACATCTCAGACGGAAAACTGTCAAGATTGTGTGGCTGAAAGTTTGTTGTGGATTTCATGTTAGGGACTTGACTCCACAGCTAAGAGGTAGCAGAGTTCACCGCTAACCTCGAGGCACCTGAGTGAAGTCGCTACAGATGATCCACCCGAAATGTCACTGTGGGCATGGCCAGAGGAAGGACAACTCTCTTCCCCCACAGGTAAAAATTGTATGTGGGTTCTCAAGCTATGCTGGTCACACATAAATTAGAAAATTATTTTCAATTATCTACAATTTCTCACATTTAAAAGCATTATTTGTATTTACATCACAAGTCATGCGAAACAACTTGCAAACCTAAGTGTTTTCAAAGCTTAGTCTGAGAATAAATGCACCGAGACACAGGTGCTCTATACACTGAATTTTAGGAAAGTAATGCAGATTTTTGGGGAGAAATGCACTATACACCCAACATAAATAAAGATTTAGAATATTTAGAAGTAAGTTTTATTTTGACTGTATAAGAATGAGGGGTTTTGTATATGGAAGGTAGTCGATGGGTGAGAATTTCTAACATAGCTTCATTTAACCCTAATTATTTTACAGTTAATTAGTGACCTGAATTTCACTTTTCACAAATAAAAGAAATGAATGCTGTAATACATTTCTCTGTCTTAATTCCAACCCTGTAGGCTAATCTACTCAAGACAGCACCCCTAGAACTACATAGGATTGAATAAAAAACAATTCTGCAATGAAAAGTAATTCATTTAGCACTTTTACAAAGCTGACAATGATGAGAAATCACTAACAAGGAGTAGCCTGCTAACTGAAATCGATTCCACAGCTAGAACCAGAGATGGATTTGAACCACTGCAAACAAGTCAGGAGATGAAGAGGGATAAATTGTAGATTTCACATGGAAATCCACTCATGTTTTGAAGACCACCTCTCTGAGCTGTTAGAAGAGGGAGAAACACTGTCCTGGGACAGCAAGACCTCCTGTAGCTGCCCTAAAAATCCCAGAAAGAAACAATTTCATAAAGATTTAAAGATCAATAGTTTTTTGATAGCTGAAATAAGAAGACCCTCTCCAAAAAACCCAGGTCATGATTCAGGCAAATAAAAACTTGAATCTTAATGTTTAGGAGGTTTTTCTCAGAGTCCAAATGAAGTAGAGGGAGATTAGTACTTTTATAAATATATGTTTACAGTTGCATTTTCACATGCAACTAAAAATACCGTTATAAAACTCAAGTAAAAAGTAGCTAAAACGCCATTAAACTACACTTAGTAGAACTAGAATTGGAGGAAAGGCCTCTAGATCATTCAGATGAACGAGTCAGACCTAACATTAAAAGTGTGTGTTGATAGGTATTTTCTAAACCCTTCATAATTCTTGTTATTCTTCTGCAGACCTGGTCCAAGTTTTCTCAGTAATGGCAAGCTTTGCTATTTCATAAAACAATCATTTCTGAGAAAACAATGCTCTAGGAGCATTACATTTTCTTTAGCTATAGAAGTAAAACAGTTACTCTTCATTTTCCATAACTCTTTCTGTGACCATAAAAAGGCCTGACTAGTAATACATTTCAAATTAGGCTGTATCAGATGATTGTTGCTGGGGCTACTTATTCATACATGGAAAAGCAAGATTACAAATTACTCCACAACAAAAATCTCACTATTGCCAAGAAAAAGAAAATAATTACATCTTCCACCTTCTGTGAAGCACTTCCATTATCTGAGCCATATTAAAGTTGCCTTTTTTTCTGCAATAGTACCGTGTTGTGGATTCATTTTGTTTGTGATTCAACACAGTTCCCAGAGCTTTCCTTTGGTTTATTATTTCCAGCCCAGCTATTCCCCCGCCCCGTATGAATATGTTCTACTCCTGTCCTAAACATAATACTTCACAGTTGCCTTGTAATTCATCATTTGTTCCAGACTGTATTTCGTCCTGATCCGGTCCCCCAAATTGCTGGACATCTCTGCTGTAAAGATGCTGAGCACAAATGTGTGCTGTCTAAATCACTTGAATCCGTATTAGACAATGCTCTAGACCACGGAAAAGCTTTGTGGGACTCCCTGATGGACTAAACCACTGCTGAGCATGTTTTTCAGCACTATGGTGGTTGTTTTCAGATTATCTTACTCCCTTTTTTAAATGAGTAGAATCAGACAGGACACAATCAAAAAACAGACTAAACAGAAGATACACCACAGCTACTATTTCATTGCTGTCTATTGCCTGGTAAAATTAAAAATGATGGGATTGATTTCTTTTATCATTACTGGCAAATATATTTGAGTAATTATCCCCCAAGAATTTTAAAAAAAAAAAAAAAAAGGTTTCAGCAAATTAATATTTTAGCAAATTTATAGTTCAAGCAGAACTTTTCCTGAGTATTAAAGATAAAATCATTATATAATGCCGGAAGCGCATGCTTTAAATAAATTAGTTATTTGGTCTTTTTTTTTTTCACACTCCATTTATGACCTACCATTCTCAAAAATAAATATTTCAAAAAATAATATAATTGGCTTTCATAATTTGTTAACTGGATCACACCTCTTATCTCTGACCTTGCTCTTCTCCAATTCACCCAGTTTTATTAAAGATGTAATTGCAATTAGAAACTAGAAAAGACAAGTCTAATAGAGGAAAGTCCTTCATATCTTAGAAACATAGCAAAGAAATCCAACAAAGAGTAATACAGATGCATCACTAGTTTGAGAAAAGGCAAAGTAAATTGAGGCAGAGAACATTTTAAGAGAAGGACGGCTTCTTACATTTCAATCACTACTGAAATCAAAGAAATAAAGCTTGAACATTTTTTTCTATAAATCCATCAGCTGCCTTCAGCAATATCTGAGACTTGTAACTGTTACCTTGAAAACTAAGCCTCAGTGCAGGAATATCAGGTTTCTTTGGGATTTATTTAAATACATAAAAAGATATTTTGGCCAATAAATGAAAAAATAAATTACCTTAGCAAACTGTGCATTTATCCATTTTGTGAAAGTTTTCTTTTGAACATCTTCCCGTTCATCTGCCAGAGAAAAGAACAGCACTTGATTAGCATTATTCAACAAAATAATGCAATATTATTTATTAATGTCTCAGTCTTGGTTTATTGTAAACACACTAACAGTACTTCAAATACAGCCAGGAAATCTTTTTGGATGTATTCTGTCTTTGACAGTTACATCAACACATTTTGAAGGACTGCCGGTCCCCTTCGTAGTCATGGTCTATATCCCTAGTTCAACTGACCTGTCCTGTGGTTTCTTTTCTTCTGGAAGGAAACAGGATCCGAAACACCCCATTCTAATTTCTAATTTCATATCGGTATAAAGAAACCCAGATATGTCATCTGATGGTTTTGGCATCAGGAAACTCTCCTACAGCATTTCTAGAAAAGTACTTGAAACAGCATTGTATGCAACTCCTCAAGTTGCTCGAGAAAGTGAAACCTTCTGGACCCCAACAACAGCTCTCCATTGGCAGCCTCTGATGTACCTTATGCCTTTTCTAACTTGCAGCTATTTACCTGTCACAAAGTGTTATGTATTTCTTCTCCAGTGGAAAAAGGGAAACCCCCCCCCCCACATTTGTTCAGCCATACACTAAATTCTTTCTCAATTCTTTAATATGAAATCTTTGTAGAGCGAGATGATTTATCTTAGGCCTTGATTTCTGTATCTAAGTTGTAAGTACAGTCTTGATGCTGAATGGAACTGGACAAACAAGGGTACAATTCTGCTGTATTTTATATTGGTTGAAAGAGAAAAAATATTTCAAACAAGAACTTTGTAAGCATTTGCTCAAAAAGATCTATATTTCAGGCATCATCCCTGAAATATAAAGGACAGATTTCTTTGCTTGGCAAAATAAAATCAACCGCAGCTAGAATTGAAGGGCATGTGTGGAAAAGGGTGCAGAATGCTTATACTAAAATAAAGTTCACTCAATGCAGCCTTTTGTTGCAGTAAAATTCTCTACACTTCTTAAATAAAAAGGGATATTAAATTCCCTTCTGAAATGTTCGGCAATTAATAACATTAATGGATTCAGCTAAATTTGAAAGGCAGGTATAGCTGAGCTACAAGAGAAATGCATGGCATTAATAATGTACTTTGCTTTCCCTCCCTCCACTTGCCCAAGGATCCAAGACAAGGCAAATCTTTTTGATATAAATATTTATTTTGTTCTTAAAACTTCAATTCAATATCACTTTAAACATACATTTCCCACCAGAATGTTTTACAGTTTCAAAGATACAATATACTCTTGAAAAAATACTAGAGTTTGCAAAGTTACTGTTGCATTATAGAGAAGTACTGCATCTGTGAAGGAGCACATTCTGACTGTGTTCAGATGATCTTGAGTGAAAAAAAATGATAACACAATAGTGCGACTGGAAACTTGCATTATATACACTATACACTATATACACTAACATACATATATATATATATATATATGAGTATTTGCTACAATAAACATCCTAGAGTTCCTTTGCTGTCTATCCCAAATAACACTGTCAGCTTCATCAGCTTCATCAGCTTCATCCTTTGGCTGAAAGTAATACTTGAATAGTTAAAAAGACTCATCTAAAAGCAACAGCATGTGAAGGAGATGCATGCTTTTGGCAATACATGACGCTAAAGCTGTCACAAATTTTACTTTTTACCACAAGCAACACTTCTCTGTGTTGACTGTAAGTTGTTTATTATATGAGTTTTGTTTCATTCCAGCCATGTGCTGGAAGACGAGAGAAGAAAGATACATTTTGTTGGTGGGAGATAAATATCTGATGTTATATTACAAACTTCTTCAGTAACTTCATATAAAATATTACACATAAATAGCTGCTTCTGTTTAATCATCTCTGCTAAAACTGCCAAATGCAAATGGGTTTGAAGAATAATGTGGCATTGAGCAAGGAAAAAGAAAAAGACAAAACCATCTTTTTGAAACTGTTCAAACAATACTATGTGATATTTAGCAGGG
Organism: Callaeas wilsoni; assembly: GCA_013398955.1. Classification (NCBI taxonomy): domain Eukaryota; kingdom Metazoa; phylum Chordata; class Aves; order Passeriformes; family Callaeidae; genus Callaeas; species Callaeas wilsoni. The sequence continues at coordinate 356,013 of VWPU01016777.1, forward strand.
AAAAGGAAAGAGACAAAAACACCTCTTTAAACGGTTCAAACTTCTGCTTTTCCACCCCAGGCAGCTGCAATAGCATATTTAGTAACAGAGTGGGTTGTTTTGTTTAGGTTTGGTTTTTTGTTTGTTTGTTTGTTTGTTTTTCCACAAAGATATATGCAAGTTATTTAACTGCTAATCACCAATTAATTCATGTCCACTGTGCTAAGAAAATTCAGGGTCTCCTGAGAAAAATGAGAGTCAACCCCACAATTTGAATGTCTGAAACTTATTCAAAGTTCAGGCAATGCTCTGCTACTTTGTAAACACAAATCTATTCCACTGCTCTTATTTTTATACAGAGATCATTGCAAGCACTTTTATCTCTAGGTGCTTACTCTGACAAGTTTATACTACAACAATTTGTTAGTGACAGCCTCCTAACATAAAAATGAATCAATCTTTTGGTTATGCATGGCATGATTTCCCCATTGTAAACGTGATCTTTTCAAAAGAGATGTTCTCTTAGCCCAGATTTATGGATTGAATGCTAGATGTGGAAGCTGAATGACATTTATCTAGGTGCTGCAGAAACGTGCCAAGAACACTCCTCTGCCACTTCCATAATGCTGTATTTATAAGTCATCCTTAAACAGTGAGCCGTGAATGTCCTTGCAGGTGCTTTTACTGTGAGACAAGAATAATCAAATGGCCAGGCAGGAAATTCCTTCACCTGTTCAAGAGCAATATGGTATGTTTATTTCTTTTCTTTCAAGCTGAAAGAATTGCAGAATAGTGTACTGTCTCTCTTCAGGTTAGATTTAAACACTGCATGGATCCTGAATTCCTTTATCACAATAACAATGGGATCCTTTCTGACAGCAAAAATGCTTTTCTCAAACTGATGGACATTGAGTGGAATAGGCTTAACCTCATTTTCTGTAGGTTATCAACTCAGAAAAAGAACGCTCTGAGGTCTACAAAAAGCCTTCCAGAAAAAAGAGATACTGAGCAGTAAAATTTACCTGATTTTCGTGCCCTACAGCCTCCAGTACCACTGAACAGATCTTGTATTGACTACAATGCATTCACAAATGCATTCTGATGAGCATCCAGCTTTGCAGCTGTGACTGCAACTCTCCCAGATTAGTTAACTGCACATTTGACTTTTGAAGTATTATTCCAGGTTAGGCCTCATAATAAATTATGACCCAGAGAGAAAGTGCAGTATTAATGAAGCTAATCATCTGACAAAGGACAGTTCTGACACTTAATCAGGCAGCAGGGCTAATAGAGACAAGTGGCACACTGAAGGATGCTTAGGAACAATCACGATTCAACAGAGCAAAGATGCTATTAATAATGGCAAGTGGTCACCATACAACTTTCCTAGATACTTAATAGCTCATGTTTGCAACCTACCACTCCAAGGTATTTCCCATCTGTTTTCTACAAGAAAAGCTCCAACATGATGTTGTCATCTCTTAGTAAACTATACCTTTTACTACTCTTATTTTTCCACGCCACCCTATCCCCTCAAATGCCACCAAACATATTAAATAAAAATTGGTAACAGGAAAAAAATCCATTTTAAATAACGGTATACTGTAGATACTATTCTGAAAGCACACAGCAGTGTTAACAAATCACTAAAAAATAAGACTTTTAAACAATTTGAGCTGACAAATACCAAGCAGACTGTAAAATGAGCCAAGGTTCAGGAACATACAGTATGTATGCCACTACATCATTCCATTTATATCATAAAAGCCATTTTCCCACAGAAAGCATGCAGCAGGGAGAAGGAAATTTGCACACTTTGGTGCATCCTTCCCTTTTTTTCTAGAGGATCTTCAGCCTTTTAAGTCTTGACAAACCTGAATAAGTATTTCTTTCACTAAGTTCTAGTTGCAAGGTCAAGTTGGCCGCTTTGAAGAGTTCTCTCGGCTTCTCTCTGCCCCCTTTGCAATTTAAAGGTACACTAGAGATCAAGCAGGTGGTGGGGAATACAGTATGGTCATAGAATCACCCCAAGACACTAACTCACTGAATGGCTGAGGCTGTAAGGCACCTCTGGACATCATCTGGTCCAACTGCCCCAATTGAGCAGGGCCACCTAGAGCAGATTTTACCATGTTGAGCATGGTTTTTTATTATCTCCAAGGAGGGAGACTCCACAGTGTCTCTTCCTACTACCACATGAAGACTTCATGTTCTGCCTTCCACAGATCTGGGTCATGTTTTCCAATGCAAGTGGCTTAGAAAATTCTTCTTTAGGGTAAGTACACCCCAGTTTCTAAAATTAGAAGATATTCAACGAAAGTGAACTGGTACATGAGGAGTATGGGAAATGATCCATATCCTTGGATTAGAAACTTTAATTTTAAACAAACAAACAAAAAATCGTTGTCATTATCAAGTCAATGAAGATGTGACATTTGTAGAGTGTTTGAATCACTCAGAGACAGGCAGTGATATGAGGCTCAGTTGTATGATAGATTTTATGCAGCCTTCAGCAAGCAATTCCATCACAGGTGTGGGAACACACAGGGAAGAAGGAGATATCTTATTCTGTTACCCAGTGTTGCGCTGAGTTAGGTTAAACAATAAGTGAATGGCAGTGTTTTGTCTGTCAGAACCTATAAGCAAGAAAGAAGGGGAAAAAAGAAAAGAATTCCCATATACTGCTGAAAACTTTGAAACAATGGTGTTAAGGCAGGTGTCAATTCTCTCATTCATGCCAACTGCAGGTTCATTGAAACACTGCACTTTAGAGAATAAAACCATCAAAATTGCTATTTGATTTCCTAGCAGCCAAACAATGCAGATTGAGAAAAGGTCAGGATTTTCTTCAGTGAGTGGGAGTGAGTACCAGCAGTGGTGGGAACACTAGGAACAAAAGAGGCCAGAGATAGGCACATTATTGATACTCTGGCTCCATCGACTCACTATTCTCAGAGATTTTCAGTACATTGTTACAATACTCTGCCAGTAACTACAGCTGCTGAGAAATGTTCTCTTCCCATTCTTGCTTATCTGAGGGGGGAAGAAGAAATCAATGCAATACAATGACTGAATGATATTTGAGTGGACTAGCTATGATTTTTAGTCATTGAGGTCATCCAAGACATTCACAAGCTGACAGGAAATACAATAGGCTGCTTTGACAGACAGCCAATGAATTTAAGTCTATTGCTCATGTAAGGCAATACAGAACACGCAATTCTTTGTCCATCTTTTATAAATATACTGATGAGCAGTGTGTTGACTTAATCTGAATATTGTTAAAACTCCCTGTTCCCTGTGCTACCGTCTTGAGACTTTACTGTGGAACCAGAGTCAAATCACCATAATCAGACCATCTCAGGCTTTTCAAAACACTGATGAACCTATTCATATGCTCAGCAGAAATGGAACACTAAAAGCCCTCATTAATATAGATATAAAGAAAAAAAAAAAAAAAGTACAACTAAACACCCTGAAAAATAGAATACCAAAATTTTACAAGAAAGATTTGGTAAGACTTAAGGCAAATTTAGGAAACGAACAGGTGTATTCCTAACCAAAAAGACTTTGCTCCCCCTGTTTCCTTCAAATACAGGAACTCAGAGAGAGGGATTTCATTTACTGATCAGAGGACAAAAGGGAGGATGTCAGTAAGACCAGCCTACAAGATTTCTACTGACAGATTGGGGTAGCAGATTGAACTACTGAACTACCTTGCCTAGACTGAATGTCAGGCTGAGAAAACCTTTTATTTTTCTCATTTTGTTATGTTAGTTAGAATTGTTCTCTCATTTATAAATGTTTTATGGAAACTGCTTCCTGACTTTTCCTATTTTTTCAATTCTTTAAGACACTGCAAGTGTTTATATAAGGTCTCACTCTTCAAATCTTTGACTAATTAGCTATTTAGAGAAAAACTACTGAGGGTTTTTGAGGACCAGTATGGATGTCATGTGTAAAAAAAGGAGCAGGAGAAGCACAAAGGATAGAAAATATGACAGACTGCCAGCCTGGAACAGAAGGAAAGATAAAAAAAAAAGAAAAGAAAACAAAAACAACACCACTGACAACAAAAAGAACAAGAAAAAAAAAAGAGAAAAATGAGGAAGGGGTGAGGGGAAAACAGGAGGGGAAGTAAACACCTTTACCCTGGCTTGGGGGGAAAAAAAGGGAAAAAGACATATGGAAAAAAAGGAGGGGGATGGGAAAAAGCATAGATAAACACTTCCTTTCTGGAAAGAAAAAAGGATATCTGGTAGCTAGAAGATCATATGCAAGGAAGCAGTGAGTTTGAACAAAAGAACTACTGAAGCATGTGCAGCTTAGTCAAAAAGATTTGACTAGCATCCAAAAGCACCATAATAATGCAAACAAGCTACATATGATTCCTAAAACAATAATGGGCAGCTGTGAAATGTACACATAGATCTATGTTTGAACAAAGTCATGTAATTTGTTCATGTTTGTTAACCGCTTCCCCGCCCTTCTTCCCCTCCACCATTTCTCAACCCTTTTTCCTAAATAAATTGTAGCATATGAAACTCCCAAGACAAAAGCAGGAGCACAATGTCATTGAAATTTAAAAAGAAAAGAAACAGAATGTCAGCTCACATTTCCAGAACATTTTAAGTATACACAACATGGGGTGTTCAGCTCCAGTTCATACACTGGCCATTGTATTCCCAGCTGTTGACCTAGTCCTCCTCTGGTCCACATACAAATACACTTTGGGAACTGCTCATACTTCTCCATGTCTATGGATTTGACCTGAAGACCTCTAACACAACACTTGAGTGTCAGGACATCTGCCTCAAGTACTGGTGACCCACCCCTGCCTTACCCTTTCAAGGATAAGAACTTGTTTTGAACCACACTCTACCAAAAATACCCTGACCTAGTTATTAATAGCTTTGCAAACACAAGCTTAACTGGTTTTGTTTATTGGGGTTTTTTATTATGTTCTAACCAGCAATTGCTTTGGATCCAGTAAATTTTTCCCAAAGTAAAATGCAACCTAAAAAGCCCCAGTGCTTCAATATATCAGATTTATCTAAACAAGATAAATAACTTCTCAAACTTAAACCTATTTCTACCAGAGAAGCTGGTGCTTCAAAAGGAGTTCAGTTTCTGCCTTATGTTTACATGGGAATGTATAATTACTCATTTGGATATTCAGCTGTGTACAAGCAGTATCCCCTTTTTTATCTATTTTTCAATGTCATATACATATATTGACAAATATCAGGAATCCTTGTTGACATTTCAATAGAAGCCCATGCTATTTTACCATCATACCATTGTTATGACAGTATTTTCTGAATACTGTAGAACATATATTATATCTTTAAATAAGGTAATCGATTTGTGTTCGCTTAAACCCTCACACTAGTTAGAAGTGCTGTACCAGCTGAAACCACTGCTGCTTTCTGGAACTTGCAGAATATTGTGTGATTTAATTGTATTATCAACTTTTTGGCAGTCAGACACCAATGAAATCGTGTTGCCAGTACATCCAAGTACCTTGAAAAAATGCCAATGATGATTTAACAGCTTTTTGGTTTTGTGGTTTCTTTTTCGTTCGTTTGTTTTGTTTGTTTGTTGGTTGGTTTTTGTTTGGCCTTGGGTTTTTTCAGGGTTTTTTTTTGTTAAAAACAACAAAATTCGTTTGCAGGATAAGTCTTCTTAGTGCTACATAATGCACTAAATTAATGGGGAAAGATATCAATATTACCAAAATGTGAAAGAAAAGTAGGACTTGGTCAATATTAACTTCATCTTGTCAGACAAGATTTCCTGGGGAAATAATATTTCTTGATGGATGAATTTGAACAGGATATTCTTTTCTTGTTTACAGATTAAGGAAGTATGAGTTAAATGCTGCTAATACATTCTGTGAAGTTATATAAACGCAACAGAAACACTTTTTGCCACATAGATTTACTACTACTATTATTATTGTTATATATAAATTCTATTGCAACTCCATGGCCCAAACCTGCAATTTTTACCACAGCTGCTGAGAGATACTTTGATCCTTTCATCTTACAAAAACAACTAATAACTTGTAAGGTTGATTAGCAGAAATCACAATGTACTCAGAGTAAGGATGCAATATTTGCTGCTCAGCCCCTGTGGCAGGACATATCCTCCCCCTCGCTACCACTGATAGTTGGTGCAGATATGGAAGAGATAACCCAGGGGCTGAAAGGCCCAGCAAGGGCTCTTCTCTGGCACCAAAAGGGCTCATGTCCCAGCTAAGAATCAACATCTTAGTCTGGAGAGCAGATGTGGAAAGAGATAACAGAGATATTCTTGACTGAGAGACACTGTTTTACAAACTATAAAAGATACACGAGTTTTCACGGAGGCAGAAGCCTTCTACACACACACCCTGAGAGTGTGGGGGACTTCTCCCCGGAGTTTGGACACAGATTCCGTGGTTACTATCCTGGGAATTGAGGGAAAGGATCTCGATGTGTGCCCCATCAACAATTGGATGGTAAGATACATTGACTCCTAAGTTATATTATTTCTTCGCTAGCTGTAAAATTAATGGAGCCTTTAACCACGCGCTGTATATCTCTACTAGTAGATTCTTTTTATTCTTATTCCTGTGTAGTATACAGTTTGTTTTAAGTCTTATGTCTGTTGGTTTTGTGTCTATTGAATAAACAGTTCATTCTATAATAGACCAAATCAGCCATTATTAAAGAACTTGTGAGCGAAAGTGGGTCTTGAGGTGCTGGCCACCCCAATAAAGCTACTGCCTGCTGCCAGAGGCCTGGGCAAAAGGCAGAGACTTAGCTAAAACACCCACATCCATTCGCAACAGCCTCCTTGCTGGTTGTTGGGCTGCCTTGAACAAAGGAATCTGACTAACATTTTAGAAAAAAACCCAACATATTACTTCTTTGAAAGAGTGACTAGACCTGGTAAACAGATTAAATACATCTTGACTGTAGTAACTCTGGTTTCAGAGTTTCCTGCTTTTAACCCATTTTTGTTCTTTCCCAGAGAAAACGGGAATTATTAACTGAAGACAGAGAGAATCAGTACCAGCCTTTTTCCTCCCCTCCGAGCGCATGGGTATTTCCACACTCTGCACAGGAAGGACACTGGCATTAGGACAGACAGACAAGCCCAGCTGTGGCCTGGCAGCAGCTGTTCCTCTGCAAGCCCTATTGAACAGCCAGCAGCAGAAAATCCTGCTCAGTTAGACACTAATAAAATTGGTTTGTGTGCACTGCACCCTCAGTGACAACCTGTAATAAGCATTGTTACTCCTCTGCCCCATGGATCTGAGAATTGCTGAAACTAATTCAAAGTGAAAGCAAGCGCTCTCACCTCGGCCGCTGTTTAACCAGCCAGCTCGAAGAGAGCCCAGCACTATAAATGTCCCTGTCACCACTGTGGGAAAAGTTACAGGCCAGAAAAGAGCAGCACTGGCAGCTCCTGTATTTCAGCAGTGTCAGCTAAAAAAAAACCCAAAAAACCAAAAAAAAAACAAACCAAAAAAACCCCATCACCCAAAATAAGAAACTTGTTCTGAAAAAACTTTAAACAGCTCTAGCCTTTATGGTTTTCACCAGGAGAGTTGCTTGCACTGGAGGAGGAAAACTGTGATAAAGGAGCTGTGGCCAGCATTGAAGTTGGCTTGTCAGGAATGGGGGGGCTGCAGGTTCTTGGGCTTATTGTTTGTGTTTTTTAAACCTTGGAAGAGAGGTCAGCACTGAGCTGATCAGCAGGCCATCTCAGAGCACACTGTGACAGAGGCACTGCATGGGCAGTATTACTAGAACAGAGATTAATTACTAGAAATAAAGTCAAAGTTATGTAACTAGATAAAATTACCCACAATTGTCATATTTATAATCTTTATGCAAAATACGCAGTTATTTCTGTTTTGTTCAGAAAACAGAAGGTAAATGCTTACTCTTAGACTGTGTCCTTCCTTAGCTGGAGATTTTTCCCATCTAGGTTACTATTTCTCTTCGGCTATGAGCAATAGAGGACAGGAGACTAAGGACAGTAATGCTAATTCATGAGCCAGTCAGAGCAGAACACATCAAAAACAGGAGCCCACAAACTTTCTGAATTATAGATTTTCAACTAATAACAAATGAAGCTGAAAGAAGCATCAGGATTTAAAATAGGTAACCAGAGTCGAAAACACAACATTAGTATCTAATATTTCACATAACCCTCTGATGTAAAAATGAAATTGCTCTTCTGTTTTCAGCAAATGCCACCTAGTGATGCATAGTTGCAAAGCTTTGAACCGCTTAGATTTTTATGTATATTGTCCCAGATTTTCTGATTTTGTTTCTATGGAAAAAAAAACCAAACAAAACACCCAGGCAAATGCTTTACATGGTCACAGACTCTCAAAATTCATGTCACACACATGCAGAACACAGAGGAGGATGGGTTATCCATATGTGAAGGACCAACATTTGTTACAGTTTGTATTAAAACATTCATTGCAACAACCATTCTAAATACACTGTGGTAGCTAGCACTATGCTGTAATATTTCAAGTTCTTTTTTTGTTCCTCTGTCAAAAGCAATTAGAGAACAGGCTGTCTCTAGTCTGCTTGACTGACTGCTGTCTACTTTATTTCATTTGACCTAATTAGTGAGTGAGTTAATTCGGAGGAGCTTCCACTGGGACATCAGAGAATGTATCAGAGAACTTTGCAATTAATGAGACCAAGGTGTTAATATGCAATTGTTTACAATACACACACCCTGTTCTTAGGGTGAAGATACTGTCATGGTAAAGCTGACAGCATTAACTGGTCCACAGCTAGAATTCATCTTATTATCCAAATTTGAGAAACTTTGAAAGAAACAAACACACGCCTCTAAGAACAGCTGTGTAAATTAAAGGTAAGTGAACTGTGTTTTCCACTCTTGTTTTCACCTCACCTGAAGCAGACAAAGTAATGATGAATGTATTTAAACTATAGCTGTGATTTATTTAATTCAGAAAGAACTATTGCAGATTCCATGTTGACAGGTCTCTTGGCATGCTTCCACCACTCCCAAGCATCCTCCACTTTCCAAGGGTAGAAAAGAAAGGACAGTCAAAGAGTAAGATGAAGCATTTCAAAAGCCCCTTGAAACAGCTGATAGTTGATAATTGGAGGAGGGAAGTCAATAGAATAGAATTCAATTCCCCTATACCCTTTCCCATTTCACAGCTCTTTTATTCTGTTTGTAGTGGTTCAATTATACAAGTGACTGAAGGATCTTAAATTTTCAGAAATACACATGTCAAGATCTGAGTGTTTTTCATACTGAACATGATTATCCAGTACTACCCCCTGTTTGGAAAAACTCCAATTGTACAGGTGAAGGCTGATATAAATTAGATAAAAGTCTAAATATCAGTACTTCACAGAAAACCTGGATTACAAAGAATGTTGAATGTGCATCCCCTACACCCTATAACGTCACGCATTCCTGAAAAGAAAAAGAAAGTAATTGAATTTCTAGACAGCTCATAAGCAACACCTTGCAAACAGCCCCAATGTTTACTGCTGACTGTTCTGCCTTCAGCTTCTTTCTGAGGCTTCTATTTTTCATTTAACAGCTTTATTTGGGAAGTGACTGTTCAGTTCTCGCACAAAGAAAAACATTCAAATTGGAAGAATGGGGGAGGTGTTTGTCTCTTTTGCTTCTAAGATGGTGAAAAATGAGAGCACAATAGAAATGAATTTTAGACTTCATCATGAACATGGTGACAACTGTTACAAAGAATATTTATTTTTTAGAATTTTTAAGACAAAATGTATTAAAGTTAGAACTCAGCAACTTGCCCAGAGCCACCAATAGTTCCAGCTGCGTTTTTACCCAGCAATCAGTGGTGGAAAAGCTATCATGATACACAACAGGCATTATAAGCTGTAGAAATCACATTGCTGAAGAGAGGAGAACTCTTGTTCTGAAGAGAGGTGCCACTCTTGTCCATCAAGTTACACAACAGCAGTGTCTTCTGGTCCAGTCTCTGTCTCTCCAGTACCACACAGAGAGGCGGATAGCCTGTGCTACACAGAGGAAGTACAGCATGTATTTCTTCTTAAGCAGTCAGGCTTCTGCAGGTCCTGCTTATGAACATTTTATTATCTACACTAACACTAAAACAGCATACTTTGCTACGTGCTGTTGAACATACTGTTTACGACTTTGCATAAGGTTCTCAGATTATTTTTAAGTTGTCTAAAGAACTAAGTGTAATAAGATGGGAATCCTGTCCAAAACTCATCTGCCTGACATTGGTGCATAGGCATTTGTTAAATTTGAATACTCATTTGGAGCTGAACACATTTTTCATCCACACATGGGGAAAAAGCAAAACATCTTCAATTTAGCTTAGGAGAGTGGAGTAGAAAGAATTGGTAAAAATAAAATGGACAGGAACACTGAGACAGCAAGGAAGAAAGAGGCTATACATAATTTCCTTATCCATATTTTGAGGTACTTTTTCCATTCTGCGGTAGAGGGAAAAGGAAAGAGAGGAGCAATTTTTAGAATGATAACATCATTACATTTTGCAATGTGTCCCTGAAATTCTTACTCCACTTCAGAATATTTGAAGCGCTAGTGAAATATTTGTTAAAATTAGATTTAATATGAGCATGGTTCATCTTCTCATTAAGTGGGCATTGTCTGAGCAAGTTACAAGAATATTTGCAATAACAAGTTGTATTTAAATCCTGGCAGATTTCATGCCCTCCCAACTGAAAGCAGGATTTGCTGGCTGTACCAGACATGAACATTTTAGATAACTAAAATATTTGCTGCCTGTATGTATTCTGTGTGTTGATCAGCGTTTTTTTCATTTCATACATCTTTCAGAACTGCTTGCTATGAAGGATTTCATATCTATAACATTAAGTGAAGATTAAGAAATATTAGTATTGATGCTAGGACCGTCACCTATTATAAACATCGATTTTTATTGCAACTCAGTGCCAACTCATCAGCTGTACTGAGAGGAGCTGTGTTTCCTTAATATAGTTTCAGCACAGAAAAAGAAGAAAAACATCTATTTGTCATTCTTTTTACAGCTGTTCTTTTTGAGTCTAGACAACTCAAGGCAAGTGTGACATTTCACAAGATCATAAACTACACTGAAGAAACATACTGTCATTCTATTCCAATGTTTTTGCAACAGTAGAGTAATTTTCTTTGTACCCTAATGCTTTTTAGAGGCACCATAATCAATCTGCATAGATATTTTGATCACATTCATTCTAATAGAGAAACAGAGTGAGTAGATACTGGAATTTCAGTCTTTGCTTCTATCTTGGAGGATGTACAAAGGACCAATTCAAAATATTCAGGATAGAAAACTCATAAGCCAGCAGAGGAAGGGAAGGAAGCAAAAATATGTTAAAATGAATGTTAAAATGTATGGATAACTTATTGGGAGAGGAAAGAGAGAAGAAATGAGGATTCAACTGCAAAGACTACTGATAAAATCTCACCCAAAAAAGCTGAAACTATTACACTGTGGCTTTAATAGCTACTAAAAACCTATATATGAACCAAGGGAAATTCACTGACATTAGAGCATGATGGTTTAGAATGAATCAAAAAAAGTTATACCCATTAATTTTCGGGAAGTTCAGATAGCACTATCTGGAATCAGCTCAATGTGAACACAATAGAGAACATACATCCTTTTTCCCTGCTTAAATCAGGTATAATTCCTATTTTCTTCATACTCCTTTAATTTATTAATAATACATCTTCTTTGCACACTCTTTAGTTTCTTTAATGTTTTCACACTCTTACATTTGAATCTGGTTACCCGCTCACTCTACAGTTCACAGTTACACTGTGGAATTCCTGAGCATATAAAATCCTTGGGACTAATGTGTAAAAGGATAAAAGGGGATTTATAAAGATTAATGGTGGGAAGGCATTCAGATGGATCTGAGCACACGCATCCTGAGGCAGTGTTTAGCTTCAGTAACGACTAATTACTGATATGCAGATGCTGAGGTGAGCTCAGCTGGTCAGAGCGTGGTGCTAACAACACCCAGCATTGTGGGGTCAGTCTCTGTATGGACCATTTCCTTAAGAGCTGGATTTGATGATCCTTGTGGGCCCCTTCCAACTCAGAATATTGTGTGAATCTCATGCTGGCATCTACCATCTACCATGCAATGGACCTCTAGGCTAATTCAGTGAGCATGAGGATCAAGAAAACCAGAATGACTACAATATTTTGGTCCTTTTACTCAGCTCACAAAAGAAATATTATTTGGCCAACTCAATAACCAAAAAGAAAGTTATTTTGGAGGATTCTGAGAAGTGAGGAATGAGTTGGCTACTCTTCTAATATCTGCAACACCTAACAACTAACTTAACAACCACATAAATAGTGTCTATGTTATTTTGGTATTTCTACATCACTAATTGTCAGGCATTCTTCATCAGCATCATCAGCTTGATGACAATGACATACAGAGGTTAAATCACTTTGATATCTGATTAGCTGTCAGAAACAATGATTCTATGACATTCAGGCTCCACCTAACATCACAGCAGGACCCAGAGGGTTTGCAACCAAATACCAGTTTTGGAAACTAAAAATACTTCCAGTCTTATAATGAAAGAACTTGAAAATCATGCAGCAGGCCGCTACATTAATAAAAGTAACATGGAAACGATTTATAATTAATACAAAACAACTTACAAAGGTCAAATTGGCATGACTATAATGTTTCAAACAATGTAAATGGAACTCTTAAAATTGTCCATGCTTCTATTTTACTTTCCCAGTAATAAGGAAATTGAATGAATTTCAGGTCTTTGACATGTTTCCTCTATTGACAATTAGGTTTTAAACAGAGAAATAACTTTGGTAATACACAATTCTCCATATTAAATTGTTTAACAGCTAAAGAGATCACTACACATTAAAAAAAAATTATTTTTAAATTATTTCTGTTCCAACTGTAGTCAAATGTGATACTCAAGGACATGAAGAAAGCTTAAGATAGCTTCTAAACTGTGTTTATTCATATAATCAGGCATGCAGATAGTATTTAATAGAATATGATGCAGATATTTGCCCCCTGCTAGGTTTTACACATGGTAAGAAACTACCCAGAACACAAACTGAGTGGACACTGACTTTATGGACTAAGCAAAGCCAGCCTGACTACAAACTTAAACAGAGAGAGAACTTAATTGACATTTCCTATTTCCCCATGAAGCTAGGTGTGGCCATAAGAAAACAATTTGCAGTGCTAACAGCAAATATTTTGAAAGGGCTACTCAGTGAGATAGGGAAAGAAGCACAGTAAGGAAGCAATATGAAGACAAAATTTTAAAACTGACTATACTTTAATGTGGTTTAAGTTATCTTCAAGAAGAAGCAAGTATTCACACATAGTAAAAAAAAACCCACAACAGTAAATGGAAATAGGACAATGTTTCTATAGAAGTGCATTAACACTGTAAGAGAGCTGTAATTATATTATATGGATATTAGTCAGAGGAACACATGCTCTTTGCTTTATTTTTTGAATATTTTTTGCTGTCATCTTTGGCTTATACAACATAAACCTCACACAAAATATGTAACATTCAACCAGCCAGTAAGACAGGTCGTCATCAGGACTTACATATTTTTAAAATTGAGAAAGGTTATAGTCTCAGAAACAGAAACAGATAAGTCATATTCCTTTTTGTTGCTGATTTATTTAAATGCATTCGATTTAAGGTGAACATTTAAGGGTCGGCTGGTTTTTATTTTAAAATGGAACAGATGTACACCTACTTTTCAATGTACTGCACTGTCAAGACATTTCCCACAGCACTCCTGTAGTTCAGGACTCTGCTAGAACATAGAGGAACCTACTGTATATATCAACTTCAAAAAATATAAATAAAATAACACTGCATGTACAAAAAAAAAAAAGAGGAGAAGAAAAATAAAGTACTTTCCTATTTCACAGACATTGGGCAGACAAGTCTCCATCCTGGCTGAAAGAAGGTGAAAAAATCAGTGTCATTCCTTGAAATCATGCACGTTACTGGATTATTCTCATTAGTGAGGATTACAGCCTTGGCAGTCTCAGCAACATAGACTGAAATAACTGCAACAAGTATAATATCAACACCAAGAAATAAGTAAATTATGGAATTATAATCCTTTATCAGTCTGTAAAGCTTAATAGCTTTCCCAAGCTATTATTTTTTTTAATTTATATTTTCCATAGAGCTTCACATCTTTGAAAATGTTTCTATTCTAAGGAACTCACAGTTACTACGATTGCAGTGAAAGTAGCAGATAAAAACCTTCAAAAGTTGGCTTTGATTTTTCCTACAGGCCTTGTCAGAAACATAAGCATTCTACTTAAGTTTAAGAGTTGAGATTAGATATTACTTTACAGAATTAATTATTATTAATATTAAATGCCGCTTTAGAGAATTAATTAATACTGAAAAAAACATTTAAGGTGTTAAAATTCTGTGGACTTACACTGCACAGTTATAAAAAGATGAATTAATTTTTAGTCTCAAACATTGAAATTTAGCTATTCATCTGATCTATAGGCTTTTTATGCACATTCAGAGGACTACAGAAACAAAGACATCAGTGGGGTGATTCAGGAGCAACTTACAAACAATAAAAAAACATCATGAGATAATTTTCAAATGCACCCATATTGAAATTTTGCAGTATTTGTATTGAAGTGAAATGTATCTTAAGGCTACCCAAAGCACCAATTCAAACACAGACACACACACACATATACACAAGGATATATGTGTTCAACCTACTCAAGTTTTTGCAGTGGGTTCTGACCTTCGGATAAATCAGAGCTCTGCGACTGCTTGGCTGTGATAAAAGCAAAGTATTCACCCATATGATCTTCACTTGTGCAAGTGTTCAAGCAGCCACATCTCTCCAGCACTGATACATTAACACAGCTTTCCACGTAATTCTGAAAGACGGCACGTACATCCAGTGATGTTTGATGACATTTACTAAACTGCTCAAGCAAGTGTTCGCCTTACTTCTAAGTATTCCTGGAGATCATTTTCTGTTCTAATGGCACTAAAGAGAGCACTAAATCTGGTTCTTGTTCCTTAATTCATTATTTACTTTAGGAACATAAACTTTAACCTATATGTGTAAGCAGCTCTTTTTAACTTCTATAGTGTGTATTTGACTGCAGCTGGGTTTTTCTTTTCCATGCTATTACTAGCTGTCATCTTCACTTTAGAAACTGCAATTAGGCCTGGTGATTAAAATGCATTAACTACATTTCTGAGAGCTGCTATATGTAACAAAGACCATAGACTGTGTTTGTTCTTCCCATCCCTGACCATTTTTTGGCAAACTAGTATCCTCGACCATGGAGATTAAGTACTGCCTCTACATTTCTCTGCAAAATGTATACACAAGGTATAGGAGAGCCGTAATGAAATAGTCATCTCCCACAAATATTTAAAGTAACAAGTCCAACCAATCAGAACTTTTGGGTTATTTTGCAAATGTACTTGCAGTAGAAATTCTCTGAAAAACCTGACCATTTATCTGAAGACTGAAAATGCCTGAATGTGTCAAGCATATATTATGTTACCACATTTTATTTATTCACCCTCTACCACCTTTAATACTTCAAGACAGTGTCTCTTGCTCTGTATTTTGCATTTTGCTAAAAATTGACTGTTCCTGTGAGAAGTCAGGTAAGCACTGCTACCTCTGCCACTTCTGTCTGCCAACACAGTGGTGCAAAAAGTCTCACCAGCCAAAAGTTGTTCCACATATACTCTGCACCACAGCTAATACTCAAGTACCCAGAACAAGTTCACCCAATTTTTTCTCTACAAGGTGGGCTGGCATGCTGAGCTCTCTGCTGCCCTCTTCCCACAAACCCACACCTATCCAGAAAAGATGCCAATAGAATACCGAGTGCTCCAAAATTGCACCAGTGATGCCACAGAGATTTACAAGCAAGCCATTAAATGAAGATAATATGAACAGAAATATGCTAAGCACTCTTGACAATGCATTTACATGCAAGTTCAGCTAACTGAAATGCTTGAGGAAGGCCTAGACTCTAGATTAGGTATGATGCCCCTCCTCCCAAATTAGTAAGGTCTTCTCCCCTACTACTGCAGATGAAGCAGGGAGCGGCCTGGCTATCGATCCCAGAGCTTCATCATAGCCACTTATTCCCATCTGAAGAAGTGAAAAATGCTTTTGCATTGATGGGACACATGTACATAAATTGTTTTTTATTTGTGGCCCTTTTCTACTTTCATTTTGGTTTTGGTTTTTGTAACTTAGAAAAATAGGTAAGGAAAGGATATTTTATTATTAATTTACATTAAGAGTTATTAACAGAGTTAATAACAGACTGACTGTAAGGCCCTGGTTGTTCAGTAATTAAATGCATGGAAACACCCCCAATCAAAGGGCAAATCCATCTGTAGAATTTCTATTAAGGAGAGGAATTGCTTAAAATACAATTTGTTCTTACTTATACAAGTAAGAAAACCACATATTGATTGAAATGTTATCTCTCATCTGGATAGAGTACCATTGTTACATTTAATTAATACAATGAAATTTCCCAGTCTATTCTATAAGTTGTTTAATACAGTTAGAATAAAATTAAACAAGTGATTTAACTCCTTACAAAATTTCAAATGAAAACTGAGCAGTAGTGACATTTCTTGACATCACAAAGCATTTTTTCATTTACTTTACAAACTTCACTTTCTGTAATATTCCACTTTCCAATTAGCAGAGAAGTAACATACTTAATATTGATATACTTCATATATTAATAGCTATCAAAGGCAACAATTATTATTTCTTGATCACTTTAAAACAGACACAACTATACTTCAAATATCACTGTACTAGTGTTCCTACCAAAAACAGCACAAGCTTTTCTAATGAGGTATGAGCACTCTTGCTTTCTCTGCAAGAAGTGCAAACTGTTAAGACTCAAGAGCTGCTGCCCAACAAAACAAAAATAACTTCTGCATGTTAAGCATATGTGCACATGTATTACCTATTACTAGAAGAAAAACTACATATTACTACTGTCAAAGGCCCGTTTCTCAAATCCTACATGAAGAAATGGTACCAAAACCTCACCTACTTAAAATGTGTTGGTTTACTCACTGATGAGATGCGCAAGAAAGCAAATATTATTTTTTTGTGTATATATGTGTATCTATGTTTTCAGAACAGATAGAAAGCAGAGCTCGTGGTCTAATTCAGTTTGCCACATCCATAGCATCAACTAGACCCTCTCTAAGCTGTGTGTGCCAGAGTTCAGTTCAGGCTAGTTTAGCTGAGTTTATCACTGCATGTATTAAGGGTGCTGGTGAGACCAAACTCTGTTCCCGGGAGGAATTTCCTGTAGCGCAGCCAAGACGAAAACAAGGGGAGCAGGAGGATGAAAGCTGTGACTCAGCTCTCGCTTTGCTCTCCAAGAATATTTATTTTTTTTTCCCCTTAAGGTGCCTGGAAGGAAGGCACCCTTCCCTAAGCAGCCAGGAGTAACTTTGTCTTTGGTTCACAAGTCTGCTTTGCTTGCCATATCAGTGGAAAATAAAATCAAGCCAGGGGCTTTCATAATCAATCAACAAATAGAAAACTGCTCAAGATCTTTAAGTGGCTTAATTGATGCCTTGTAGAGGCTGACCTGGAGCAGAGGCCGGACAGAGTGAAAGGATAAAGGGCAGGGATTTATTGAAAGGCCTTCACAGGGCACACCTCGGGCAGTGCAGGAGTCTCACAGAGACTGCACCCAGGATGGACGACAGCCACACATTGTTGGGACAGATACAAGTTTTGTCCATTTGCATATCAGAGGTTAATTGTCCAATTACAGCTTCAGGCAGTGCAGTCCCATTCTCCAAGTTTGCTCCCCCCCCCACCCACTTTTGTTTACATTTCTGGGGGCCTGAAACAGTGAGGTGTCCTTGATTCTCAGGCCTAGAGAGGAATTGTTGTGTCTGACCAAAATGGGAAAAGCAGTAGCTAACACTCCATATGGAGCTCAGAGTTACACACTAAAGAACTGCAGGATTACAAATATATGAAAATATAGAAGCTAAAATCCTAAGGCATCATAATATTTCTCTGAAATGCCACTAGATAACACATCAACCAAGAGTTGAATGCTAATTGCTAAGGTATCAGTCATATGAAAACAAGTCCTGTCGCTATTCATTCCATTCCAAAACTCCAATTTGATGAAATATTTGTACTGTTAGTATTGAGGCACTCAAGCTTTACTGTTACAAATGTTCCTGATGGAGAGTGTCTTGTGTGTCTTGGTGATTCTATGACAATACTCCAAGATAGAAAGTAAGGTAAAACCCTCACTTTTGTATATTCTGTGTGTGTAAAGCTCCAACTGAACTCTACAGCTTAAAATGTACCCCTGAAAACATACTTAAAAATACATATTAATGCTGTATAATTCAATATTTACTTTGAGATGAGGAATTAGTACTTGTAATTTCAAAATACAAATTGAGAACCACAAATATTTGTAAATCCTCAATGTGATAATAATTATTCACTGAAATTTCAGTAATTGTGGATGATGACTGGGTTGAAAAATTTTGTAGTTTCTTCATAAACAAAGGCCTCCGAAAGCTAAGTATAGCATTATAAGCAGATGTATACAATTTAACAGTGCCAAAAATAGTAACCTTTTAACTAACCACTTACTAAATAGCTACTTTTCCTAAACATAAAGCAATCCCATTAATTCAGCCAATATGAACTTCATTTCTGAAGTGGACACAGAATTTACTGTGGCCTTATTTTGTCTAACTTTGTTTTCAAAACATCTGAAACCATTTCAGTGAACCTAAGTGCAGAAATTTAATTCATACCTGTACAGAAAGACAGAATAATTTGGTTTCCCATGTTAAAACCTGTCATGCAATACCTTTGAAAATTAAGAATTATTATGGTGATTAATTTGCTGTAGTGATTTACATCAGCAAATATGTAGATAGAATCCACCAATATCACTTACGTACTGCATCATTAAAAAACAAAATGACATTTAAAAAAAAAAAGAAAAAAAATAAGACTGAGAATTATGAAGTTACTCAGCCATCTGTGCTGTTAGGACTGCAGGCTTTCAGCAATATTTAAAACAGGCTATCCAATACACATTCCTATATATAATTAAAAGTGGTGCTTGAGGGGTTTCTTTGACTAGAGTATGTTATTTTATTAAAAAAGTTTTTGCATGGGAAGCAACTATTCTACTAAATTACATTTACAAATTTAAACCAACTTACCAAAGTAATCTAAGTTTACAAATAAGAGAAACACTGAAAGGAAAATGATTAGAATAAAATCTTGGTTGGGGCATCTCTCGAAACTCCTAATTCATTGAGCAGGTTTCTATTTCCCATCAGCATCTGTTATGCCTCTCAGAGTGCTGTCTTTCAGCTTCAAGAATTTGAAGCTAGTTAAATTTCTGTGTCTATTCATTCTCTTTTCATAACAGATTATTATCTGCAGAAAAAGGTAAGAATTAGGTTAAACTTTCTTCTTATAATTTCAATAAATACTTATGAGCCAGTTTATTTGATAGAAGGTCAGGGTTTAGATAACTTTTCAAATAGAAATTTTCAGTTAAAATTGAATGAATAATTTAAAATATTAAAAATATAAATAAATATAAAAGTTTTTAATGTCACTGACATCTCTTTGAAAAACACACTTTTTTGGACATATTTCCAGTAAGATTTAAATTCTTGAAAAGTTTTTTCCCACCTAATGATTGTAATTCAGACAACTTGTTAGACTAAGTCTCTAGATGACATGCATTTTTTATCAGTGTTTTAAAATTACAGTAAAAATAGTTTTTTGTATGGACTTTAGGGGTTCCTTAGCAAATACAAAGGGATCACACCATTCTGAGAGCTCTCAGCTGGTCTCAAGCTCCGAGTGCCTGCAGGAATCTAGACACAGGGAAAAAAAAAGGCTCAACAGCAAAAAGGGCCCAGATTTATTGTGGCCTCATCTTGGTGTTACTTGTACTACACAAACACGTGTAAGACACTCAGACAGGATGATCACTACAGCAGCCAGTGAATGCTCTCTGTTCACTTGGAATCAACAGTGCTGTACAGGAGGAAACCGGAGGGGTCAAAGGGAAAGCTGGAGCTGAGCCAGGACACAAGTGCTTCCACATCAGCCCACCTGGACCAACGGCACAGGCACCTCCCTCCAGGCCCCGAAGACCCCGAGTCAGCTGTCTCCTCAAAGCAGTCACTTTTTAAAGAACTGCTATCTAACAAATTACGTATTTGGCTCAGGAAAACATAAGCCCACATACACTGTCCGTGTATTTCTGCAAGGACGTTTTTGTATGTTCTCATTAATTCTTTCTTAAAGTCTTTTCCAAGGCAAAACCATGATTTTCCAAAAGCTTGGGACTAACCAAGATTATGAGGAGCTGCATTTCCACACAATTTAACATCATTATGTAAATCTGCCCGCAACTGCCCAACTTGTGTTATCCCCCAACAGAGAAACACAAAGTGAACCTCTGAAAATGAAGAGCAACCAGGCAGGAAGATTTCACAGATGTCCTCTGTTGCGCATTACACTAAAACTTAGAATGCTCATATCTCATAGGTCAAGAAATGGAAAATATTTAAAAGGAGAGGAAAAAAGGCATTGAAAACCAGATTGCTTTTGCTGTCTGTAACCCTTTTTTTCCAGCAATTCATGAGTATACTTGCTAAAATTATGCGTATTTAGCATGTGTATTACCATAGCATCCTCTCTCTGGTTCTTAGCTTTCTTTTGCAGGGCTCTATCAGAGTACGCTAAATAATTATGGTCTCTTTTTTATACCATTCCCAAAGTGCTTCCTTTTCCAGGCCTAATTAGTTCTGATATTCAATGTAATTAGTTGAATTTGGAAATTTTCTATGAAAAAGGTTGTACTACAGCTTCTCATCAGCTTATATCAGGGAAAAAAATTCCACTGATGGTTAAATATCAACAATATATTTGAAGTTTTCCAAAGATATTTCTAAAAAATTAAAATAACATAAAATTAAACAACCAGGTGGAATACAATTCAATCTCCTTTATTTCTATTGGAAAGGGGAAGAACTCCCCGAAAAGCTAAGTTAAAGGCCTAGAAAATCCAACTTTTCCAAGAGATCAAAACATCAGCTGTGAGGTCATAATAAAAAGCATTCATTTGTGTAAAGTCATATAGTCCTATATAAGTAAATAAATAAAAAAGCTGCATGTGTCAGATTTGAAGGATAACACCAAATTACTCATAATGGAAAAAAAAAAGTTGATTGGTTTGTCTTTTTTTTCAAATTACTGACAAAAGAAAAAGCTCTAGAGTTTTTGGCTTGCCTTTTTTTTTTTTTTTTTAATTGTTAGGGCAAATTTAATGTATTTATGTGTTAATCAAGTTTCCAGTGCCTTTACGCATCTGAGAATTTTACACTGAAATATGAGCTCTGAAGTTGAGAAAGTTAATTGGTTTCGCTGATGAAAATAAGCCACTACCTCTGTGACCAGCCTGACCTGGTTTGGAGTTCTCCCTTACTTGTAATAAAAGAGAACTTGTACCGATAGAAATTAGCTTTGTTATCCGCTCAAAGTCTCCAACCAAAACATGACATCCTAATGGCCAATTATAGGTCCACACGTGCTGTTGCAAGGAGAACCTCGTTAATACTTAATTTGACAAACAGCCACTTTAATGTTTTCTGAAAAATAAGTAATAGCTGAGTAGCCACTTCACCAAGCCAGATAATCCACAGGAAGCCTTTTCCAGAACTGGCCACAGAAGGCAGGAGAATAGGAGTGATTGTTTCGCCATCTGAGGAAACATGGCTGAAATCCAACTTTTTGTAGTTTTTACACAAAAACAGAAGTAGCAGTTCCAGGACCTCTTCCCTCTGGTTATCCCGAATATGCCCAGCCTAAAGACTCTCTCTCAAAATTATCAATCTCTGCACGCTAATAGACACATTTAGAAAGAAATGAAGACAAAACCCAACGTAAATAGAGTATTTCCGTAGGCTATTGATTTAATGAATTTTTATTTCCAGTAAGTTTTGTGGAGGATAAAGCAACACTAACTATAAAACCAGACTGAACAAAGTCGGTTTCTTGAAAACAACAGACTGAAGAACAGGAAGGGAGGCACAGCAAAGTCACACAACACTGGAACGCCTGGGATAATGACACCAGCATGATGCCTTACTAACACCTTCCAGCTGTATTAGTTGTATGAAAAATAAGGCAGGTTCACCACAGACAAGTATTTTTTGTCAAAGAGTGCATGAAATATAAAGAATGATAAGCCTGAAAGTGCTTGCAATATTTCAGATAGAGCAGCTGTTTACAACTCATGTTTTAACATCTATCAACAAGCTCGACTACAGAAGATACAAATATTATCTACCTGTCCCACTACATGAGACATAACAGATGTCTCCAGATCAAATCTTTCTTCTGCACTCACTGTCTTTAAGATCCTGCATGACAATGCATTCTCATGCTGGAAATGATCATGGGGTGATAAAGAGTGATGTGAAAGACTAAAAAGACCAAAAGTATGGATCTAATAATTTGCACTCATAGGCAGCCTAAAGGATGTCTTACAAAAATCTTCCCAATTGGTGTGAAACTAAGAATAACTGTAATAGAATAAAATTATTATAGGATAAAAACTGAAAAAAAAGAGGTCATAACATTTGAATTCTTTCTGCCACAATAGAGTACAAGTTAAGCCATTTAATTTCCGCATTTCAGCTGCTGTATCCAACCCAAAGCCAATGGTGTTAGTCTTGATTTATTAGTCATTATGAAGGAGATTAAGATTCTCCTTTGTAAAGCCATAAAGGCTTCCAAATTATGACTGATTTGAACACGGTTGATTATATAAGACCTATTTAGAAGTCAGTGACACTGTCATAAGGTTTCTGTTCTACCCTTTTATCAAACACTGGTTAGGCTAAAATTTCTATAATTGTGTTTTTACTTCTACTATTAAAAATTATAGTTAAGAATAGCTTTGAGAGTCAGACTAGAGAAAATATTTTCTCCTATCAGAAATATTAATTGTATAGCTATTTTCCTGGGAGATATCTCAAAGCGTCCTTGGAGTTGCAGGGAAATTCAGTCTTCCTGGTTTGGAACATATCCATTCTCATCCCTGTGAGAGGAGTGAGAGAAAGAAAATATCTGTAATGGGAGAAGCTGCAGTCATTAGAAGAAGCTGGCAACTGTGTTTCAGTACTAGGCATGTGGTAGTGCACCACGGAGAGGTCAGAAAAGAACTTTTCCCTCTCTCTTAACTTTTACTGACTCCTACTGCAGTTAGCACAGAAAGTGAAGCCCCTGTCCTTGTGCTATCTCCCTCACCCAGCACTTCCTTCAGTAAGTGTGGAATAAGAAGTAAGAATGGTACTGGAAGGTGAGCTGAAAGTAAAAATTCCATGAAAACCAGTGAAGAGCTGAAGAATAAATGGCTCATCAAAGAGCCTAGGACACCCTCTCCTGCAAAAAAAAAAAAAACCCCTTCCCACAAAACCACACAAGTTTTCATGAAAATTAATTGAATTCATATGTGATGAAAATCCATGGAGGAGAAACTAGATGTCATAGAGCAAGAACCTGGAGAGCAGAACCCTGACTGGTGAGCTGTTGGACATAAAGGCAGACCACCAGGAGGGGCTTGAGGGTGGAATGGGGAAGCAAAACAAAATCAGAGAGAGAAGCAAGGTCAGGCACAGATCACAGATCTCCTTATGCCCCAAACTTCACTGTTCCTGCATTCTCAAATGTCTGCAAAAAAATCACCCTCAGGGCTATCTTGAGCCCATTAGTCTGTTGAGAGAATGCCAAATTTCTATGAATTTAACCCCACTGGCAAAGATTACATGCACTAATGATAACACAGGAAGACACATACCCGCACCACATCTACCACAAAATTATGCCCTAAAAACATTCAAAGTCACAGCAGTAATTGGTCTGAAAAACCGATTACAGCTGCCTTTCAGATGGATCTCAAATTTAACACGCAATCCTAACTTTGGTAGTTCTGTGCTGTGGCTTCTTATTTGTCAAATGGAGATATGAATGCCTTGTAGGCAGCATGAAAAACAGGCTGCCCAACGTTTCTGAAACACTGAGATTACAGTGGGAAGGAGAATGAGGATGTCACTGTACACTTAAAAGCCACATAGAAAGGCACAGCAGCAATGGGAAAAATGAACAGTTGCATGAGTATCATCAAATGTAGGATTTCCTAGTTGCTGACACCACAAGTTTGAGATAATTTCGTGCTCATTTCTACGAGAAATACCAAATGTCTGACAATACATAATAGACTTTACATTTGGAGTATCTTCCTAATTTAACCTCAACTATTCAAGTATAGATTTTCTTGAGTTTTCACATTAAGGAGAGACTTTACAGAAGATAAAGTTGCCATAGAGATGCATACACTCCTTTCCAATCATCTCAGATATAGTTAGACACAATTAATTATTCAGTTCACCACGGAACATTTATACTTTTATATGAAATATTCCAGGGTGAGAGATACTTTTCAAGTCTGTTAAAAAAGACTTCAAATGGTAGTAAATGGTCTAAGGAAAAGAAAAGTTAAAATCATGAACAGAAAAAATTCTGTTCAAAAATCAGGTAAAATATCAAGCAGTTAGGGCTCCTTTCCAGGTAATTCACTATTTCCTTATCCCTCTCACAGATGCAGAAGGTTTTGAAAGAAAAGGTGGTGTTTGTCATTTACTTTGCTTGCTGCAGGGAACAAAACCCTGCGGTGGTTCACATGTATGTTTATTGAAAGGCTATACAAATTTCTTTTTTAAGATAGAATATAAAAGTAAAGACTAATATTGTAACACTTTTTAATGGGAGAGAAAGCAATAAACTACTGATGAGGAGAATCTGAAGCTTCAGGCAGAATGCAATCCTCTTGACTGGCAGCTGTGGCTTGGCAATACTGAGACCTTGCGCTATTTGATTAAAATAACATCAAGACGGACAGATCTCTTCAAATTAGAGGTCAGAAACATCAGTCTGTGTTTTTCCTGCAGTTGTCAGAAGTGGTACAGGGTAATTAAGTCCGGAATAATGTCAGACAGGTGGTACTTTTCTTTTGAAGCAATTCATTAGAGAAGGTTTGTCACTTGTGACATTCCCACATAAATCCTGGTGCTTGGTCTCCTCTCCAAATGAGTTCAAATTGTTCTGTTGAATATGAAAATACTTTGAAGGGGACTATATAGTCACTATCTTATACAGCAGCTTAAAATTTCATATGGCAAACATTTAACAAAAAAACCCCAACCCTAACAACAACAAAAACCAAAGTAAAGCCACAGCAGTTTCCAAACCTTATGTGTAAGTAATAATTTGCAAAGTGAGAAGATGTACAGCAGAAGCTGCTATCAGCAAGGAAACCAGAATAAGCATTCCCAGGATGAACAGCAGATTTGGGCAGTGAACAACTGCCATTTGAACACTGAACATTTTATCAACTCAACTTGCTTGTCTATTCTCACTATGGCTGTAATAACACACCAAAAAATTTCAACAGTGATCAAAAATTATTACATTATTCCATAATATGTGGCAAATGATTCTAATTTTATTGCTCTATCAGTGACTTCAAATAAGACCTCTAAAGAACTTGAAGATTATCTATAAAACCAACAATCCAATTTAAACAAGTATCATGCACTGAAAGACTCAAATGTGAAAAGCCACCAGCAAGCAGGAAGGAGAAAGTGTCAAAGTAACTACAGCTTTCACTTTTAACTGGTTATCTTCAAAGAAAAATAGTTTTTATTTTTCAAAACTTGGTTAATTTTTTTTAAATTGATGAGGAAGAACAAAGGCTAAAATCCAACCCAAAACCCTAAGAAAATGCATTTCTGTTAAGGTATATTTAAAACAAATTGCAGAAACCTCACGTATAGTCAATACAGTCTTTTAAGACTACAGGAGTCTACCTGAGGAAACTCATTAAAAGCATAAGCAGTACTAAAATCCTAAATAATTGACGGTCTATAGTACCCGTACTGACCTGTCTTGCAATTAGGCATATTGAAGGTGCCGTAGAATTATGGACTTGTAAGTTGGAAAGGCAAAATTTTAAAAGCTTTTACATGATGAATAAGCATTTTTAAACACTCAATTTTATTTCACAGGGTCAGGTACGGAGCAAGACACTCTACTGGACTCCCCTAGCAGTATGCTTACACAAAAGTTTACTCATGCTGCTGCAAATACATGTGGGAAAATAAGATCATGACATTAACTCCATCTGGAGTTTTCGACAATATCCATTATTGCTTGGAAATATAATTTCCTTTGATTTTCAATATTCATATTAGTTTTGCGAGAGAAAGTATTTGATTTATAAGCAGAAGTCTTGATGTCTTACTTGAAGGTGTGTCAATTACTTAGTGTTAATTTATCTGGGGACTTTCAAGGAAGAACAATGTCAAAGATTCAGAAGCCCTTAACTTAGTAGATGTTCTGATTTTATTCATTTAAAAAATAAAAATTACTGGCCATGATTTTGCACACATTTTCCCAACAAATAAATCTGTTTGACTGTAAGTTACTACCATGTTATTCAGGAAAGTCAAAGATTTTAGTTGCTCTGTGTAAATGGATTTTTGCTAAGAGAAGTCACTTCTGCTGTGTACTAGCCGTTTCTTCTCGAACTGACATTCACACAAGCCATTATTCTTTCTAGAATCTTCCTTCCACATGTAACATATTTTGGATTTAAAAAGGCCATGAAATGTTTACCTTTAAGAATGCCAATCATCTTCTAGTGACATGGGGGGTGGATTTAATGCTAAATAGCACCGTAAACTGCGAAGACACTGACAAAAAGCACTACAGAAAAGCAGCTTAATTCATTTTGCAACAAAAAAATGGAATTATTGATCAAGGTGTTCACAGATATTTTCACTCTGGCTTCTGGTGTAAAAGGAACTGAAATTATGAGAGCTTCAGGAGATTTGCCTTGATTCCCAGGATTGTTTCACATCCCATATTTTTAATATGAATGTAAACAGTGAACAATTTTTTTTTTTCACCATCAGGGCTTTGGCAATGAAAATGCTGATTTTCACCAGAAGTGAAGCACCATTATTAATCTGCTCATGGAAACACAGGTCAAAACACATGCTTGCCTGTATCAGGGGACAAAGGCAACTGTGCCAACATTTTATGCCAACAGTTATCTTTCAAAAAAAGAGTTTTGCAAACAGTATTTCCACGGCATGTAAACTAGTTAAGAAATAGTTACTTATCTTGCATTGCACTAACTGTTGGTTTCTGTGACAAATCAAAGACTGCAGCAGCAAAGGTGACATATTTACTTAGGTTTAAAGCCACAATGGTAGGGCGCCTGCTGAGAGAGATTCATTAAACCAGCTATATAAAGTCAAGCCTATTTTCAAGCATAAGCAGCAGCGTCTGAACCCTTGCATTTGCTTTCTTTGGAATTAGAATTTTTTTTTTACTATCTTCTTGGAGATTACAAATAGCTCCTCCTAACAAGCAGATTATTTTCAAAGGAAAAGGTCACTGTGGATGTTGCCATTTCTTTTGCTGGATTGAAAAATTTGGGATCTTTTCCATTATATGTTTGCATTTTTATATTCTTTTTTATATTCATTTACTCTATAGCTTTTTTTCCAAAAGGTTAACTTGACAGAGGTCTAACCCAGAATGTTTCTCACTTAAGTGTCAGAAGAATTTTAGTAATGTTACAGAATAACAAAACTGTTCAGGTTGGAAAAGACTTTTAAGATCTTTCAGCCCAACCACTAACCTAACACTGACTGGTCCACCACTAAACCATGTACCTAAGCACCACACCTGCACATTTTCTTCACACCACCTTGTCTGCAATTAAAAGCTGTTTAAAATACTAGGGCATAGCACCACTACAATGCTCAAAATGTTCATTTGCCTTATGCCCAAGTGTAATATCCTTGTCCTTACAAGAATTTGCACTAAAAACAGGGAAGAGAAAGAGCAAAGACAAGCAAGTGAAAAAACCCCAAATCATTTCAAGCTGGACAATTCGATGATGTTTTAAGTCCAAGTCAGTTGAGACGTTGCAGACTTCCAAATACAGATGTGTCAGCACAAAAGTGAATGATGGCTCCGATAGCCCTTGCGCAGCGAAATACTCACGGGCAGCTGCACACACAGCAATTTCATGGGAGACAGCAACGGCTTCTTCCAAGATGGATTATTCCTACAACATCTTGATTCCCTCACTACACGGTCTACAAGTCAGGCCAGTCTCCCAGGAAATGAGGTACAGGTGTCAAGTCCCTTTAGGCAGCACACGGCAGGTATCTGCTCTCCAGAGCAGTGTGCCTATGGCTGCTCCCACAGACCTCAAGGGGAGCCCCAACATCATTCAGCTGTGCAACAAGTTTGCATCAGCTCGAGAGTAAGAACTTCTTGTCAAATCTTTGTAAGCATCTTTTTGTGCTGTGGCCTTCTATGCTGCTCCCGTGGGATATGCAGGAGGAGGATGTCTCTCACTGGTGTGTACAAAACAAAATCCCATGTAAGTGATACAATAGGAGTAAGAGCCACTGCTGAAGCTATCACCTGAAGCTAAGCAATCACTCATTTCAAGATTTGGGTAATAGGGGAATCTTCCCTGCCTGAAATTCCAAATAGAGGAGTTTATCTGCTTTTTAAACATATTTGCATTCTCTTGATAAATTTCTTTAAGCCCTTCAATAGTTCAGCTTTTCAGACACCAGAAGACTCTGTTAAGGCTAAGCCAAGAGTCTTCAGCTCTGTAGCAACTATTACCTTCTGCATCCAGATTTCAGGACATTTTGATTTCTAATTCTTTCTTCTGATACAAAATAATTCCTTTTTCCAGATGTCTGTAATACTTAAATCTATGTAATTCCTGAATGTAAAGTAGAGTTTTGGGAGCTCCTATGCTGTACCTTGTATTTTAACACAACTTGTATAACCATTCCTACAGATGACAGAACTGGTACAATCCACTGCTTCTTTTCAAAATTACTGAAGAACTTTGATAATAAATGAGCCAAAGCTGTCTACTTGTCCTTGTTTTTCTCAGTCTAAGCATGGCTGTCTCGCTCTTCTCGGTGAGCTCTTCCTACCTGCAGCTCACAGGTAGTTAGCATTTCTAGTTCCGAATGTTTTAATAGAAGTGCTGTATTGAGCACACCTGTAACGTGTCCCCAACTCTTAACTCTAGATATGATGTGCTTTCTGACACAGTACATCAAAATGATCAGCTGCAATTAACACCTTGGCAGGCTGCACACACACCAGGGTTGGATACAGTTTAAACTGTGTGCATTGAGCCTGAATTATTGTATTACAGCAGAAATGACAAGCAGAATGAAAATACATACATTTGGCTAGAAGAATGGAGGCACAAAACCATTAGCTGTCCTGCCTGAAGGCAGAGGCATCATCTGTATTAAAGACGGGAAAGGAATCCTTCCATCTTGAACCTCAATCTGATCCCAAATCTACATTTCTTTAAGTACTAAAAATGCATTGCAAAGGATGTATCAGAACACAGATTACCCAAATTGCAACTGAGATCTGCAGTGTTGCTCCTTACATGGCTAGGAATCATTGCTGGAATCACAGCACAGTGTAAGTTGAAGGATCATCTAATCCCATCCCCAGGCAATGAGAAAGGACATCTTCAACTAGATCAGGTTGCTCAGAGCTCCATCCAACCTGACCTTGGGTGTTTTGAAGGACGAGGCATGCACCATGAAGAAATACTTTTTATCAAGTAACCCATGAAAAAACAGAAATTCCATTGTAGACAGGCATGATTTTGCCTACTGAAAACCATGCCATTAATGAAATCAAGCACAGATAATGGAAATAATTTAATTTTTAAATCTAATACAAAATGTATCTACTTATGTTTCTATAAACTTGTTCCAGAAAAAAAACCTATTTGACTTAAAAAAACAGCTTAGCTTCCCTACCTGTCCCCACACAAAATTGTGCCTCAAGCTAATAGTTACTGTTGGCAAACAAAAGGATCTATGATTAAACAGCTCATTTTCTTTCTTTAAAGCTTCCTGAAATACCCTGAATACCCCTCACAGTAAACAGCTGCCATTCACAACTGCCTGCTAAAAATGAAAACAAAATACCCAATTTGGAACGATAATGGAATTTAAAGAAAAAAGAAAAGTAGGTTCAGTTTGTGGCTAAAATTACTCCCCCACCCCAAAACACGCTATAATGCAACCGATGGAATTTTGGCACATGCTAAATACATTTTTAGATAACGTAAGCCAAATATAGCACAGTAAATCAGATGAATAAGTAGCATTCTGTGCGGCTGGCACAGAAGCAGTCGATCCATTTAGGGCAAGGACTAGGAGCTGTCGCGCCAACAGCAGCCCACAAAGCCTCCTTTGGAGCTACAGTGGGGCTATCTCAGTTCTTCCCCTGCATCCTTGTCAGCTTGAAATATCCAGCACAAAGGACAGAAATTTCCTACTAAGTTGTTATACGTTTTTTTTTTTAAAAAGTAAAAAAAAGCTCTCCTTAATCTTGTTCCAGGAAATTATTGGGTCAACTTCAATATACAGCTTTGTATAAAGTAACCTATATCATACTTTCAGTGGTGTACAGTAGAAAGTGCAGGGATGTTTTAAGCAAAAATGGTCTTGACAGCTCCTTATAAACCCTTCATTTCCTCTACCACAACAACAAATTGCTGCCCAGAGCTAATGCCGTCCAAAGTAAGCACATGTTCATATTTGCCTTAAAATATTTATGTATCAAATTAAATTTTGAATTTCACATGGCTTTGCCTCGCTCCCGTCAGTTCTAATTACTGATTTATTTCTGGTACCAACAGCTTATATTTATACAGCCTTCTCAATCACAAATTCTTCAAAGTAATCTGATAAAGAGATCTCTCGCCCACCACTACAACGTAGACCCCATTGGGACTGAACTTTATTCTGGGCCAATAATGTTATAATTTTACAAAGAGATGAGAAACTTGGGTAAAATCCTATGGAGAAAATTTAGACAGTACAGTTACCACAGCAGGATTTTTTGCCAGGCAATTGAGGTTAACACCCCTAACTCCTGCCAAAAAAGACATAGAACATTTGAAGACAGAAAGTAATCTTGGTTATATTCTAGCAATTTCTTATTCTAAATGTTATAGTAAAATTTAACACATGATATTCAGCATGCATCTAATGTTTACAAGGATGAACTGCTGACTTTATAGAGTATTAATATTTGCATGTACACGCGCATTCAGCGGCTTTATGTCTGCTTCCATTTTAAAAATAAATCCTTAAAGTTCATTTAATCTGTTCAGAGTCATCGAGAATAAAAGAGCACAGATAATTTGAATAATATAAATACTAGAATTTGGTTGTAATGCCTTACGTAAATGACTGAGAAGCCACTAAAACAATTACTTTTATCCTCAACTACAGCTTTATCAGAAATACAAAGAGATAAATATGAAGAACTTTGTAGATGGATTATGTTTACGGTC
The DNA here is from genome assembly GCA_013398955.1 of Callaeas wilsoni. Classification (NCBI taxonomy): domain Eukaryota; kingdom Metazoa; phylum Chordata; class Aves; order Passeriformes; family Callaeidae; genus Callaeas; species Callaeas wilsoni. Next base: position 387,614 of record VWPU01016777.1, read on the forward strand.
AAATTGCTTACCTGCATCTAACTCATATGAAACGTAAGTAAAAATTATTGAGGAAAGTGGCATCACACAATTTCCCCCTTATAATTTAAGACAGCAAATCAGGATGGAAAGGACAAGAGACTACTGAAATATAACACACGTCCTTATGCTTTTTACAATCTAGGTGGATTTAAGCATGATGTTTCTATGTTACGCTGGAATACTCGCATTAGTAATTGATCCTCCATATTTTTCACCCTCAGACTCCTAACTCAGGCAGAAATTCCACTTTACATACCCTCTTACTTTCAGAGAAAGATATGGCAATAGTGAAGAAATCAGAAACTTCATCAGTCCATAACTATGTAGTTAGCAGCATCTTCATAAATTTGATCAAGTAAAAAAAATCCAAAACTGACACACACAGACCCCACAACAACAAGTCACTGATCTGAACTCTGCAGAGCTGAGACATCTACACAATATCCTTGATAATAAATGGCACAAATATGATAATGCACATGGAATTTCAGGAACTATCAAAGCAAACAAACTTAGCACATCAATTATATTTTAAAAAGCATCAAAGCTACTACCTAAGCTAACTTGGGAAAGCTGAGGTGGCTGTGCAGTGCTGGAAAACGAGGAGATAAGTTTTCTTTCCACAAAACAGCTTGCAATAAGTATCTTCAAAGCAAAAGCTGTCAAATCTAGCACTCGGTGTAAACCAAACAAATACAAAAGACTTAGGCCTGGTCACACTGTCTGAATTCTTTACAGGTAATTACAAGACCTAAACCAATATAAAAGGGAGTATTTATTCATAAGTAACTTATTCTTTCAGTACATGCTGCTGAATAATGTCATCCATTCTTCTAAAAGAGCCAATAAACAGCTAATAGATCTATGTTTAAAGTTCATTTTCTTGTATATAAGTGATTTTTCCCAACCAGAGGTAATTTACAGCCAGGCAATGCACACACCTCACTCCTCTGACTGCCCTTTGGCTTTCCTGATAAAGAAATTAAGTAGATAATATGAGGAAAAGCTCCAGCCTCCTCCACTTGAACATGTATAAAGTCTTCTCATGTCTCACACCATTTCCTCCTATGTTTCCTTTCTTCCCTTGCTACCTCAGGGTCAGAAGTAACAAACGCCTTCTTGTTTCGGGGAACTGACAGAATCCACCACTCTTCCCCACACTGGTGCTACCAAACCATGCCACCACCTGAACACGCAGAACAGACACTGCACGGCAATCGCGGAATTACGGAATACGCTGAGGCTGGAAGGGACGCACATGGATCACTGAGTTCAATTCCTGGCCTTGAACAACATAACCCAAGAGTCACACCACGTGCCTGAGAGTGTTGTCCAAATGTTTCTTGAGCTCTGTCAGGCTTGGCGCTCTGACCACTGCCTTGGGGAGCCTGTTCCAGCACCCAAACACCCTTTAGATGAAGACTCTTTTCTCCCGATATCCAACCTAAACCTCCCCTGACACAGCTTCAGGCCAATCCCTTGGCTCCTGTCACTGTCACCACAGAGCAGAGATCAGTGTCTGCCCCTCCTCTTCCCATCATGAGGAAGTTGTAACTGCAGTGAGCTCTCCCCTCAGTCTCCTCCAGGCTGAACAGACCAAGTGACCCCAGCCACTCCCTGTATGGTGGATAAAATATAGGCACCTACTCCAGGTATCCCTGACAGTGACTGATGTTTATTGTAACATAGTCTTGTTCTGATCTGCTATTTTAAAGCAGCAGTCCTCTTCTGCTAATTAAAATTCAAACCATTGATAGATATGTGTTATAATGGTCACATTGAAGCAGGATTTAGTATTAAGACATGAAAAAGCTAAGCTGTGTCAAAAGTGAACAGCAATTCATATGTCTGTGTTTTCTCTGCAGGATCCTGCTTTTCTGCGAAGGAAGGGCTGTGCTTTGGAGATCTCCTTTGCCCAATCCACTTTCCTTTTCTCAGCAGTCACCAACTCTCACTTACATGCCACCTCATGTCTTTTTCACCACAACAGCTGTCACTCCTCCCATCACACGGACTGCAGCTGAGGGATTTGTGGGAGAAACCCTCATTTTCGACCTAGAGACAACACCACAGCAGTGCCTGCTGCTACAAAAAAAGTGACAAGGAAAGCACAGCCTGACTCCTGCAGCCCAAATCATTGATGAATACTAAGAAATCTTTACTGAGCAGATGCAGACTTTCAACATGAAACCTATTCTCCAGAGCGCTCCTTTTTCTCATGGAGGGCTGGAACTTGATCGGAAAGACTTTTTTTGTCACCAAGGAGAGCATAAAAATATAAATAAATTTTTCTTCATCACTGTGTTCTGTGAAATGACTCAGATGTTTTAGATGCAGAACTTTAGACACTTGAAAGTAAGCAAGCAAGAGTAATCAGCCTGAAGTAGTAAAACAGTCTAGAAAATGTTGCCTTGACTGGCATTGCTTTGCAAACATCACAATAAATATTGGAAGTACAATACAACCAACCAAGGTGAAAGTGTACTTATCAATATGAGAAAAGGAATTAGAATCCGACACTAATCTGGTAATATTGTCCAACCAACAGCACAAGGAGCAGTATTAAAGTTAATATTTGAAACTGAAGCCACGTTAAAGAGGAGCGAAACAGGAATGAGAAGGTGGATTCCCACCTTCCATCCAAAACATGAACAGCTCTTCTCAAAAGAACCAACGTTCAACTGTTGGTATAATTATGTAATTCACTCATTAAGTGGACTGAGAGCTTTGAGCCAGATGTGACCATTTGATCATTTAATACAACCTGCACACAGGTCATTCGGTTTCAACAACTCATCCACAAAATGAGCCAAATAATTCACGCTTGGCTAAAATATAACATTCAGAAAAGAGTTGTTATTAAATTAACAGTTAATAAAGGTAAAAAAAATTAAAATAACCTTTAATCATTTTTCAGTGGTTAATTATCTTTTTCATTGCATAATAAAATAAAACTCTTTTATGTATCCAATGTTTAAAATTAATTCCTGTCCTTCTTTTCATGCACAACTTTTTAAAGGGAAAAGTCCAATTATTGTTCAGAATCTCCCTCAGTGTTATATCCACTACCTAGACCCTCTCCCATACTGAAATAAAAGTAACCAGGGACCTCTTCTGAAGTTTCTTCAGTTCATTATCTTGCCGCTTGCTTTCTCTAACATGCCTTGGAAACCTGACAGGCAGCGTGTGCTCCGTGCCAGCCTCACCGCTGACCTGGACGAGATGTACTGGCAGAAGGGATGATGGGTGATTTCCCTCATCCCTGTTATTCACAGCAGCAGTCATCTCCCAGCCTCTTCTGAGATTCCCCCATCTGTACACACGGGGATTATGCCTTCAACCTTCAGGACTGCATTGACAGCTTGTGTTTAATTGCTGATTCACTGTGATCCCTGTCTGGAGCCAATTAGAAACCTAAGTCCACAGTTTTGATGTTTGCATGTCAGAACACAATGATTTACTCACTTACAGAAACGCTCTAGGGCTAGCTGGTTTTGACAGCATTTCTGTTACAAGAAGGTAATTTTGTGCTCGGGGACAGGGCTATCAAGACTGTCCTCTGAATTCTTCTGAGCAGGCACCTGAACTTCGGCCAGCATTGTTTCTCAGGAGATTCTTCAGCTTTGGACAAGAGAGCCTGTCTGTCTCCCACTCTGACTGAGAAAATATTTTGATTTTTCCTAGGAGATAACGTTCCCAATTGACCAGACAAGGTTGAGGCATAAGACCATGGTTCAGATGAGGCAAAGCTGGGAAGTGAAGCTGGGTGAGCTACCAGGAAGTCTGCACAAAGTAGAGCTCCCTCTCCATTTTCAAATAAAGTTCCAGAAATCCTTAGCTCTGTCTTTATGAGAAATGAACAAAATATAAATGGTAATAACTTTTTGTGAGATAAAGGAATTACATTCTGACCATTGCTGTATTCAAATTCTTATACGTTCTCTTTTAGGGGATTTCCCCAGTCTGAATTTCCTAATTCATGCCATTTCAAAAAACATGTATCCAATAGTTTCTACTATAAAGAAAAGAACTCCTATTCATACTAATGTATGCATCCTAATGTGATTCAACTGCCTTAAAAAAAAAAAAGTATTCAGAAACATTACTGCTTAAATAGGAAAAATACCAACATTCCACATAGCATGTTTTTAAGACAATGAATCATTATAAAGTATACATAGTTAACTATTTCTGCTTTTAGAAAACAAAGAATAATTTCTACCTTGACTCTAAGTATGTTGTGAACAACAGTAATAGATGTAGCAGTATCAGTTTATGCTACAATTTTAGTAATGCAATTCAATCTCAAACTAGAGGCACAGTAGCATATAAGAAATGCTAAAGTTATTAAATCATTATTGAAATTTCTTCTATATGCATGCTCCTAATCATCCAGTGTTTGAGGTTAGAGTGAGAAGACAAAAGCAACTAGTATCCAAATAAAACAATCTGCCTATTCTACCTGACCATTTAAGGTCACCTTTAAATCTAATCACCTTCTGGGACATCTTACTACTTATCTCTGTTCTACATTCATGACTGTTTTTTAATTAGTAGCTCTAGTATAAGCTGGTCTGTCTTTACTTCCAAGTGAAACAGCAAACAGAAGTTACAAACAGGAATATCTTTCTGCCTCACCACATGGCTTTTTAATTTTTTTTTGCTGACAACTGAGCATTAAACTAAATTTTCTTTTATATTCATTTACCTATAGGAAAAGAAGAAAGACTAGCTCTACTTCTTTTTAATATTATAAAATTATAGAAATCATAGACACATATAATTACCCAGAAGAGAATCATGGGAAACCATTAAACTTTTAATATGTCATTAGAATAATAAAAACATATTCGTGACCAGAGAAAGGCTACTGGCAATTGTACATATGTCAATAAAAGGGCACAGGACCCTTCCTAAATCAGACTGGTTAGAAACTCTAGTTAGTAGGAGGCACAGAAACAGGAAGAGGTGATTTGGGTAATGATTTCTGGGAAATTTATTTTGACACCAAGGAAGTCATTTGACTTTTGTGCACTGAGTAATAAAACGATAAATCTTTAGCTGTATTAACGTGTTGGAATAGACTAGATGATGAAAGTGTTTTGGCACCGGGTTCTGAGATAGGTTAATAGGACATTTTTGAAGCTGTTCTGCTCTAGTACTGAACTGACAACTATAATAACCCTGAGTCATCACATCTCGCCAAGACATGAAGTTGCAATGATGAAAGTGATAGCAGATTACTAACAAGGCTTTACTTCCACACTTTAGGAGAAATGTCACCTCTTGGTTCCTGCTAAGGCAGCTTTTGACTTCACATTTTTTTACATCAATTCAAAGCTCACAGAAGCAGCAAGTGTTAAAAGACCCACAATAATTTCAGCCTAATCACATGACTAATATACAAATTTGAACATATTGAAGGTATTAAGGGGATTCAAGGAATCCTTCAGAAACTAAGGACAATTTTTAAATGGTAATGTAAAACTAACCTCTTACAATTTAAACTATATGCTCACTATCATATTAAAAAATATGCCCCTTTGGGTATCACTGCCTTTAAATTAAATTACATATAAAGTGAAGAAGTATCTCTAATAAGATACTTCCAAATGTACCAGGCATTGTTACACAGTGTAGCAATACACAGCCAGCACCAAGCATTGTTAAAAATCTGAACCTTAAAGAAAAGGTTTAGATGAAACAGTCATGGCCTATCCGGCTCACTGATAGAAATTTTGAAGTGCAGCTGGTTTCAACAGTTTTCAGCTCATAAATGATGCAATGGCAAAAAAATTGTCTCTGATTTGTAATCTACCAGAAAACAGTATTAAGAAATATAAAAATCTTTGCCAATTAAAAAAAACCCAAACAAACCCTCCACCAGAAACAATCAGATTATATCTACAAACCAGAACATCTGGATTCTCAGTACATTAACCCAACAGTAATTTCTCTCTTCCCTAAATAAAGAGGAAAACTTCAGCAGATTTCAGACAATAACTCTGTGAGGGTTGCTGAGGCTATTTTGTTATGTATGTATTCATTATATTCTGGCACTGGAAATGGACAAAACCACACTGATTTTGGAAAAACTCAGGATACACAGCAATTCTCAAGGTGATGAAGACCAGACCTATTTTCAAAGGCTGAAGTGTTTCCCGGCAAGCCTGATACTGTGATGCCCTTGATATCCTATTTCTGTGGCAGTCACATATTTTCAATTACTGATGATCCAAAAGGCTGTAATGAGAATACATATGGTGTAGGGCTGGCAGTCTGATATTTCTACCTACACAGGGCAATCTTCCACTGGAAGTACCCCCATAATCTCCCTAGGCTGATACACCATTTCACGCTGCATGATCGCTAACATAACAGGTGAACTTTGACAAAGAAATATATGTAGTCATGCAAAAAAACCAAAAAAATCTAACCATAAGAAACTCTAACACTTATAATAATTCCAGGCTCATAAGTATTGTTCTGCCTTCCAACCTTCCTGTATTTTGTCCCTAGTAGATTCATAATGTCATGCCCTAAACCAGCTTCCCCCCGCCATTCTTGTCCCCAGTCATTTTCCTCAAACAGGATCTCCAGATTGGTTGCATTATTGTGCAGATGCACTCATGGATATGTCAGGAGCAGCCATGAACCCAGATCTTTCCAAATGTCCTTCTAACACTGGTGGACAGGTAGTCCCTTAATAATTGGGCTACTGCTACCAGCAATCTGAGCACAGTTACGTTTGGAGAGCCTGTGGGGAAGCATTAATTCCTGGTCCTATTCATCTTTATTAACCATAATAAGAAATATATTAATTAATAAAGATAATACCAAACAATCCTTCATTCTGGATGCTCTTAACTGTTCTGATTTGAGAATACAATAGAATTGTTGCACAACCACGAAAGAGTAAAGTGCTACAACAGCAAAACATCAGCTAAAGAGGCAGTCCCAGCCAGCAACACAGCTATCTGTACCTTACCAAAAGTTGCTGCGCAGGGGTGGAGAAGGAAGCTTTTAACCCCTGTCTCACAACAACAATCCATGAACCCTACAAAGCATGAGATTCCTGCTCCAATATCCTCCACAGAAGCCCATGGTGTACAGCTGGGCAGCTTTGTCCATGCAACACTTGCCAAGCTGGGAGCAATATTGCTTCCATTATCTCTCCAAAGTCCATCTGGTACAGAGCAGCTCATGCCACACAATGCTGCTGTAATTTCTACAGACTAACCCTGACAAAAGCAAAAGTGAAATTGTAAGTGAGACTCACTTTTGGCATCAGCCAAGATGCCAAATCTCAGACAATAAAATTAACTGATAAATCTCATTTTCTGTGTAAGCTGCTTCCAGTTCAATTTATTTTACAGCTCTCATGAAAAATTAAGATTTTAATTTTAATTAACATTTAAAAATCAAGCCACTTCTGTTCCTAACAGAACACAGAATGACCACCTTTTCCATTTAAGAATCTATCCTTTGAATATAAATGACTGAAAGCCTCATTTAGAAGCATTTCTTATAGAAAGCATCAATCATACTTTAATAGACCTGCTATATGATTCGTTTCCTTGAATTTTTAGCAGTATTGAGCTGAGACAAAATTTTGAAAGCATTTAAATAAGCCAAGCTCTTAAGTCTCTTTCAAAAGCAAACACAAATGTAAATCAAATTAGTTTTAGTGAGCACCTCCAAGTCCCTTTTCCAGCTGAACCTCAAGTGTTTCTGATTTTTCTTTTATTTTTTTGGTTTGTTTTTATGTAAGATTATCTCTTTCATAGTCTTTAGAATCATCTCTGGTAATTACTTAAAGCAATAGTTCTGACTGTTTGAAAGTAAAAAAGAGGCCTTTGAGAATGTTTAAATGGATATAGTTTACTTGTTGTAAGAATATTTCAAACAAAGTCAATTATACAACATCATAAAGAAAGTATATTAAGTCCAACGACAAACATATACAAACCAAACCTGACATATTCGGAAAAAAAAAAAAATTTTACCAGATAATTTCACCATGCATAACAGTCCAATGTGTAAGGCTCAGTGATTTCTGCAACACTTATAATTATTTAAGATAGCAGTTCCTAAAACTGTCTCTCTTTTGTGCCTGCTCACTGTTGTAAATGAACCTGCAAACTGATTCCTCAAAACAGGTTATTCAGATGTTCTACCTGTAACCATCAGCTGTGTCCTTATTCAGATGGTCTATCAAAAGCAGGGAAATTCACCATCAAAAGAACAAATGTGTGGGTAAGATGCTTGCACATACCTGTGTATCAGTAACCTACTTTTCTCTGGCCAACTGCCAGCACAAGCAGCAGATCATAATTCTTACCTGTCAAGCATTGTGCACCAGAGTGTTTCTTCTCAATTAACAAAGACAATTAAGAATCATGAATATTAAAGGAAGCATTAAAACCTATATTTGCTAATTGATACTACATCAACTGGTGAAGACAGGAGAATTAGCAACAGCCAATTTGCAATCTGCACAGAAGTGCTTCACATTCTTAACTCCTTATGGTCAAGTTCAGAAGCTCAACTGCTCATGCATCAAGTTCTGCATATTAACCAGATATCACTTAAGGAATCAACAAACACTAACTACAACTTCTTACAAGGCCTTCAAATTATATCTTTTAATATCATGTCACATCTTTGAGGAATCAAACTGGTAGAGCACGGGCATTTCTAAACAAACAAAAGCAATAAGGGTAACCTTTCACATTAAAGATCTAATAGAAAAAGAAAGAAACTTTTGTGCACAACTGGAAAAAGACAGAGGAACTATCAATTCCAGCTATCACTTAGGCAGGAAAGAAAATCTAGTTTGCCATATTATGGAATTTGTAAGTGCTCTTTTTTCTTACCAAAATAGGGTAAAATGTGGGCTGCAACTTCTTTTTTTAATTGACTTTTTTTGAATTTGTGAATTTATGACACTATTTACTAAGATGATTCCAAAATTCAAAGGGAGAAAAGGCCAGACAACCTTCATGTTTTGAAAATAACAAAAATAGGAGATCTTAACAGCTTTTTTCCTAATTAAATAACAATTTGAAAAAAAGAATCAATGAGTTAACACTTCGTGAAGATGTCACTGAATCCATTTTAATAGTTATTTCTTCAAACACTAAAAGGGTTCCTTGACAGGGTGAAGCTTCTAATATAATGCAGATGAATACAACTTTAGAATGGAAATGCATTTGAATGTAAATCAATGCAATTCAATAGATAAGTCATGATAATTTGAGATGTTAAAATAAAATGGCTGGTTATTAATGGTATTATAAATTTTTAAACATTGCAACTAAGCCTTCAGTAAAAGAAATAACCAGTCCAGCAAAAGAACAATTCTTCATAGCTCTTCTTTACAGTCTCCACATAAGCAAAAAAAAAAAAAAAGAAAAGAAAAACAAACAAAAATAACAAAAAAAAAAGAGCCTAACAACAAGATAAAATTAAAGTATGTGTAATTACTTGTTCCCAGTAAGGAACTGATGCACAAAGCATGATGAGAGCATGATGGCATAACTCCGCTGCAAAGAGCAGGATGCTTTTACTAAGCTTCTCATGGTACTTTTGAACAAGTGTACATTTGAACAAGTGTATATAGTCTGAAACACATAATTCTTACAAGGAGATTTGACCGAGGACCAGTCATACCAGCTTGTCTAACTCTGGAATTAAGAGAAACCCTCGGAGGAAATAAAAGGAATTATGTACAGCTATTAAGTTTAACAGAACAGTTTCCCACTAAATATTGCCCATTAGCTTTTTCTACGAACAATGAGTAGATTACAAATTCTTGCTCTAGAATGAAAGAAAAAGAATGTTTGTGATCCCAGAACAATGGGCTCTTCCTGACCACAAGCACAAATATCCTGGCAAGAACCTGAGGGGCTCTAATCTTCTTTGCATGTCTTGACACTCGCATTGGCCCTGTCAAGTTCAGCAGAGAACAGTGTGGCATCCCTGCAGCTGTGGGTCACAGCACTGCTGGATCTCACCGTGGAGCATGCACAGCCCTGCTGCAATCCTAACAGAGGCCACCATGACTCACTCTGTAACCACTGTGTTGCAGTTGCTTCTCCAGAACTATCAGAAGCCTCTTCATCCACACATTTTGGTTGCTTCTTTCAGGAGAAGTTAACCAGTCCAGGGGTGTCTGAATCTCAGCCTCAAGGAAGCAGAGATGTCAGCTCAGCAATGCTCAGAATTTCGTTGCCACTCAGAAGCAGCAATCTGCCAAACCTCCCACCAAAGAAAGGAGCAGAGTCCTGCAACAGAACTGATACTTAACTTTAGTGCTCCTCTTTCCCTTCCTGTTGCACATACAAAAAACCTGCCACACAAAAGAACACACCTCCCATCCTTTAAAAAAAAAACAAACAAAAAACCCAAAACAAATCCAAAAAAAACCAAACCAAAACCTATATTTCTGTTCACCCCCATCCCAGTATGACCCACTTTTTTTAATAGATCCTTTGTTTTGGTGTGAATTGCCACTCCCACTCCATAACTGAGCAGGCTCTAAGGATGCCTGACTTTAGAAATTTGAACCAGCCTGGAAACTCCCAGACATAGTTCTTCTGCCTCAATCTGTCTGGGATTTATTCTGAGCTACTTCCTTATTCCAACACTGCAGTTAATTAGGACAAGCACTTATGTGAACCCCTGAGTAATACAAGTATTATTGCAATGGAGGTAAACAAAAGAATTAGCTCACTGTGCGTGGGCAGGTCACTGGAAGCTGCAGGTATCATGCTGCAAACAACCAGCACACAAGGACAGAGAAATGGGAGGTAACTCTGGTCAACAAGGCACTGACAAATTTACTGCCAACTTCTCTGCTTGACCAAAAAGTGGATCTCATAGGACCAGGAACCATAGGTCCAGTTCCAAAGAAAGGTCAAATCAGGAGTACTGACACTCAGCTCTTCACCTCAGATAAAGGACAAACTCAGTTAAAAGAATTACTTGAGTGAAACAACACGTGCTATGCTGCTAAGCTAAAAACATCCAGAAACCAAGACTTTTCAGGTGACATGGTACAGAAGTCACCTATCTTGCAATCTGGGTGGAAAATGACTTTTGGAAAAATCACATAGAAACAGGCACTCCCAGGTCTGAGCAGAATCCAATTTCTTGTTGACCCTTGCAGCTTAATACAGGTCAGCCAAAACCTACCAGACAACTTCTCCTTGGGGTTATCAAGGTAACCTTCTAAATAGCAATGATGGACACCCATTACTTGAAGGAAATACCAGCATAACAACCATGACATTACATTGACACTTGCCTTGGTCACACAGTTTACATTTCCTGAAGGAAAGAGTTTTCTTTCTCTTTTGTATTGCTCCAAGGAGAATGTCTATCAGAGTCCACATAAAGAAAAGGCATGGTACCTTTAAATTTAAAAACTGATTATAAAAAACCCCATTTATTATCACATTATTTGTCCACTTGGAATTTAGAAAGATTAAGTGCACATTGTCACCCACATTTATGTATCAGTGTTACTTCTCACTCCTTGCAAAGAACTTTTAAAACACATAGAATAATGTCTGGTGAAAAACAGAATCCATGAGGAATAAAATGATCTGCATATCCATATAATTAAAAAATGATCATTTGAAACTATCATTACCAATCTGACGCAACAACCTTGCGTGTGTAATGAAGCTTGAGATGTTGATAAAGGTCATATGGTGAGACTGTAATGAAGATTCATCTACTTTAGTCAGATTTTCTGTGGCTTTACCTTTAATGGCATCTCATTATTCCCACTGGCAGAGGTAGTCATGTTTGTACACAAACTAATTAATGAGGAACTCTACCAAGACTTTCAGAGCAGAAACAATCATGCACGCTGACAGTTACTAATAGCAGGAGGGAATTCTCAGTCATGAAGGATGAGGACTATTCATAGCATTTAACTGTAGGCTAGTCACTTCATGGGGAGAAATGATAATTAAACCATTTTCCTGATCACAAGAAAGGTAAAACATGAGGCATACTGAAATTTTTGTTTCACCGGTTATGAAAAGTTTCTGTCTTTCCAGGGAGATATTTTTTCCCCCCAAAAACAATGCATTAACAGATCTATCTATCTATATTTCTGTTCACCTGCTCATTTCTTGCCTTTTTTCCCCTCTTCTTCTCCACTGCCAGAAAATATATTCTGTAAATGTTCAATATGCTTTTAGGGCCCACTAGTCTCAAAAACAACCCCCAAAAGCCTACATTCACTTTAATAAGCAAGTATTTGAAAAGAAAACATAAAAAAACCCACCACAACATTTTACAGAAATACATGGTGCCCTTTGAAAGGTTTTAAGGTTAGGGTTACAGGAATGAGTTAAAATTCTATGTAATATTGAGGCTGATAGCCCCAAATTAGCCTATCAGGGAACACACAAAAATACTTCAGTAGTAATGTCTTGTTGTCTTTTTTTTTTTTCTCTTGTAATACAGTTGTATTCTAATTACAAATTATTCTAATGCACTCTTCCTACACCAAAGAAAGCAATATAACTAATAATAAATTACACTTTGCATGATCTGTGTAATAAGTTATAAAATAATTAGATGGCCAAGATGCTATTGACTGATACTATTTTAATAGCAGGTGATTATTAATTTAGGAATTCCATTCAGTAAAAATTAGTTTTTCCTTTTCAAATTTAAGGATTGCTTTCAAGCTTTTCAAGTGAGCTGCTTTGATTTTACTTTGTTCCCAAGCAGAGCATTTAGAACAATCACATATGAAAGGAAGAAGCCTTCTTAAACAGCAATAAATCTGCATTGACTGAAAGTGCAACAGCTCTCTGAACTCTTTTTCTTTTCTTTTTTTCTATTTTTTTTAATAAGATCCTGACAGAAATTACTGAAGAAACTCACAATTTGATTGTAGCTTCTATAAGTGATGGTTGCCCCTGAAATTAGGCATAAAGACAGATTGCTTCCTTCTCATAAAGCCCTTGTTCCACACAACATAACAAATTAGACCACTGCACAGGTCTAGCCAAGCACATAGAAAGAACAGTGTAATAAAGACTAATAAACAGGAAAGGAAACCAGCTCGTGCATTTTAGCAAACATTGGTAATAATGGGACATAAATCATTATTCCTACTCTTAGAACAAAGACTGAAATACTTATCATAAACAAGTAAAACAAAATTCTGTCAATTAGAGACATCTTTTATTTTTATTGCTAGAGGAAGTTTAAGTTGATTTGGTTTTATTTAATATAAAATCAGAAACCAGCACCTAAGGTTTGTTTGTGCCATAGCCTGACACCAACAAAACCACAAAACAGAATTCCAAATATAGAGACTGCATTGCTATCCAAGAAAGAAAAATGTTATCCCTTTAGCATCTGGTGCAGCATAAAGCCATTATACTGCAATTAGGTAGAGTAAGGAGCAGCTGCTAAGAAACTAAAAGATGAAGACTTTAGTAACAGATTTCTTTTGAAGCATGCTTCTTACAAAAATATTTGCATTTTGCTCTTCTCAGGACACTGATCTGGGTTAAACTCCCAAGGTTCAACATAGAACAGATCAATGATGTCTGACCTTGCACATAAAGATTTACTACACATCTCCACGTGCTCAGTCCTCTGTTATATACACTGATGAAATTTAGATTTGCTACCTGTGCAAAGTGGCCATAGTAAGCAACCATAGAATTTGAAAAATAATTCATAAATATTTATCCTCTTTTCAACAGCTCTAACAACTTTGCTTCAAAATTTGTCTTTAATATAAATGTCATTGACTTATTTAAAAATAAACAAGTAAAAAAAAACCAATTAACAATCATTACACTATCATAAGAAGATTTAGTTGGGAATATTCAAATTTAATTTGGTGTAATTTTTCTATCATCTTCATTCACTCCAGGAATAGATGTGATTCCTAAAATGACAGTTCTTTTTCTAAGAATCTCCATTCATAAAAGAAAAAAAAGCAAAACCAAAAAGTGTCATTTAAAGAGTCCTGTGAAATGTTAGTCTCAATTTAAGCAGTGTAGGTGGAACCACAGAACAGCTGAGTCTGGCAGGAACCTCCCAAAGTCTGAGTTCCAGTGCCACTGCAGGGACAGCAAGGGCAGATTTTCCAATGCTGTGCTCAAATGGGTTTTGACCATCTCCAGCGATGGAGATTCCACAGTGTCTCTGTACAATCCATTCCGGTAACCAACCACTGAGGACAAGTTTTCATTACACCAGACCTGAATTCCCCTCTTTCCAACCAACATCCTTTGCCTCTTGTCCTATTGCAATGCACCTCTGAGAAGCCTCTGTCTCTTTTCTCTACAAACCTCTGGCCAGGCAGTTGTAGATGCAATCCCTCTCACCCAGCCTTGTTCTGAAAGGTGAGTAAAGCCATGTCCTCCAGCACCCAAGCCTCAGGCAGCCCTGCTCTGGACTTACTCCAGTACACCTGTGCCTAAGTGGAAACACAAAAGTAGATACTGCAACCCTGGTAGGTCTCAGGAGAGCTGATTTGAGAGGAGGCATCACTTTCTGATGGTACACTGTATATCCATTTTCATAAAACAATTCTGCCACGCTACTAAAACTAAATTTTATATATTTTTCTTCTTAACTCTGTCAATAAATTATTTTTATCGCTTTCCAAATAATGATGGAAAAATACCACCTATAGCCAAAAAATATTTTACCATTTTTTAAAGTACTCCTAACTGCTTCTGCAAAATACATCTGATGACTTGACAGCTCTCACTTCAGATCACCAGAACATCTACTGTGTTGTTAAAGGGAGATGAAGCTTTCTACTTATGAAGGATTAGTATTGACAAGTATTTTAATAATTCAAATGATCTCAAGAGGACATTTACCACAAATGGCATTTCTCTCCCTGTTTCCTTTTGCTATGAGGCAAAAAATTAGAATCAATTGTGTTAATCCATTTGAAAGAGAAAATAGCTGGAAATCTAGACAACTTTAGTTGTTTGACCGTGAAGAGTTTGCTCAGTATTTCCCAGGATTATATTTCAAGTTACCTTGCTCCAGTACAAAATGTTACAAAATTTTGCCTGCTGAACTTCATAAATAGTTAAGAATTAAAATGTAAAAGGACTGTATTGTCACTCTACTGCAAACATACCCCACAGCAATCTCAATGACATCTTTGAGAACACTGTTCCTTGGATCTCCTTTCATCACAGACCTCTGCTGACACTTATAGATCTAAGTGCAATGCAGCACACTAACGAGGTTTGAATTAAGTATGCAGCAAAGCTATCTAAGTTTGTGGAAATTTCATCAAGATGATAAAATATGACTCTACTAAGTTAGGGAACTCACTGCTCAGAAAAATCAACCCTGTAGGCAAAGGAAAAGCCACAAGAAATAAAGTAACTAGAGATGGCTTCAAAGTCTTCAACGCTCTGAGAGCTGAGCAAGCTGGCTCAAAAGATTCTCAGAATTACAACCAAGATTTAGTTTCCCCTTTCCGAAGGTGAAGGTATTTCTCCCCATACTAATACAAAATTTAATTTTGTTCCTGGAGAATATGAGAGGATCATCAAGATTTGTGGCCAACAGCGGAAAAGTTGGGAGTACTCAAATGACTCCAAGGAACTTCTGGGAAGTTCCTAGCCTGCCACAGCCACTCTTACCGCTCCAGTTCAATCGTGCCAGGCAGAAAAGGTCTGTTCCAAACCATGGACTGGAGGGATGCAGGCAGCTGTAACTTGTTAGCAATGGAGGAGCATCCTCAGGCATCACTGCCCAGCCAGTGCAGACCCTTGTTGAGGAAAGGGACAGGGGGAAGACAGGGAAGAGAGGAAAAAACTGGACCAGCCACTGACATGATGATCCAACTTAGAGCTGTTCAGAGCAGCTGCCAGAGCCTGCCTGAGTCCTCGGCTGAAGAAAATGTCAGGGGAGATCACAGTCTGATTAGGGGCACCAGACAGACTATTTTAACAAGGAATTAATCAGATTAATATTTTTGCTTAAAGCTTTGAATCTAGAAGAGCCAGTGAATACACAACATGTTCTGCATAGGCAAATGGTAAAAGCATAGTATCTGAATTATCTGAATAATTCAAAAGACAGGAATTCTAACCATAGATGCAAGTCACCAGTGATCAGGGCCAAAGGGCTGTATCCTACCTCCAGTCATTACTGATACTCCTGTCTACAGGCAACACTTCATCAATCAAACACTTCATCAAGCAAACACAGACCCTCTTTCTGAAATATGTGAGTGCCTTCACTCTTATTCAGAACACGATTCTACCAAGAAGCATTTTACTTCATTTCTGAATATCCTTGGACACTCCCAGATTGGGGGGGTGGGAGGTAAAATCCTAACAGGCATGGGCTTTTATCTCTTCACTGATGTACAGATCTTTTCATGTTAGTTTGTTTCAGTCCAGAAGCATGTATACAAAAAGATAAACAAAACTAGCTGATATTATATATGTAGAGATTAACCCCGAAACCTGCCTCTAAACATAGTATCTTGTGACCTAGTACTACCTTGTCAGAACAGAATCCTGAATGAACAGAGAGGCTTTACGTTTGTGTACTCAAAATCAACAGGTTTTGCCAGACCTGGCAAAAAAATGAGACTTTTATTTTTAAATTAATAGCATACTTCTAGCCTGTATCTTGAAATACACTCTCATCATGAAGTACAAGAGATCTTCCACCAGCCATGGCTCTTAGCACTGAGAAAAAAGAAACATCTCAAACCCATGACATTGACATAGCACAGTTATGTAAAGTCTACAAGCAGAACGTTTTAAAGGAGAAGCATGTCTTTATTTAAGGGCACACATTAGAAAGGTTAGCAAAAAGCAATGCTCAAATTGGAAAAAAAAAGCTTCATAAAAATTATCTTGTTAAGCCAATAAATGAATCTTACATTCTTGGGCTAGTCAGCAGCAGATTCACAACCAACTTGCCTTGTTACCACCCTAGAAAATTATATAGTCATTTTACCTATTATAGCCAAGCTTTCATAGCCCATTCTATCCTTATCAGCTTACCTGAAGCAGGATTTCGATAAGCTATTCTTTTTAAAATTGTATGTTGTATTATTCATAATGTTTTCACTCCCTACTAGCACTTAGGAAGCTTGATGTCTCCTGATCTACACAGCACAAAACAAGCAGAAAGAATAGCCTCTGCCTAAAGCATCTATATTTTTAAATACTGCACAAACAGATCTTGTGCCTTTATTCACTACAATGGTATAAAACTGGCATGATGGTAAATTGCCTAAATATAGTTATCTCTGTCAAAAAAGTTATTGGTTTAGTTTTGAGGTTTCTTGTCCTTTCTAGAACATGGAGAAAGTTAGAAAAATCAAACTCTAATTATTTATTTTGATAATTTTATTGTACATTTGCCTCAAGAATCTTGCTTACTCCCCCTTATCCCATAACTTCCTCTGAAAAAGGCAGACAATACTCCACTGACTCTGTTAGGCTGGTTAAGTTTTATCTGCAAGAAATAAAAGATTGCAGAAAGTGCCTTTATTTCCCTTGACTAAGACTAAAGTCATTATCCATTATCAGAATCACTCTATATTCCCTTACATATGTCCATGAAGGTACACTTCTTTTTTAAAATGGAGGTGAATTTCTTATATATGTTTCTATGTGTATAAAAATTTCAAGAGGAAGAAAAGAAAACACATACTGAGGCTGACTTTCTATTACTTTTCAATTATAAAATGATCATTTGACCTTTCCATCACAATCTTGAAGAAGCTAGTTCAGTAGTGACACAATAGCCTTTACCCAAGCTTTGCACTGACTGTGCTTGTATTTATGCCATGACTGTCTGAACTGATGCTTTCTAACATGCCATATAATCTGTTCTTTAAAATTTTCCTCTTGGAATGGACATGCTACTCTCTACATGAGGTTTAGACTTCAAAACACACAATATTTTCTCCTGAAACTCTGCTTGCATCTCTCATCACTATATTTAGCTATTAAACCGGAGTAAAACACATCTTGGAATGCTTAAAGCAAATTCTCTTGCATTTGGTAGGAACAGTTATTCCTGTGATGAGTATTCAAAGGGATACTCTCCATCTGCCACAAAATAAGTGGTTGTTGAACACATCAAGTACCTTAAAAATGAAGGGCTGAGTTGTGAGCAAAGCTGAACAGTGCATTTGAGAATTATACATTTATGATAATTTAAAGACTAATTGCTTAAGATTGGCTTATGAAAACTAGAGTAATACAGAAATTCCTTTTTTGTTTCTTGTTTTTGTCCTTTTGAATTATCTCTCAAGGCTATCTAGATTTAAGACTTACTGTGTTCAGTGTTCCACATATGATTACGTGGGTGCTTAACAGTACATTTTTACAGAAGACTGTTGGATATTTTACTGGGAATCTAATATTGCCCTTAAACCCAATACTTTCCAGTATGATCACAAGACAACCTCAGGTAAGGAAGACTGGTCCTACAGTTTAACAAGCCCTAAACTAAGAAGCTTTTACATAAACAGTGGCCAATGTAATGTACAAGAGTCAGCTCAGACAACACTTAGAGCACATGCTTGACTTTCTTCTTGCTGAATTCTTACATGGAAAGGAAAATAGACCAAAGGATGCTCCTACTCTAAAAAAAAAAGTAAATAAAATCCACAAGTCAGGCTGACAAATGACATAAAAATAGAGCAGCCTGATAAATAGAAAGTAAGAAACAGCATTATAAAATATACAATCCTACAACATGTATTCAAATATTTTTAGATATTTCATGCAGTTCTGGGTTTCTGTAGATTCTCCAGAGTGACCCTTCCATGCACACAGCACACAATCAACTTTAGAATTTCTGATGACGAATTCTCACGAATTTAAATGGTCTCTACAAAGTATGTTTCATTTTCCACACAGTTAAGGAGTTGTATGTGACTATAAGGGCTGATTGGTATTTTCTGTAACTACTTACACAAGTGTGTTTCAATCAGATGGAAACACCTTGAACTTATTCATACAAATATTCTAATAAATATATGGGGGCTTTTCTCACCTTCTCAATTCAATTATTCAAGTTAGGAGGCTAATCTACTAATGCACCTGCAGTTCAGGAAACAAGATATCAATGTTGAATTCTTGCTTTGACTTGCTGGCTGAAAGAGCTTATTGCTCTCTATTGCCTAGATATTTGAGCCTAGTAAGTCTGCCCAGGTAATATCAGCAGGCTACATTGCACAGCAGTAGTTAAGCAAAACAAATATTCCCCCAAGCATATTCCTATATTTCCTATTTTTTACTTATTGAAACCTTAGAAGTCAATTTGCATTCAAAAATCAATAAGCAATTACTTTTCATTTGAAAAACATAAAGTCTTTATGCATTCATTGTTAAAAAAGAACCAAGAACCCAATCAAAGTGCATTCAACTACATGGAAAAATTCTCTTTTTTTTAATATCCAGTTTCCCTTTTGAATGTTTATAACTGGTTGCATACCCAGAGTTCTAAAAGGAGAACGAACAACAATGTCAACCCAGTTAATGGCAGCTATGGAAATATTCACATGGGAAAAATATTTCCCATGCAACCAAAAAAGAAAAATAAAAACCAATCCATGACTTCTTAAGTCATCCATTTCACTGTTGTTGAATAAATACTGCATAGTTTTCTGTTGCTTTTGCTGAGACGCCAGGCAGCCACATTACCTTTGATCTATTTCTGTTCAAGTTACATAGAGAAGTGTCTGAAACCATGATAATGTGCACTGTTGATCCAGGAACAGTAGTAGATTATATAGCAAGATATATCTTATTGGCTAAAAATAGAGGTTGTGCAGACAGGATGTTCTGAAGAGTAGCACAGAGCATGGGATGCTCTCACTGTTAAAAGCTGAATGATTTTTATGGTATTTATGAGCCCCTGATTCAATTTGCTGTTTGCTTATTTGATATATCACTCCTCGCAAAATAAGATCTATGTGGAAGAACAATAGACATGTTATATCATGCTGCAAAACAGCAGATTTCGTTTTGAAATACCAGTAGTCTCATGGACAGAAAATAATTGTTCTTTTACGAGCTATTTTTTAAAGCTCTTAAGAGGTTACAGTCAAATCTTAGTATGAAGGAAAAGGACAGACATCTACCCAGATGAGATTGTGTTTGCCTACTCAGATTTCTCTAATGTATCATGATCAATGAACAAGAAGATCAACTTCACTGTCCTAACTGCATATTTTATGAACTGTGACAAGTTTGTTATAACTCATTTGCTCTAAACTTTTCTTCTGAGATTGCAAAAGTATCAAGAGAGAAACTCAGCAATGTCAACAAGCTCAGTGGCATAGTTCAAGCTGTGAAGGTTCAATAAATAGGTCCGTAAACACTGCAAATCAACAAAGCTTTTGATGAAATGTCAAGCAAGACAGAGCTTAGCTATATTCAGCTCAGCTTGAACTCATAAACCATTAACTGGCCTCTACAGTTTCCACAGAAATGTGTGTTATGAATAAAGCACAAATGTTGAAATAGAAATAAAAACAAAACTTTTTTTTTGCTTTAAGAGACAAGAGTAATTAAAGCTATTTAATAACAGGAAATGGTATTTTAATCACCCCAATAAAGACAGATTTATAAAAACAGACAATATGGAAATGCTACACATTCTTATAATGGAGTAACCATTATTTTATGCCTTTGAGTTAGGAAAGGATGCAAAACATAGAAATATAAAACAAAACTAATTTTGAAATACCCTGAAGATATTTCAACTTTGAACCATTGCAAAAATCTGTTTTCTCCTGCATGAGACATAAAAAATATTGTTTGCTTCAGAGAAAATACATATTTTCCTTCCATTTTTAGGAAGAAGAATAGAATAAAACTTGTTACAAATCATCAAGGTACCTATTTACAACAGAAAATAGGATTAATTTTTTTCACCCAAGTGGAGCATTGTATTACATATATACAGCCAAATATTCTCTCAAGATCTATTTCCAAAAGTCTTGAAAGACATGAAGTTACTTTAGCTACTTTTCAGCATCAATCCTCTGTAGACATGTCCATGCAATTATCCTAGACTGAATGCAAGGTTGTTTTTCGCCCGATGGCCCAGTTTCCAAGCTATTTCTATATCATCAGTTGAGTAATTCACTTGACCATGTCCAAATTTGTTTGCAGTAAACTTTGCATCTTTCTACTGTCTTTATAATGAGAAGCTCATTTAGCAAAACGATTAAATCCTCTTTGATCAGCTAACATCTATTACCCACAACTGTGCCAACCCTCTTGTACTGTCATTGAACACATTGCACTTTTCCCTCCCATCGGTGGTGGGGGGAAAAAAAAAAAATCAGTTTAACCTAATCAGAGACTTACTACATACAAAAGTTTGTTTGTTTCCCTTTCTTTATTAACACCCTGTTGATATTCTCCAGCCAGGTTTGGACCAGATTTAAAAATAAAAGTTATGCAAGGCACGGATATCTGGCAGAACGGAGCGGGTGCTCCGACGGGGTCGGGGTCGGTCGCCTCCCACGAGCCCCATTTGCCCTTAACTTTGGAGCCCTGGCAGAGGAACTTCCCCAGCCCCCTGCGCGCAGCAGGCAGCGCCCAGCAGCCACAGCATCCCGGGAGGCAGCCGACTGACCTAAATGCCGTCTTTAGGGTTGCGTTGCTGCTGCTCTTCACTCTTTTGAATAGTCCTTGTATTCATTTACAGCCGCTACTCACCCGAGGCATCCCCAGGCATTGCCGGCACTGCGGTGTCTTGCTACCTTCGTGAGGAAGCGGTCAGTGGATTTCCCCGTGGGTACTTCTCTCTAACACATTCTCCAAAGTACGAGAAACCTGGAGGGAGACTCATTGCCAGGTGCAGGTAAGGCACGGCTGCAATCACCCTCCAGTTTCACAGGCACGAAAACAGCACCCCCTTCTCAGAAGCCGACAGGAGAATTACAGCCAATTTTGTTTTCTCAACCAGCAGCGAGGTACTCTCCCAAGGTGCACAGCCAGCGTGTGCTGCGCTCCCTCCCTCCTCGCTGAAATGGTTTCTCCCTCCACAGGCTCAATCGACCTGATTATGTTCTCTCCTAATCAGTAATCTTAGTTTCCTCAGCAGTAGCGGCCGTCCTCGTTCACCCAGGATTTCTGGAGGGCAAGCTGCAGCAGCAGGGCAGCAGCACTCGGGGGACACAGGGCAAGGTAGCAACATTTTGGAAGCACTTGTGTTTCTGTCTGCTTTTTGTTTGAACACTGGAGTACAGCCTTCGCCTGTCTGAGAGAGAGATTATGCTTCCTGCTTTTACAATCCCATTCAAATAAGCTTAAAGTCCCCAAGAAAAAAAGGCTAACTACTTCATCAAGCAGGAACTGCTTTTCAATGCAGTCCTTTTTTTGTGTATCCTTTCCCTAAAACCAGCTTGTATCTCTTTCAAACGTAACAGTATATATGCATCTGCAGTATATTTTTCCTTAGTTCTAGTCAGCAAATAAAGTAGAAAAGGTACGATTTCCTTTCCCTCCTTTTTTCTGTTTTCTAAACTAAAAGACAGGAAGGATAAGTACAACACATATTACTGCAACCAATGTCAACATGTCTTTCAACAAGCATGCTTGCCCTAAGCCTGAAAGAGTTCTTTAGGTTTTGTTTGTTGATATAATTTTTTTTGTTTTAATAAGTAGCGAGGATGGTACAGACAAAAGAATCTTCCTCTTTTTGTCCTGATTATTCCAGTTAACCTGATTATTACGTTATTAACTGTTATTCTCCTGTAAATCTCTTCTAATCCCAGTTTAGAGACTATATCAGAATTAATTAATTTTTTCCTTTAGTAGTTAACAGGATAGTCTAACAACACTTGTGGAGAGGAAGCAGTGCGCAAAGCATGGATCAAGGGACAATTATCACGAGTATTTCAAGTGGGCTGTAGAGCACAGTTAGGGTGTGGTCTGCCAGACACAGCCACATAAAACCATGACAGCAAAGAGGCAGGAGATGTGGAGATAGGAAATGCATAGGACCACTCCATTCCAGGACAGTATGGTACATACTTAAACACTGTGAATATCTCTAAAGTATGGTGATTTAATAGCTAAGCAAAAGTGTCTTTTGTAGGCAGTGCAAATAGTTATGATATACCTTGGAATCTGTATTCAAAAAAATAATATGAATTAGTATTCCTTCGACATCAGACCCAATTTAAAATAAATTATTACAAACTATACAGCAATCTCCTAACAAAAGCTAATGCTTTGTATTTGTCACCCAAAGAAACAGCATCTCACTGCAACAATCCAT
This sequence comes from Callaeas wilsoni, assembly GCA_013398955.1. Taxonomy (NCBI): domain Eukaryota; kingdom Metazoa; phylum Chordata; class Aves; order Passeriformes; family Callaeidae; genus Callaeas; species Callaeas wilsoni. The sequence continues at coordinate 410,927 of VWPU01016777.1, forward strand.
TCAACTGAAACTTAAGGTCATTTCATGTCCTATTCAGGGTTGTACGCTGACTCAAGACTTAGAATCTTCTATGACAACAGACTAGAAGGTTACTTGAAAGTAATTTTCAGTTAAACTTATTAGATTAAACCTCTAGAACTATTGAGTCAGTTATTGCAAGGCAACAGCTAAAACTTTTTTAATTGAATGCACAAGATAATAGAGCATCTAGGCGTGTTCTCCTTTATTTACAGCATGGGGAATGCCTCGAAGCCTACAGCAGGGCTGAGCACATCTCACACCAGAATATGGAGTTGCTACACTTCTGGAAGGCTCAGAAATGCTATTTCAAGCCTCCTTTATGAGCAAAACAGGTCATGTGTTTTCTTTCTCTTTCTCCTGTTTTTCAAACAAAATTCAGCAGAAACTGTGCATGACTGAACATGTCAAGCACTAGCATAACACAGTAAAGTTAATAAGAAATTAGAAACTGGGTTTCTATAATGATCTCCACAATATATCTATTTACTCATTGTTACTCTGATAGCAGGGAAACCTCTGTTGCAACCATGTCTTGGAGAAGCAGGTAGCCTACAAAGACAGGACACAATGTCTATTCCCAAGACCTAAAAACTTTGACAAATTTGACATAAACATGAAAAGCAAATGGGAAATAAAAGACATTAAAAATCAGCAAACACACTCAGTTACACAAATTAATAAGTAACAATAAAATAATGGTTAGAAGGCACAGAGGAGTCTAGCACGAGCCAGAGAACATTGCTTGATTTCTTAATTTTGCTTGGGAAGAAGAAACAGAAATTTTCAATGTAATCTACTACCCCTTGCAGCGATTGTGTTCCATCATTCTGTAGTAGGGCAGGTGTGCACTGCAAAGGGCAATAGCCTCCGTCTCTCCTCTGTACATCTGCCCCACAGCCATGTAAGGATACACCTCATGTAGCAAGGACTTTGCCAAAATACGAATTCAATAGAAACAGTTATTTTTCATCTTTTATGTTTGTTTGGCATTTATCAAAATAATTTCTGTTCTTTTTTTACCTAAGCTCCATAGGAGGGGTATTATTAGCTGATGTGAAGAAAAATACCTCTAAATGTCCAAGCACCACTGCTTAGGTACCCTTACACCCAGACAAAATTATTGCTATTCAAAACGTAAGTGCTTTCTGTGAAAGGAGTTAATTTATTTTTAAAGATTGCTTACAGATTGTAACTCTATCTGGACTAAGGGCAAGAAAGTCCACACCTTTCTTTTTAATCACATCCAAAAGGAGTATAAAACTACTCTGTCACACACAACCCTTCATGTCATGTGTGAAATGTTCCTCATCTGGTGAGAAAAACAAGAGTAAAAACACACCCCAAAGCTTAGCTGCAGATTCTTCCCCAGTATGGGACTCCTAGAATCACAGAATGTTCTGAGTTGCAAGGGACCCACAAAATTCACTGAGTCCAACTCCTGGCCCTGCACAGCACCATCCCCAAGAGTCACACCATGTCCCAAGAGTATTGTCCAAGCATTTCTTGAACTCTGTCAGGCTTGGTGCTTCTTAAAAGGTTTACTGCTGTATGCCTCTGTGCCAGATGTTCATAACATGGAAGGTGCAAGTATTTTTGGACAGTTGCCTATAGATAATAAACATCCTGGATTTACTTTTCTTTTTTAGTCTGCCATAAGAAACTGAATCACAGAATAAGATGGGTTGGAACGGACACACAAAGATCGAGTCCCACTCCTAGCACTGTAAAGAACCATTCCCAAGAGTGACTCCATGTGCCTAAAAGCATTGTCTGAACACTTCTTGAGCTCTGCCAGGCTTGGTGCTGTGACCACTGCCCTGGGGAGCCTGTTCCAGTGCCCAACCACCCTCTGGGGGATGAACGTCTTTCTAATATCCAAACTAGATCTCCCTGGACACAACTTCAGGTCATTCCCTTGGGTCCTGTCACTGTCACCACAGAGCAGAGATCAGTGCCTGTCCTTCCTGTTCCGCTCCTGAAGAAGTTGTAACTGCAGTGAGGTCTCCCTTCAGTCTCCTCCAGGCTGAACAGACCCAGTGCCCTCAGCCGCTCCTCACACGGCTTCCCCTCAAGGCCCTTCACCATCCTCGTTGCGCTCCTTTGGATGTTCTTTACCAGCTTAACGTCTTTTTTATATCATGGCACCCAAAACTGCCCCAGGACTCGAGGTGAGGCCTCCTCAGGGCAGAGCAGAGCAGGACAATCCCCTCCCTTGCCCGGCTGGCGATGCTGTTCCTGATGCCCCCAGGACACGCTTGGCCCTCCTGGCTGCTGGGGCGCTGCTGGCTCAGGTTCAGCTTTCCCTCGACCAGGACCCCCAGGTCTCTTTCCAGCCTCTCAATCCCCAGTCTGTCCGTACACCCAGGGCTGCCCCATCCCAGATGCAGAATCCAGCCCCTGCCCTTGTTGAATTTCTCATGTTGGTGACTGCCCAGGCCTCTCATCTGTCGAGGTCTCCCTGCAGGGCCTCCCTGCCTTCAAGGGAGTCAGCAGCTCCTCCCAGTTTTGTATCACCTGCGGACTTGCTCAGTATCACTTCCAGTCCATATTCAAGTAATTTATGAAGATGTTGAAGAGCACAGGGCTGAGGATGGAGCCCTGTGGAGCCCACTAGTGACAGGTCTCTATGGAGAGTCATACCTTAGGGACACCAACTCTCACTCTCGAACACCCATCCACCTCGGGGGCTGGAAGAACTGCCCAGAACTCTCAAGGACCATCCCTTCTACCCTACCCAAATGCCTTCACCAGCTTCTCATCTTGCCTGCCACAGTCTTTTCCTTCTTCCCACGTTGCTGAAGCTTCTATATCGGCCACTACCAAAGGGGGTTGACTTGGGGAAGGAGAGTGTTATATGGAGCAGCTGTGCTATATATCCGCTGAGGAACCAGAAGCTGGGAATTCAGCCAATGAAAAGTGAATGCCATGTGGGTGGTTTGGTATCAGAGCAGAGACCTTGTTTATCTTTGTCTCCCTAAATAATTTGGAACACAAGAGAGATACTTTCATGTTTTTGAAAGACCAAAAACAACCCAGAGTTTATACAGAGAGTATAAGCAGTCCTTACAAACTGCTTGTTAAGAAGGAGCCTTCTATGAGGAAACCTGCTATGCTCTTCTGCAGCTGAGAGCTGTTACTACTGAAAGAGCTTTATGCAGAGAGATACATGTTTTTCTCACTGGAATGATATTAGATAATCTGGGATTAGAAAAAGAATAGCTAGAGGGAAAAAAATAACCAAAACTAACAAAAAACTCAAACAAAGCCAAAAAGGCTTTCAGAAATAATAATTTGATAAAACAACAGGCAAAATCCTGATTTTGCTGAGGTCAAAGGCAAAACTTCACTAGGAACTGATTTTGCTTCAAGATCTAAAGTCAACATCTGCTTTATTCAGTGTCACATTATGGAGGGACATAGCTGTTCATTCATGCTGGGCTTGAGAGGCCTTACTGAACATTCAGAGCATGTCCCTTTCTTTTCCTGTAAATGTAGACAAATAAACCTATTATGTATTATCATATATTTTCTCACACTTTTGTATGCATTAAATATATATATATAGAGAGAGAAGGGTGGATGGCTGTGTGGGTGTGTGAGTGTGTGGGTGTGTGTGTAGGTATACAGAATTTTAATGTATTCTTATATATCAAGGTTTGGAGTGAGTGTGTATATATTTTTGACCCACATATTTTTCAACAGCCTGCTTCCCCATTTTTGTACTTCTGTCTCACCCTTTTTCTTGACTTGATATCACTGTTACCAAGTGATAACCGCCTACCAAGCAATCACACAGCTTTCAAAACAGTGTTTTCTTAAAAGTTATTAGTTATAATGATATTTTGACTTTTTTTCCAAAAAGGAAGGTATGAGAGGAGAAAAAGAAGGTCATTATGGCTGTATCATACTTGCACGTCTGAAAACATCTCAAATGAGGCAAAAATACATCTCCTAACATCAAGTGGCTGTATTTTTTCCATTTTCAATTCCTTTATACATTCACAGCTTGGACTACCTGATGATATTCTATGTAAGACTAACCCAAATGTGTCCATTCAGTCTAATGTCTCGGTTAAGATAGTAAAGGATTGCTTCATTAGGTAAGGAAATCAAAGGTGTAAAGTTTGGCCACACAGTTTTAATAAAGCATAAAAAAATAACCTATCTGTTGGAAAGGTTTTTATCATCCCGAGTTGGATGATGACAAGTGTTATGTGTCAGTGAGCCATTACTGTGCTGCCCACTGTAATCTGTCTGAAAAGTAATGTATAGATACATGAGAAATAAATCTGTGGAATCGGGGGTGTTTCCCTGAGTAATATACCTAAAATTTAAAGTGCAATAAAGATCTTATAGATGCTAATTCCTTCCAAAATTACTTCACCATTATAATTACATGCATTCTGACTCAGTTTCTCAGAATTATTCAAGGACTGCTGTTACTGTAGCAGGATGATGACTACTTGCTTGAATGGAGATAAAAAGCAGTTTCTGCCCTGGAAGACTATATATACTGAATTTAAACTGCACACATAGGCACCAAAGATATTATCAGATATAGCATAATGTACTGAAGCTTGTCCAATTTTCAGCTGGCATTGTGATAAAGTAAAAGAAACATTATTAAATAAATCCTTATCTTCATGCAAACCCTCTCTCAAAGACCAATCAGACTTCCCAGGGTACTGAACTACCAAAAAAGTCAACCTTATCTACAGACAACTGTCAGAAAATCTTGAGATCCAAATGCTGTTTGCTGGATGTAATGATTTCTGATAATTTTATAAACGGAAGTTTCACTGGTTCACTGAGATTTGTAATCACAGTTTTCTGGAATCTCATGTTTCTGTGGAGTTTGGATAACGTCATAATTTGGCAAGCTATACAGTAAGAATTCCACAAAGTATTCCAGCCCCTGCTTTCTCTTGTGAGGCTTTTCTGTTGCCACGTGCCTCCTCAGGCAGCGGCAGATATCTCTGGCAGAACTCCCCAGACTTCTGCAGGGCAGTCCCTATTGTCACTCTCTTCTCCTGCACCTCCTTTCCTTCCTTAACTTTTCATCCAGTTACATTTATTTTTGCCTTTCAGCACTACAGGGAAGCATCTGGGGCAGCTTCCAAGTGAAGCCAACACCTCAGCCTCCGCACGCCTCGAGGAATCTGCGCCGCTCCGTCCTTCACAGGCTGCCCCTCAAAAGCACTGCTTTCCTCTATCCAGTCTCTTGTAGCAGCAATCAGGAACAGGGTTTTTGAGCACTCTCAGACTATGTCAGGGTTTGAATTCAGCTGAATGGCTTTGGCAAGATAAGTGTTAAACCAGACTCCTCATGAAGATGGGCTTGTGCTGAGCACATCCTTGGGAACCCTTGATGGCTGGGCCTCATTTCCAGAACTCTCCACATCTCTCAGGAAAGCGAAGCAGGCTGTAAGTCCAGTACAATTGAATCAAGAAAAACACATCACTTTTCCCCTAAAATTCAGCGTATAACTATTTTTTCTGTACGTCTTTGTAAATAGAGACCCCTTAATTTCCTTCCTGATTTTTGGTCTTTGTTTCTTCTCCTAGTCTTCTGATTGTATTAATTTTCCTGAAAGTCCTGTTTATTTTATATTCCCATTGTATGGTCTGCTTTTACCTTAATAAAAATGATCCTGTCTACAAGACAATTAGAGCTAACATTTATATTCAGTTTTTAATAAGGCTTATTCGATCAAACTTACTTATTAAAGAAGGAAAAAGATACTACTGTAACAGAAAATAACATTTGCATCCAGGAAGTGTGTGTTTGCTTCAGAATATATTCTGATTTTCTTTGACTAGTGCCATGACTGGTCCCACAACCGTGCCAAGAGTGTAAAAAAGAAAAATTAAAACATAACCAAAACATAAAAAAACAAAACCAAAAAAACCCCAAAGATATCCCTAAAAGCAAAATTACGGACACACAAAAAGTAGTGAGTAGGACATCTCCAGCAGCACATTACTGACCTATTCTGGAGCACTCGTTTGGTACTAAATCACAGTTTGTCTTGACTATTTTCTTCCATGCTGTCTCTCTCAGGTATGAATCCCCAGATTGCTCGTCTTGTGAAACCTTACATGGTCAAACTTGCAGCAATAATTATAGTCTGCAGTAAACCAAAACCCTCTTAACATACATCTCGCTGATAAGGCCTACTTCAATTAAACTGACCATTAAGATCAGTGTAAATTGAATTGCTCTCTTGGACTTGCTGATAATTGCTTGACAGACCAATAAATATGGGGCTTCCAAACAGAATGAGTTATGGTGCTCAATACTGTCCCTACTTACTGCTCCCCTCCCGTACGCCCAACCTTCAAAATGTCACAGGAATTACGCAATAATTTGCTCTAGAATGCTTGTCAGAGATCTGTTGTTTTGATCCCAATCAATTAAACATTCCTGAGTCTGCATGCAGAAAGTAAGTAGCAAACGTTCAGAATGATAACACAAACTGACATAACATTTAAGACATGGACTGAAAAATACACGAAACATTCATCACTTCAGTTGCAATTACATAAAAAATAATGCAGACATTGGACCTGAATCCACGCTCAGAAGAGTTCATGAACATAACCAGAAGGTCATCTGCATTATGAAGGGTTTTTTCCTTCTTACTTTTGCTTTGTTTGTGGTTTTGGGGTTTTTTTTGTTTTTTTTTGTTCCTATCCAAAGGATGGGAGAAGTTATTTTTACACTGCAGAGGCTGCAACTTCGATACTGTGCTCAGTTTTGGGCCTCTCACTTCAAGAAATACATTGAGGCACTGGAGCCTGTCCAGAGAATGGCATTGGAGCTGTGCAAGAGTCTGAAGCACGAGTCTGATGATGAGCAGCTGAGGTTGTTTAGCCTGGAGAAAAGGAGGCTCAGGGGTTTTTAGTAGAGTAAGGATTGGTCTTTTCTCCCAGACAACAAGTGACAGGACAAGAGGAAACAGCCTTAAGCTGTTCCAGGGAAGACTTATATTGGATGTTAGGAAAAATTTCTTCACAGAAAGGTTTGTAAAGCATTGGATTAGACTGTCTAGGGCAGTGGCAGAGTCACCATCCATGGAGCTGTTCAAAAAATGTGTGGATATGGCACTTAAGGACATGGTTTAATGGTAAATATTGTGGTGGCCCTAGTTTGAAAACTGGACTTGGTGATCTTGAAGATCTTTTCCAACCTTAACCATTCTACGATTCTAGGAATAATTACTTCCAATTTGTTGAATACTATTTATCTTTTAAAATAAATTAAATCTATGGAATTATGCGCATAGTAATGATTTCAATCATTTTCACAATCATTGAGACTTTGATCCTATGCTGCGGCCCCTCTGGTTTACCTGGACCTTCTCAATAGCAAAAGACAAAGTTGGAAACATGTCTTATTTTGACCATTTTTGATTGCTTACTGCTTTATCCAGGCTAAGACAGAGTTAACAGGAAATTATTGTCTGAAAAGATCCATGTTGAAAGAAGTCAGTAATAACAAGCAGCCATCAATACAGCAAAAGAAAGTATATAATGACAGCAAGAAGAAGCTAGACTTGTTCAGAATAACAACTATAATTTTTTAAGCATGAATAATGCCAAAGAAATATTTCTGCTTCTGGTGTTCTCTGCAAACCTTTAAATCATGATCCAACTGATTCCTGAAAGAAAAGTTGTAAGTCAATCTTAAAACTATGTGTGGGGTACCAGAGCTACAGGAAGCCTTAGAGAGAATTCAATCTAATCGTAATGGTCCCATTTAACCCTGAGGAATCAGCTCCATTGCAGTTTTCACTTGACCTTGGTTCTTGTCTTTACTCCTCTGCTTATTCAATGAATTAACAGAATAGTTGTTATATAATTTCTAAATAACCTAAGATTGATAGAGGTCCATTTAATCTGCAAGTTGAATTTGACTATAATTTAAAAAGTCTCACTTTTTTGACACAAGTCTAGATTGAGAAGTGGTATTTTGGAGTTGATAAACTGTAGTAAGCACATTTGAAAATAGACAGACAGCCAAACATCATAAGCCTGAAACTTTGTTACCAGACATTCTTTTTTATGGAGTTTTTCTAATAATACCGTAATTGCCAAATATATCTACTCTTGGATGTATCTTTATTAATCCTTTATGAAATGTGGTAATGTCTCACCAAATGTGACTGCTGAGATAACTTCTGCACATACAATACAATTAAGATACAGCAAAATAAACAACTAACAGAAGGCGCTTCAGTTTCATAGCCATTTTGAGATTAAACTAGAATATATGTGCACATAATTGTACTCTTGGGATTTAAGACATGCCTACAGCTGGTGTTTTTGTTTGGTGGGTTTTTCGAAGGTAAGAACTGTTAATACTTCTCCCTCCAGCCCTACGGGCAGTTCTGCAAACCTTTAAGCAAGTAGAAAACAGAGGTAGCTACACGACAACTTGATAAATTGTTAATCATACACAAATATTTCAGAACTTTTTTTTTAGCTTTTTCATTGATCGGCAATAACAAGAATGTCTAAAAGTAAAGAGGGCAATCTTGCATTTTATTCTTTAAAAGCAAGATGAGATTGTGGCTGTGAATGGACACATAAATCTTCACTAGTAAGTAGGTCAAAAGGTGTGAAGAAAGTTTCCAATCACAACTGCTGCAATGCTGACAGACTGCTCCAACCAGCTCCTTGGGTTGAACTTTCTGCTTGAAAACTGCACTGAGAATTAATAAAATAGAGCTCTTTCACTTCTCTTCCTTTTGTTCTCTGCTTCTCCATTCCACTTTTCAGCAGCTCTTTTTTCCCTTGCTGGGGAGGGGTGGCATTTCGCTTTCCACAGCTGCCCACTCAGCAGGCAGGTGCTGGGGACAGGGCGAGTGACCTGGGAGCAAGGGGTGAGTCCAGGGACCTGCCATCTGTGAACCATTCCATGTTTTCCTGTTTCATACCTGTGCTGGCACAGGCAGCATAGCTATCAGTGACTTCAGGGGAATGGGGGAATATTCTAATTCAGTGGGGACAGGAATTGATCATTACTGTACTCACATGCAATCACACGCTTGTCTTCTTACCTAAATTATAACAGCATCAGAGCACCCAGGCAAACTAATGAATTGCATAATTGCACAGCTTCCCCTCATTAAAGAAATAGGATTTTTTGGTCCCTCTTACCCATTTCAGTATATCCCTTGCCTTCCAACTTGTACATGAACTGCAGGTTATCACTCTCCATAAAACAAAGGCTCAGCTATGTCCTTGTACTCTGTACACAGCTCTTTGTGCTAGGCTTACATCAAATGGCAAATGGAAGGGAGAATGTCATTTTAACTAGAAACAAACTTCCTCAAAGATCTCTGAGAATACCAAATGATGCCCTTTTAAGTAGATCAATGCTTAGTGTACTGTAGCTGTCAGAAATCCCACCCATTTCAAGACAGTTCGTACTGAAATAAATACACCAGGTATTAAAGAATATTAGCATCTAAGAGCTTCTCTTTTTCCAAGAGCTATCAAGTATTGACCAGGGAAGAAAATGACCAAAAAAAAAGAAAAAATAAAGAAAAAGTAGGAAATTACAGCTCACTTTCTTCATCAAACTAAGGCATATATTAAAGAGTTTTTTGAAGTACCTTTGGCAGACTGAACATAAACTGACTTTCAATAACTTGCCTTAAAGAACAAGATGTGGGAAAAACCTCCTCTTCCTCTCTGTATAACCTGACTGCTTAGTGCTGAAGTGAACAGATGGGTAGTATTTACATTTTCTTTGGAATTAAACCATTCTCTTCCTAATTGATTTTTGCAAAACAACAACATGTAGAAGTATCAAAATGAAAAGATTCTGTTAGTTCAAACATAGTTTGCTTTCTCCTTGGGGGTAGAGACAGGATCCCCTTGGAACTTGGAAGCTATCCTATCTCTCAAGCCTTGTTTAAACAGTTGCACATTGACGAATTTTGGGTTTTGGTCGTTGGTTTTTTTTTCTACAAAGCACTTTCCTTAGGCTAATGGTGCCGTAGTGTCTTTTGTTTTGGTCTGTTTTTTTATCAGCAGATCTCTGCATCAATATTTTTAAACAAAACTGACAGTGTTGTGGCTGTCTAGTGCTTGAGGATGGTGACAACAGGGTTGAATGTTTATGGGTAAGAATCAGGAGAAGGCCACCAAGGCAGATATCCTGGTGTGAGTCTGTTATAGACCACCCACATGGGATGAATAGGCAGATGAACTATACTATAAGCAGCTGAAAGAAGTCTCAGAATAGCTAACCTTTGTTCTCATGGGGGACTTCAATTTCCCATCCATCTGATGAAAAGAGAAATTCAGCAGAGAGGAGGCAGTCTAGGAGTTTCCCAGGCTGTGTGGAAGAGAACTTCCTGATACAGCCAGTGAGGGAGTCAGCTAGGGGAGATGCTCTGCTGGACCTGTTGTTTGGGAACAGAGAGGGACTGCTGGGTGATTTGGTGGCTGGTCGTTGTTTTGGGAACAGCAAACAGGAAATTATATGGTCAGCAGAACTGACACCTTAGAGAGAGCAGAGTTTGGCTGTTTAGGAGCCTGGTTGACAGAGTGCCTTGGGAGGCAGTCTTGAAGGGTAAAGAAGAACTGGAAGGACTGAGGAATAGAGTGACATCCAGCTGCCGGACAGACACCAGTGGTGTTCCCAAGGGCTCAGCACTGAGGCCAGTCCTGTTTTATGAGGAGCAACTCAGGGAACAGTTGTTGTTTAGCATGGAGAAAAGGATGTTCAGGAGGGACCTTATCACTCTCTAAAACTACCTGAAAGGAGGCCGTAGTGAGGTGAATGTCAATGACTTCTCCCAAGTAAAAAGCAAAAGGACAAGAGGAAATGGTGTCAAGCTGGATTTGGCTGCCCAGGAGTGTATTCGACTCACCCTCCCTGGAGGTATTTAAAGGACAGGTGGATGTGGTCCTTAGGGTCACTGTTTAGTGGTGAACCTGGCAGTGTAAGTTTAATAGTTGGACCCAGTATTCTTACGGGTTTCCATGGTTTAACCCTATCCAGAAACCAAGCTCCATACCGCCACTCGCCCACTCCCCCACCAGCAGGATTGGGGAGAGATTCGGAAGAGGAAAAGCTATAAATATTTTAGGTCGAGATAAAGACAGTTTAATAGGGAAAGCAAAAGCTGCATATGCAAGCAAAGCAAAATACGGAAGTGATTCGTCACTGCCCATGGGCAGGCAGGTGTTCAGCCAGCCCCAGGAAAGCAGGGCTCCATCACATGCAACAGTTACTTGGGAAGACAAACAGCATCACTCCAAGTGTCCTCCACTTCTTCCTTTTTTCTCTTTCTATACTGAGCAGGATGTCATACGGTGTGGAATATCCTTTTGGTCAGTTGGGGTCAGATGACACAGATGTGTCATCTCCCACCTTCCCGTGCATCCCCAGCCTCCTCACCAGTGTAGTAGTACAAGAAGCAGAAAAGGCTTCTGCAAACACTGCTCAGCATTTATGGAATCATGACGTCTGGAAAAGGCCTCTGCAATTATCCAGTCCAACCTTTCATCAATCACCACCGTGTCAACTCAACCACAGCAGTAAGTGCCACATCCAGTTGTTTATTGAACAATTCCAAGGATGGTGACTTCACCACTTCCCTGGGCAGCCTGTTCCAATGCTAACCCTTTTCAGCGGAGAAGTTCTTCCTGATGTCCAATCTGAACCTCCCCTGGTACAGCTTTAGGCCATTTCCTCATGTCCTGTCACTGGTTGCCTAGGAGAAGACCTGGCTACAGCCTCCTTTCAGGAAGTTGTGAGAGCAACAAGGTCTCCCTTGAGCCTCCTCTTCTCCAGCTGAAAACCCCCAATCTCCTCAGCTGCTCCTCATGTGACTTACTCACTAAGCTTTTCACCAGTTTCATTGACATTCTCTGGACATGATCCAGCAACTCAATGTCTTTCTTGAAGTGAGATGCCCGTAATAAAAACATCTCTATATTATCAGCTCTGTTTTCAGTACAAATCCAAACCACAGCCCCATATGAGCCACTGTGAAGAAAATTGACTTTACCCCAGCCAAAGGCAGAATAGGATGTTTTCCAGCCTAAATGATTCTGTGATTTGCATCACTGTTAAAAATCTGTGAAGCATTTTTTGATTGCTTAATTTGTATCTTCCTAAACATTCTTAATATTTCATATTTAATTACATTTGCTTGATATCCACTTGATAGGAGTCATATTAGGAGTGACTTACTGATCACTGGTATGACAAATATTTTAAGACTACACTTACTGATAAGAAAATGATTATCAGCACTGTGTGAATGATAAAAATAAAGATGGACAAGTTACTATACAGCAGATTTACTGCTTGAGACAGAAACTAATGCAAAATCTGTAAAGCCATTCACATCCTACCTACTGAAAGGAGAAAGAGAACAGCATTAACTGTGCTGCCATTCAGTGGGATCTTCATAGGCCGCAGAGATGAGTGGAGAAAAACCTAAGGAGGTTCAACAAGAGCAAGTGTAGGGTCCTGCACCTGGGGAGGAATAACCCCAAGTACCAGCACAGGTTGGGGGCTGACCTGCTGGAGAGCAGCTCTGCAGAAAAGGACCAATGAGTCTCGGTGGGTGACAAATTGACCATGAGCTGCCAGTGTGTCCTTGTGGTCAGGAGGGCCAATGGGGTCATGGGGTGCACAGGGCAGAGTGTGGCCAGCAGGCCGGGGCGGGGATCCTTTCCCTCTGCTCGGTCCTAGAGAGGCCACACCTGGAGTGCTTGTCCAGGTCGGGGCTCCTCAGTACAGGAGAAACATGGAGCTGTTGGAGATGGTCCAGCTTAGGCCACAAAGATGAGGAGGGGCCTGGAGCATCTCCCTTATGAGGAGAGGCTGTGGGAACTGAGCCTGTTTAGTCTGGAGAGGAGAAGACTGAGAGGGGATCTCATTAATGTGTATAAATATCTCAAAAGCAGGTGCCGAGAAGACGTGCCAGACTCTTCTCGAGGAGGAGCAATGGCCATAAACTAAAATACAAGGAGTTCTAGGAGTTCTACATCAACGTGAGGAAGAACCTCTTTGTATTGAGGTTGACATGGCACTGGAATAGGCTGTGCAGGGAGGTCATGGAGTCTCCCTCTCTGGAGACATTCCAAACCCATCTGGATGCATTCCCGTGTCACCTGCTCTAGGTTCACCCTGCCTTTGCAGGGGGGTTGGACTGGGTGATCTCCAGAAGTCCCCTACAACTCTAACAATTCTGTGATTCTGTGAACTCAGCTTGTCTATCTGTTCTTTATATCACAGCAATTGTAGCAAACATGAGATTAAAGTTATACCTTAAACTGCTATATTAAAGTGCATATCAGATGTGACATACATCTAAAAGAAGCCTGAATTTACAACAGCTGATTATATAATATATCAGTTGCAGGTACAGTACTATCTGAAGCTATTTCTCCACTTCATTTTTCTCATTGAATTTGTTTTGTTATATAGCCTGTTTAAGGCTTTCAAATACAGAGGTAAATGGAAAATGGAACAAAATGAATCACGAGTTTGTGAAAAGAAGATTGCACTAGATTAACCTGATATCCTCCTCAGAGAGGATAACCGAACTGCTAGACAAAGAAGTGAAATGGATTTAGTCTCTCTGAATGTCAGCATTTGACAGTTCCTCAAGTACCTAAGCCCCATCTGACTGGAATTCACCAGCTGAAGGTAGCTACAAAAAGGCAAGTTTAATGGAAGTCAAGCCTGAGAAAAATACGCCAATACATAATGGCCCTTATACTTTCTACCAAAAAATTTCAAACTTAGTTTTCAGGATGTTTTCAGAGTGTTTTCAGTGATGTAGCATCCATCTTCGCTGTCATGCATTTTTATAACAGAAACATGCATTTTCTTCTGACAAAATTCCTTCTCCAATTCAAATTCTTTATTGCAAAATCCATTACTGCTTGTCATCAGCTTGTCAGCTGCTAAAAACCAAGCTTTTACAGCAATCAGTCAATGTCTTGAAATCAATTATGGGTATTCTAAAAATATTTCAAATTAAATGTGTTATTATTACTTAGTCCAATTACTTCAATTGATTTTATGAAAGATTAAAAAGTTGGTAAAAAGTTGGATTCAATTTTATTTAACTGGGCTATTTTACATAAACAACTGTTTTTTTAAAAAATTTTGCAAAGGCGAAAGTGAATTTTTCACCCTGTTGCCAATTTCATTCAGTAAAACATTCACTTCCAAGGGTGAGATACACACTGGAGTGACACAAAGGTATTCATTGCAGTCAAATAGACACATGAAGAGAGCAAGGAGATCACCAAAAGTTTAACTTAGTTTTTTTTCATTTTTTCACTTTGTTTCTCCTTGTTAGAACATACCTGGGATAGCTTTATTATACCACAAATGTGATTAGCTAACAGCCAAACCAATGTGACTCTCTTTCAATAATCAATTCAATAATAACTATTAAATTGAATAATTCAATAATTCACTTTTTTGTGGTGGTGACTGCTAAGTTCACCCAGTTCTTTCAGATCCACCTGGAAATTAATCTACACAATGCATTTTTATTAGCAATGAAATAATAAGTACATTTCCATAAAACATTCACAAGTAACATTGATTCTCTTTGAAAGGCAGCTACACAGAGCAACTTCTTAGATCAGTTATTTTACCTCTTGAGCACAAAAGATTTAAAACTTTGTGTTTAAAAATGTGTTGAGGATGAACTCAGTTTAAAATATACCACTTATCTCCCAGCACAATGACTGATCATTCCATCTTTATCCAGACACAACTCCCCTTGATGTCATAGGAAACACTTTATAAATGCTGCATGAAAACTTCTTGCAGAACAAAAATAAGAAAGGCTGTCTGCAGAGTGATGTCAAACCTTTACCCATGCCAGAAAATCTGTTACAACATGTTCTATACCACTGAAATTTATAAAGCTACACCTTCTGCTTTCTCTTCTATTATACAGCCAGTAATTAATAATGAGGGGTTCTTCCTTTTTTTTTCCCTCAGTCTTTCATTCTTTTCTTTGAAACGCTACATAAGTATTTCCTTTTAATTTGGTCCTGACTGCTAAAAAATATATAGCAATTTATTACAACTACGAAAAATAAATAAAATATCAAGTAATTTATTAAGTTATAATTATATAGAAAAAAAAGCTTACATTTCCTTTTATATTCTAATATTTATTTATCACTTTAAGCCAAACCCATTATTTTTCTTGTTACAGTAACAAAAACTAGCATTAGTTAAGGATTGCATATGGTAGTAAGAAGGAAATTCAGTAAAAATTGACAAAAGCTGGTGAAGCAATCAGTCTCCACATTGCTGAAGCCATTCTTCCTCAAGACAGTCAGCACTCATTTTTTTAAAATAAAGATTTGTTTAAAAAATAAACTACACAGAAATCCCACGTTACACTCATATCCTTGAGCTCTGAATCTGGAAGAATACGATTTTGTAAAAAGCTAGAATTGGAAAGAACTAAATAATTAATAAATTGTGAATTTCCTCCAGTTCCGTGCTTGGTCAGTTGTCCAATCCAACTGCAAAACCTAATACTCTGTAGTCAATTTGATTTTTGGCAACCAGGTTTCCTATTTGCAGAATGAAAAACTGATTTATGCATCTCCAGCTCTGGTTCAGAAAATAAAATCTGTAAACGAAGTTTAACATGGGATTCAGTGTGGGCTTCAGCTACAGAAACTTCCATCAATAGCTGAACTTTCCACATTTGCCTCCCCATGTGGCACAGAGCTGTTCTCTACCAGAAGCAGCTGAGGCCTGGCCCAGAGCTGATTCAAGTCAGCAAAACACTTTCCTTTGGCTTAAACAAACTCAGGTGTGGATCAGCTGTAGCCATTGCTAAAGGTCAGGTAGTTTACAGATGACTGAAAGGATTACTTCTAACTAATTTTTTGGTACCTCACAATGCAGTACTTCCCCAGATAACAAATATCATAAAACTGGATTTATTTCAAAGCATACTGTATGCTTTTGCCCATTTGTCTTTCTTGCATTGACTTTCTCCTGTGATTTATTATATACTTCTTCTAAGACTAATTGTATTACGAAAATGGCTAGATTTCTATTCAATGTCTGTCTATTTTCCCATTATACACTGAGCTGTTTTTTTCATTCGGCAGAAATACATAAACATTACCTGCTAGTTTCACCTAACTTTGGAATTTAGTTTAAAGAAAATAAAAATTAATGATGCTGCCTTAAATTTGCTTATGCTTGGTCAAAATTTATGCTGGAAATTCTAGAAGTTAGAGATTTTTGTGAGATTAGTAAGGTATTTTTGCTGGTCTAAGATCACACTAGGGAGGACTGACATGAGAACTGAAAAAAGAATGAATTTACTTGCCTGAGGTTGATAGTCACCTTATGCATAAAGGCTTGGGTGAGTTCTAAAGTTGCTCTGCCATCTACCTAAATTCCTATTGGAAATTAATGCATTAACTTGCTATAGTATAACATGAAAATATTTTTACTGTTTCCATATATGCCCCTTGGTTCTATAAATGCTTTGATTTTTCCCTGTCTTTCTGTTGAGTATTACTATGTTAAAACTAAGATAGAATCACTACTTTATTGCTTCAATTTTTTCAACACATTTTATGAAGTTCTTAAATACTTTTTTCCCTACCTTACTGCAGTCTGGTGATATTAACAGTGAAGCTCATAAGGTTTGTCTTCACTGCTACATAAACTGCTAACACTGTTTGCTTTTACTGTCCTAGTTTGTTTGCTTAATTAATCTACTATTCTAAGTTGAATGTTATGCTTCCTAACGGTGTTGGAACTGAATGCTCTGAATCATTCCTATTTGCTACAGTCCTTTCCCTCACAAAAAATGTTTTCAAGATCCTCCACCTATTTTGGATGCAGCGAATTTTTCTGCATGTAACAGTTCCTACTGGAAGAACTGTTTATGTTCAGTAGCTTCTCTTCAATGCTTAGATACATCATATGAAAGAGACAAAAAAGACTAGATTGTGTACATGTGTGAGCCTGCATGCAAACCATTTATTGCTTTATGAACACAATATCCTCCAGGGAGTATCACACATAGTCTGTATGTCCTTGAACCTTTTTCTCTTGCATGTTGAATTTTGACAGAGTTAAAATAAGCATAAGCTCATACGCAATCATAAATGGCTTCATCTGTTGTGGACCTAGGGAGTCTCTCACAATCTCCTTTCCCCAGTAACAATTTGGGATCTAGGTAACCTCACCGACAAGAAATGAATTTTCATGATGCTGACTTTGGATACTGGGATTGGTATACTTAATTTCTCTTCCTTTTAAACTTCAAATTTCATTCCTCATTCCTGAAAGCAAATGTTAAGCAGGTTCTTTTTCCCAGCTATATTAAATACTGTTCTTTACTCTCTTTTGACCAAAGACTTTGTTATGTTTTGTTTTTTTCTTTTTTTTTTTTTAAAGGGGAAACAAGGTCTAAGTGGAAATAAATCACAATCCAAACTCTTTCAAATACAAAGCCACACAAATATTGGGAGTGACTAAATGCAGACCAGCATCCATTTCTGCCTAGTCACTCAAGGCTCCATTTATAGCCAGTGGAGAGGAACAAGCACAGCTAGCTCCGGACCAATCCCACTTTATAATTCTACGTTTGACATAGTCATCTGAGTTGCCTTCATAAACAAGCCTTCATAATTTCAGCCTAGCATCACAGAATATCACAGGATCAGAGCACATTCAGAGTTGGAAAGGACCTGCAAGGATCATCGAGTCCATCTCTTACATTAATGGCCAGACATAAAATGAATCATTTCTTGGAAGTGTCTTTGAGAGGCTTATTTCTCTCCACTAAATGGGAGACCGATGCATCTGCCTTGGAGATATGGATGTGTATTATAGACATCTACAGTTAGACAAAGTCCGTCCCCCCTCATCTCCTGGATAGCAGCAAAGATTATCAAAAGGATTTAAGAGCAGAGTATTCTTAAACAACCTCCCCTTCGCATCCAAATGCTTCCAGTTCCCGCAGTGAGAGGACTCCCTGCACCCTCACTGTGTACCAACAACCCTTGTGTTGTCTCTGTGACTCCTCTCAGTTGCTTTTTAACTCCATCTATAATTTGTCTTCCAAAGCCTTCCACAGCAACAAATCCCACACCTCAGTCATGGGTGGGGGAGGGAAAGGGGGATGAAAAAGCAAAAACTCAGTTCCCACTGTTCTCAACCTGTTGCTCAATTATTGCTTTTAAGAGTCTTGCCATTCTAGTGTGATGGGAAAAGCAGACTCTACAAATCCTTGTGCTCTAAAGGCAGGGAAGGCTTCTCCCAGCATCCTCTCTGCGCACACGTGCTGCTGCTTTCCATTCCCAGGGGTAGGAATACTTCATCAGGTCTCTGTGCAGAACGATAATGAAATTTAATTTGGGAATTCTCCATTAAAAGCTGCTCTACACCATAAATTAGGTTCTCTTGTTAAACACCTAATTTGTAGTATTGAGTCACTATGTCCTGAAGGCAGCAGCACCTGAAAGCATATAAAATTGGATGAAAAGTGAAAGATAGAAATGAATAGGATGAAAGACAGCCTAAACCAGACAGAATTTCCACCGCTAAATTATAAAAATTACCTCCATTACTCACACTTCATTAAATGAACATTCTGGTCATGTCACCACAACTCAGTCAAGAGGGTGAGAATATGACGTGTATGAGTACGTGTATTCCTCCAGCACAGACAGCCAAAAACTATATTCTTGTTTCACAGGAATTCTTGTCAGGACACAGTCATATCACCAGCAAAGTACTCCAGGGAAACTCCTTCATAACAGAAATTTTTGCAAGCAAGTCCTTCATTAAAGACTGAAAAGTTACTGTGAAACTTTCAAGGAACCCGAGCCATTTTCAGCAGAAAAATGTTCTGCTGGAATATTTTAAACCACTTTTACAGTATCATGCAATTCAACCTGTATGTGTGGGATTCATTAAAACAGGGATTAAAATGACAGCTTAGTGTCATGTGAGGCAGGGGGATTTGAGACTGAGAGCAGTAGCTGGACACTAGGCCAGCTGAATTGTACTTACTGCTGAGTTACAGTAATACATATAGCTTTGGAATAAAGGGACATGAGGCTTAAGGGCTATCTTTCAGAGAGATTTTGTAATACAGAGATCTTATCACACAGAAAATCTAAAAATGGACTTACTGGGCAATTTATGAGTAGTGGAAAAATAGCGAAGCACTGATAAAA
The DNA here is from genome assembly GCA_013398955.1 of Callaeas wilsoni. Lineage (NCBI taxonomy): Eukaryota > Metazoa > Chordata > Aves > Passeriformes > Callaeidae > Callaeas > Callaeas wilsoni. The sequence goes on from VWPU01016777.1 coordinate 430,175, forward strand.
AGTAAGAATTCTTCAAAAGTCGTCATAAAATCCCGTCACACTCATACAGCACAGATGTTACACAAATGATAAGCAGATGTTTTTATGCAGACTAAATTCTAAATGATCCCACTGTTATCAGTCAACATCCTTCAATGGAAATGATAGTAACCAAGATGAGATTCCTGGGAAAACAAAAAATCAGTTCATGCATGTAAAGGGTTAAACTATACTACAGAAAAATATTTATAGAAGTGACATGATAAAATCCCTAAAATTACATTTCAAACTTTAAAAGCCATAATATTGAGGGTCTAGCACAGGAAATCCAGAGGAATATTCTAAGAGGACATGAATAATTCATGGATTCTGAAGCACACCCGAGACAGATGATCCCAGAACAACGAGCTATCCAGGTGTGCTCCTGTCAAGTGCAGTGACATGAACACACTATAAATCTGCTGGAGAGAAGCATACGCTCATCTCCATCCCACCAAGACACACTGTGAACTGGCTTCCAAAAGATGTGTTCCTGTTTTAACATCAAAAGAATGAAAAGCCCAGAGAAGGGGACTAGCTAATAAAATGCCTTAAACATTCGCAGAATAGAAAATGCTCCCTGGCTCCAGCATATATTAGAATTGATCTTAAAGTGCTTGCCTGGTTAGAAATGAAAAAACAACGTAAACTGTACCCACCCTGCTTCTTCGATTTTGCGTGTCTTGCTACATTTACTCCCCCTTCCCTCCCCTGATATGTACCTTCAGTGACATATTTTTCAGAAGTGTGGTAGTAACTCTTTTATCAGGAAAATAATCATCTTTGCTACATTGCTTGGTTGCCGTTTCTCATGGTCAGGGTTTAAGTATAAATTTGGTTCCTACTGAAAATAATGCAATTGAAGCTTACATGGATTCCAAGACCACTTTTAATGAGAAATACTAACATGCCATAATGTGTTCAGGGTGCTACACCTGACAGCCAGGGGTAAAGCTCAAAATAGATGTGTGCCTTGCAGGCTGTACCCCAACTTTGCAGTCCTGAGGGAACAGTCAGGCAATGGTGTCAAATGTGAAATCTTGAACCTGCCCAGTGTTCAGCGTCTCTCAGGGTGTCCACTTCACCCTGAATGATTTCCCCTTCCCTCCCACTTGCCCCTCTAAAACAACTCCTGGTTTTGCCAGCTCCTGAGCACATAAGCCAGAGAAGAAGCTAAACTTCACAGGTAACAGGACTCATTTTCACCTCTTTGAAGACATTTTTATGCTTGGAAATATTCTAGCATTAGTACAGCATATGCCAAGCCCATAAAATGAACAAAACTAACACTTTAGTATGAAAGCAGATTCTGTCTGTAAATTAGGTCTGAAGATAGGAGAGAATGTGTAATTATCACTGTGAATTTCCAATACAACTTTCTAGAGGGTTGGGACTTTTTTTTTCATATGCAAAAATGCTTGTTTCTTTTCTAAAAGTTTCCTGCATAATTTCAAGCACTGCATGAGATATTTTACAGCCTAACCAGCTGAAACAAATGGACATGCTATAGATGCCACCCAAAACCTGATGCTTCTGGAGACCTGAAGACACAAACAATCCAACTCTTATGTCAAAAAGCACATAAGAAAGAGCAGGAAAAAAGCACTAATTCAAGTAAATTGTTCGCTCACAGATTCATATGGTTGATGTGATTAGATATATTACAGATATATCTAATCTTTCTTTATGCACACACACACATCTGTAGCTAATAAACAGAGACACACAATATATACAAACTAAAAATCTCCAAACTCTTTGCTACTTTTATTTTATTTAGTTCATTATTGGGGATATTTAACTAACAATATTATGTCAACTGACCTTTTGACTTTTTTTACCTAATTAACCTTGAAAGAACAGATGCTGTAAAATCTGCTCTGAACCAGCCCAGTCTTTTCAGATTTATAGCTAAAGACATTTTTATAACTGGTGATGAATACTCAGATTTATTAAAAAGTAGGTATTTTCATTGCCCCATTTATCAATTAAGTCTGACCAGACAGCACTGTGTAGGAACCAAAGTCCTATTTCTTGCACCAAGCCAATGGAGAGGACCACAACACAACGGAAATACAACTTCTTGTCTCTGCTGTGTGCCCAGCGAGCCTGCACTTGGGCTACCTGCACATGCTGGCACACCTTCCTTTTTATCACCATCCTCATCAAGCAGAGACTGTGCAGGCATTTCTGCACGTGCCAAAACCACCTTTCCACTTTGCTCTGTGGCTGCACATGTGATTTGGCTTCAGCTGGGGGACTTCTGCTGCTGAGCAGAGATCCTCCGGCCTCAGCCAGCTCTGACCCCAAGCTGGCTGGGATCCATCCCACCCAGACATATTTTTCCCTAAGGACTGGCAAAACAGGGATGGATGACCAGGCTCATGCTGTCTTAGCTACTCCATAAGCCTACAGACACAATGTCATTGGGTTGTGGAAGTTAAACTTGTGTGTCTGTGATTTAAAATAATGCCACTATACAACATTTACAGTTAAAATTTCCTGAAAGACAACAGTGTGAAGATTATAGGCTGTTAGGAGATCTGTTGCCAAAAATGCATCAAATTTATGAATATAATATAAACATAAATTATATTTATATAAATATAAATTTTACTTTTCCTGGCTGCCCACTTCCCCTTCAGTCCTAGCAACTGTTCTGTTCAAAAATTACTCTGTATGACATAGATCAACACATTTTACTTAGCCAAAAGAAGAAGAAGAAAGGAGAAAGGAGCAGCATACCAAAAAATCTGAAATTAAGAATCAGTAGGCACACATTGGAACCCATAGGATTCCAGCTTATCTTTTCAGTGTGGAGGTAGTCAAACACTGGCACAAAGATATCCTTCCCTGAAGATACACAGAAGTTGAGTGACAAGCCTTTTCCATACACACTGCTTGGACAACTACATATCAAAAATAATTTTCAAGAATATATCACACCATGCTATTTTTATTCCGTTTCAGTTTATGATTGCCATATATGACTTTTCTGAGAATAATCCTGTTGTCTAGCCTGGGTACATAGATTAGAAGCTGAACTCAGCTTCTACTAAGTAGAATATAATGGCTATAACTGAAACTATATCTCAGCCATGGGGATTAAGAAACATTTCCCAAGCCTGGAGGCCTTTTGAGCATCTTGAGTAGGTCTCAACTCTATCTGTGAGTAAGACCCAAGAGTGTATTACCTCTCTCTTCTGTGCAACACATCCATCCTTCCAGGAGGAAAGAGCCAAGTTATCTGACCTTGTAGGGACCACCACGCACACAGGGCAGCTGGAACCCTGGCCTGAACAGCTGGGACTCAGAAGATCATATCCTACTGTGTCACCCATCTCACAAACCTGTTGCAACTTTTAGATGCCAGCTTGGGATGAAAAGTCCCTCCATTAACTGCGTGTGGAGCTCAGTACCCCAATCTAGGCATTTAAATAATGTTTGAGGCTGGGTGATGTAAATTCCTCTCCGATCCCTTTATTCATTCCCACAAATGCACCCATTGTTGCTCATTAGCTGTAATTCAAGAGTCAAGTTTCCAAACAGAGCACGAGAGTGTAAATTGCGCAGACATTTTGCAGTTCCCTGAACACTTGCATATGCAGTTATTGCTCATCAACCTCATCGACCGCAGCACCCGCATACGGAATCGTAACCGAGACCACGGGAGGTGCCGCGCTGAATCCTGCACGGGGTTTTGTGTGCAAGAATCTTACACAGCAAGCAAGGGTAGTTTTCAGATACAGGCTCAGTGCCCATTATATAAAAGCCATCAACAGACAAGATCATTACCAAAAAATCAGTTCCCATTTACTTAAATTTGTATTCTAGTTCCCAATGTGTACAGAAAGTAATGTTATACACAATAATTGTGGCAAAGTAAGTAACGATCTGAAAGCACAAAAGCAAAAGGAAAAATATTACCCAATCATCATCTAAAAAGTAATAAAAAAGCAAGTGATTTTCATCCTACTTTTCTTTATTAAAAAATACACTCCATGAAAGTTCAATTCTTTTCCTCTAATTCTCTCTCAAGAGGGAGTTCCCATTTGACCTAAATGTCTGTGCATGAAAAATTTATTAAGTGACGTGGTTTGCTTTATTTAGAATAAAAAGAATATCTGTTTGCCATTAGTACTGCAGGGAGCAGAAGGCAATGCTAGGTCAGATGAACACAATGCTTAGAGGTTTCTTTGTCCTTATTATGACCTCCTGCTACCTAAATTGCATATTAAAATTCAAAATAATCCAAAGAGAGGTGCAATATCAAAATAGTATCTTACTCAAAGAACTTACTACTTAAAAGAAATACTTATCATGGAGTTTATTATACTGTTTCAATTGCTAACACCTATGTATTTCACATTGTCTAGCAATGGAAAATGATGCTTCCCAATGTACTAATAAAGCATGAGTTTAGCATGACATTTACACATTGCAGACAGTTCTGCTTTGTTTTTTAAAAATTATTTAAATTATTTACTAAGTATATCTAAAACATTTTACTAATAAAGTTCTTTAGACCTGCACATTTGTTGTTAATGGGGAAACTGAAGTTAAACCACAGGAAGTAATAGGCACTTCAGGAAACTTTTTTAAGGTAAAAAAATATTCTTCTGGTACATGTATTTCCTCTTTTTTCCCATTTGGAGTTAGGCAAATAAGTCATCTTGATAAATATTTAAAAGTTTGCATTGGTATCAGATTAATAAAATAAGGAATTTGGATTTACAATAGGGCTTGTTTGGCTGTTTTATTTTATTAAAAAATAAAGAAAATTTGTCAATTTAGTGACGACCTCGCTGCTAAGATCCTGACACTTGCAACTGACTTCAAGGAGGGCATTTTTGCTAGTTTTTGTTGGTACTTTACTGGTTCTGTGCTGCCATCCTTTCTCTGACCCAGGACATTGCAGTCACACGCAGCCCGAGCCAGATTTGAAAAGACGTGTGCGAGATCAGCTTCACACAAACATAGTTACTAAATATTCTGCAGTATCATCTGAAAGGAAGCCTACGTCTTGTCTGGGTAAAATTGTCTTTAGAAGAAATACCAGGCCGATGACAGCAACCAAATACAGAGGCCACGTGAGCCCCCTGCACTGGTATCCAATTTCTACCAAGCCTGACTTCAGCATGGCACCAGTGAGGACCAGGAATGCTCTGGCTCCATCCTCATGCTACCCTTTCTGTGCTGCTCACTGTCAGAAAGCACCCTGGTTAATGCCAGCAGGAAACAGAGGCATAGTTACACGAACTAGAAAAATGGAGCTTTTACTACATATAAACCTCAGATCAAGAAAAGTAATAGTTTAGATTAAAAGCATAATGGGGTGATACTGTGCCAGGTATATTGTGTGGTGTTTAATGAAAGAGGAACCCCTCCATAACGCATATGCTCCTATTAGGGGAGACTGTGGGCTTCCAAGCAGGGGTTCAGAGATGCAGCAAGGCAGGAGTCCAGAGCGAGGAATCAATTATTTATTAAATTTACAATACCATTTATATATTCTAGTTCTATAAAGCAATTGAACAGTGCTCACACTTCTCCTAGAGTGCTTCGTCAAAGTCTCAGACACCCGCTTAGAAATGTTTTTTCCTAATATAATGTACACAAGGTCAGAAGATACCAGATATGAATGCTATTTACAAAAACCCTATCTATTGTTTACATAGCTTACACAGCAAAGGAAAAGTTCTCACAGAATGAATGCAAGAAGAGAAAATTTCCCTGCTAACAGCATTTCAGCATCCACAGGGAGAGCACCTGAGTACCACAGCCACTCAGCATCAGGGGTGTTTGTCAGAAAATAGGGCATAAACCCAAGGACAGAAGCAACAAACTCTTTCAGAACATTTTCAGGCCCGTGTTAAACCCAGGCGACCTGTTTCAGGGAAAGTTGGTGAGAGGCTTGGGAAAGGAGGTGGAAGGCAGTGCGTGGTGGCCCGTTTGTTCAGGTCATCACAAAACCTGCTGTTTATGGTCCACTTACCATAGTGGCACAAAGGGCATTTCTGGGAGGATCTCTTCAGAAACCCCCAGAGTACTGGTGATGTTCCTGGGGAACGTGTCTGAATGCTGCTACCTACACTGCCATGGGAAGAAGGAAACTGAGGCAGTCATGGATGCTGTCTGTGCTCTCAGATGCCAGAGCTGAGCGCAGAACTCTGAGGACATGTTTTTCCACTCTGGCTTTTGGCGTTAACAGGGTGAAAACAAAGTCAAATTCCTCACTTGTGTCTAATTGAAGCCTAGATACAATGGGTGGTATTGTCTGTATGCCCTACAGATTTCTAAAACATTTTGCATCACGAATGTTGTTTTTAATAAGAAGTTTATGAGCAAATGTAGTCAGTGCACTTCTTTGTTCCCTCTTGCCATATGCAAAAAATGTCACTAGTCCCTCACACAGGAGAACAGGAAAAGCCACAGTTTTATCTTCAAATGAGAACATTTATGAACAGCAATCAAAGGAAGAAAAAAGTTCAAAAATTCTCTCTCCACTAATACTAAGGATTTTTAGAAATGTTGTTAATATTTTTTGTACACCCTAGACTGAGCACCAACTCTAATCCAATGCATGGTTCAATCAAAACTTTGGTACGCAATGGAATTGCCTGAAGCCAACAAACATCCCAGAGAGGGGTAAGTCTACCCAACCTCAAAACAAGATCTTTGTCACATAAAAGGATGGTTCTTGGATGATAAGTGTAGAGTTTATTCTAATTTAAAAATATAAGAAAAATCATCTACAATCTATTGCAATGCAAAATAATTACATTTTCTTTTTACACATTATATTCTGTCTGTGAAAGAAGGCAGCCTGTAATTTATGAGCTCAAGGTTCTATTTATATTTGTTTGCTTATGTTTTATTCTAATAAAATCATCCAACCGAAATAGGAGAAATATTCATACAATAGTATGTATTGTAGTTATTGAGGCACTATTTCATGATGTCGGAACTCACATTTGCAATTTCAATCAAAACATCAAAGTCATTCCTATGACTGAATTCATGTTTCTATTCATCTACTGATTTTTTAAAATAAAAGATGAAAAAATATTTTAATTACAGAGGAGCAATACCCTAAAGTGGTCTCAGTTTAAAACTGTCCATTAAAATAAAGTTGTCATCTGGAACATGGGGTTCTAAGGTAAGGTGAAATTTCAGCATGCAAAAATGTGTTGAGATGACATTTGTCTTAGATTTTTTCATGCAAATATGAAAAAGCAAAAGCTTCCCATTAAAACCTTCTCCTACTTATGGTCCTGGATAATGTAAAACAAGTGGCTCAAACATACTCTGAGGTTAAGAAATCCATCCCTGAGAAATTAAAATTTTAAATTTGCTAAAAATACATAAGACAAATATACTGAAGTGGCTGTATTCACCTTTATAAATAAACATATACACAGAATTTGCTGAACTAAAAGAGAATCTTTCATCCTCTCTAGTCTCCTCCCCTGATGGAAAATAAGTAATTCATTTAGCACATGTAATAAATGTGTGTCATACCAATAGGAAATATCAGCGTGGGTCATGTTTTTACTTTGTATGTTGACACAGTAATTGGTCAATTATGTGTAATGGAGACTAACTGCCTCTCACCAGAAAATAGCTACACTCTAGCTACACTCTCTGCATTAATAATAAAAAGAAGTTGTTGTTGTTTTTTTTTTTTCCCCCACACACATTATGGAAGCCAAACAAGATGAAGGCATTGAAAAAACTTTAGAAAAGGCAAAAATCAATCCTATGTGATTTTCACCACCTTCTAACATTGTTCATAGCAATGACTTAAAATTGTGCAACAGGAATGGTCTTAGAGACGAGGAAATGTCAGCACACCTGAAGTTTCCGACTCTGACCCAGGGCTTTGGTGTGACCCTGCCCTTTGGGCATCTTTCCACCACTCCTCTGTCTACCACAGACCTTGCCCTTCTCCTCACACCTTACAGAATGTGCCATACATGAGCATTTAGGGATAAATTAGCCACTCAAAATTATAACTGTAGGTTAAAATAGTTGTTTAAGCCCCTTGTATATTCAGGCAAGGAGGAAAGGTGTCTTTAGAGAAGGATTTCTCTCTTCCTTGGAATTTAAGATACAGGTGATGAGGATCACCCTTCAGACTTGCCATTCTTTTTCCTCTGACTACAGTGGAAATGCAGATCATTATATTTTTTGGTAGACAAAGTTGGGTGAAATTGATCTAACTGTAATAATACAAAATATCTAGCTGGACATAACTTTAAGCTAGATCTCAGTGTATACTATGTCAGTCTGAAAAGGAATTGAATTTTACCAAATCTAGTTTGAATCAAATGAAGTTTCAGTGACATTGAAGAAAAAGAAAAAAAATCATTCACAGAGCGCTATAAAAAAATCTCTGTGATAATAAAACAGCTACTAAAAATGTCCTTTGCATTTAATTTTTAAAAAAGACTTTGATTTAACAGATAAATTTAATTTATTGCTTAGGTAGAACCTTTGGGTATTTTACAAAGTACTGAGGAACTATTGTACTCTATTGTATTATCTCTTGTCACCTTGCAGATCTCATTAGTGTGCAAGGCACTTGCACTGAAGGTCTTATTTTTGTTCCTTACCCTATTTACAAAATGTTAAAGAATAGTTAAACTATTAAGTGAAGTTCCTAAGTTACAGTGAAACATTTACTCACTCTCTTCAAAGAGCACTAAAGTTGAGACCTCGAGTTCGCCAAGGGCAGAGGTGCCAGCTTTCCTTTGGTGCTGGAGTGCTCTGGGAACTGACCTGGGATCCCCAGGATCCATCGGGCTCTTGGGCAGGAACAGCTGCCCATGTCCTGCTCCCCACAGCCTGTCCATGGGCATGTCGGGGATGATTCAGAAACAGGTGTGCAGAAGGAGAAGAAAGAAGGACAAAGCAGAAGTTTTCACTGCTTTTCTACACAGGGGTCATGAAGGGACAGTATGTGACTTTCCAAAACACCTTTCTCTGATGTGGCTGTGGAGGCAGAGAAAACCATAGCCTAAGGAAAACCAAGCACAAGAAAAGAAAGTGCAAACAAGATCGGTAAGAGGAGGAAATTTTTTCCCAAAGCAGTGCACATAGAGGAAAAGATGGAAGAGCAAGGACAGAAAGGAAAACCTGAAAAAAGCAAATGACTAACGTTATGGAAAAAAAAAAAAAAAGGCTAAAAAAACCCAATGAAAAAACTCAACAATATAAGATGCTCAGGGATGGAGATCAATCTTTGTTTCCCAGTCCCTTTCACTTGCCACAGGTCAAAGTTCCAAGATTGCAGGACAGACTTCAACTGAGTATCGTGATAAAGTCCTGGCACCTCCTCCTTGCTATTGCTGTCAAACAGGAGCAACTGTCAAAAATTACTATGAACAGTGAAAATACATGTACACAGAGGTGATCTCAAAAGACAACAGAGTGGTTTTTGACACATTAAGGTATTATTCTGCCTTCCCTGTGTATTTGCTTAACTTTCAGGATTCAGGGGGAAGTAGAGCAATATGGATCTGCGTAATGTAACGAGGCAGACCATCTACAAATTATCTTGCAAACCAAAGCAAAATAAAGGCAAAGGGAATGACCAGAAATAATAAAATGGCAAAAATAAATAAATTAAAACAAGTCAGAGAAGCTGAGTGTGAGAGAGAAAGAAAGAGATGGGTAGAGCAGACAGGTTCTGTTCTCATTTATCTTCAAGTAATGGCTTTACACTCATCTAACAGGCAACATGATTAGGCCAAGCTCTCCTTATCAGCAACAGCTAAAAGTGAATGACAAACCACACAGATGAAAAAGACTTATTTGCTCACTCAAGACTATTATTTTTATAATCAAACTTAACTGGTTGTTCATGAACCAGACCTCACACACAGAAATTGAAATTTTACTAGGCGTTAAAATTTGAGGAAAATAAAAGTCTATAGCTTTTGATGATATAATCAGGGGTTTTATTTGTATGTACTTTTTTGGTTAGAGTTTTAAAAATCTATCACTTGTGTTAGATTTTCTTCCCCCACTGAGCACCTCTAAGGCTTGGAACATCCAACCTTTGTATCCTGAAATGCATCACCTTTGCACTCGTCAAACTAAAGTGCACTGTTGTTCTTTTCTATTCATCCTTTTCTGTATCTCTTCCTTATGTCAGGCTAATGGTGCTTTAATTTTTTGCTCACCTCTAGAAGCCTGTACCTGAATGTTCCACACACCTGTACATGACAGTTGTGAAGAACAGATAGGACAGAATCCACACCAGGAAAACATTATGGCGCACATTTTTGGGCTCTGTTTACTTAGGGTTTTATCCCTGGTGCAGATTATTTCTTGGAGAGAGAGAAATAAGCTATTAGGTACATGTCAGATACCAGAAAGTCTCAGAGCGGTGTCAAGAAAAATCCTTCATAACAGACTTAATTCAAAGGAAAGTCAGCTACTGTCATCCTGAAAGCTGCAGAGATTCTAACTCTAGTTTGCTATCAATCATAAGTCAAGATTACAATTTCATTTAAGTTTCCTACCTAGTATTCTATTCTAAAGCAGATTTTTTTATTAATAGAAGCTTTACGGTGGCTTAAATCCTTGCTGACTTCAACACAGAAAACAACAATAATCCTAATAAAAACTGCTATGAAACTAATTTTTCATTAGGCTTTTTATTCATCCCTCACCCAGTTTCCAAGCTATATAGCAATGCTGCACAAAAACCAATTTCAAATTGGTCAAAGTTAATTTTGTGAGTATGAAAAAAGGCGAGAACAATGAAGATCAAGACTTTACTATGACCTCTTGTGGGTATTTCAGATTTCCAAGACCACGTCGATGAGCTTGATTTTTAAAATTATTTTTTCTTAGTGAAGTTCAAATATTATGTTCATAATACATTTTCAGAGGAAACAACATGGCTTAATTTTTGCACACTACTTAAAATAGCTAATAGATGAATATTGAAATGTAAATTACAGTATTACTAGCAAAATAATCACTGCTTTGTGAAAAAATTTAAGGCTTTTATATGAAAAAAAATAGTTAACCACTAAGAGATCATTCTCAAGTCTAAAAAACTAAGTTTAAGTTATAGCAATATAGATTAAATTATTAGGTTTAAATGTCATGTTGCTACTGGTGCACTGTCATTGCTTAAGCCAATTTTATACATGATACAATTATTACATGGTCTTATAGATTTTTCATCATTTTTGTGTATATTAAACTAGGCATATGAGATAATACCAAAGCATAATCACATTTACAGCTTGAGCTATAATGTAAGCGATTTGATGAGAGGGTTCATTACGGTTTGCAGGTTTATTCCAAAAAAAAAAAACAAATAAAACCCCAAAAGAGGGATTCCTTAAATTTCTGGAGATTGGGAAAGTAAACTTGAGAGAGCTGTATGAGTTCAGCTCAGTCCACTGTTCCTCCCTAACTCCATGATCAGCAGCCATCAGATGTGGATTTGGAGCCAGGTAGGCTTTGGGTGTTTATAGGTGTTCCTATGTGAAAAGTGAAAAAACTCACCTGATCTAAATGCAAACAGCCAAGCTTTCCCTGATATCAGTTTTGCATAGTTTCCACCAAAACATACATTGCAAACCTTTCCACAAACCTATGGTTCTCTACTCCATTAATAAATCCCCAAGTAGGTCAAATACACAAGCTCATCATAACATGCCTCTTAAGTAATAGTCTGAAGAGGAACAATCTACCTTTAGTACTTAAAAAAACCCAAATCAATGTATTCCTAGGGGTGTATATAAAACCATTATTTTGGTGGAATTTCCTGCTGTGCTTCAATGCTCTCAATAGCATTTGCTCTTTTGTGTCTCCTACAGGACAGGGCTGCTTTATTAGCAACAACAACAAAAAAATCATACAAAATACAGTTCTTCTATTCTGCACGGTTAAAAAGTGACTTCTCCAGTCACCCTTTTGGACAAGAAAGGGATACAAAAAAAATTACTCAACTTTGTTCTCTTTCAGTGTTGCACAGAAAGCTTTTAAGGAAGAAGTCACTCTAATACGAAAGCAACACAAAGGGGCCACATGGTATGTTGTGATTCTATGAACTAAATTACTCTGTTAGTGGGCTAATCTTTCATCTACAGGGAACCAGACTCTCTGGTCCTGGTGTCTATTTTTACACATCGCAAAACAGCAAAAACACTTCGATACAATTCACCAGACCTGGCCATCAGCTTCAATTTTGGCTTGGACTCTCTGGAGAAGCACTATTTAAAGCACATGTTAAAGCTCAAACTAACCCTCAAATGGTCATACATTTGTTCGGATAATGTCTGTGAGCAGGTTTCTCTGCTGCAGCTTCAGCCACCAGGCTACTGCTGATCTGTGTCTCCCAGGGTCAGAAGAATGACATGAACCATCCCTTGCAGAGGAGCTCACACAAGTTTCACTTTCCTTGTGGACAAGAGCCTGGCACATGCACTAAGCAGTACTAAGAGCAGCTTCACCTGCACACTGCACAGTCAGCATACAGGAGAAAACACACAATAAGACACTTCCTGATTTAGAGATTATTTTTTAAAAGCCTGCTATAGTTTACAGTAGGTCCACATTTTCTGTAAACAATCACAAATGCCAACAAAAAAATACAGTGGCCGCAGCGCTGCACATCACATGAAGAGGTGGTACATGATGGCACTTTGTCACAGAGCCAGCACCCTCTCCAGGCAACGACTGCCCCTGACAAGGGAAAGGAGATTTCATGGTCTTCAGTCATCACCAAGTGTCTGGTCTCGAGTCTAAAGGGACATATTGAAATCTTCTCAATTCTGTCACACTTACTGTCACAGCGCCTGTCAAAAGCATCTCTGAGGTACAAGAACCAGACAGAAAGAAATATTAGACAGAAGGAATCAGGAGTAACTTATCCTTAATATCTGCAAAAGCTCACATGGAAAAGGTCACCTCCCTGATCAATCCAGGCCGTGTCATACAGGCTCATAAGTATCCACAGCTTTTGTTCAACCAGGAATATCAATCCTGAAAACTTTAACACTTAATCCTGCTAGAGAAGCTGATATATGAACTATTTATTTCCACTTCAAGTTCAGATGTTATTCTTACACCATCACTTCAAGTAAAATTTTTCTGTCGTCCCCCAGCATGCAGTCACTTGGCTGATGAAAACCAACTCTGCTTTTCAGAGCTGAGGAGTATTAGAAATCTAAACCTAAAATGTACAATTCAACAAATGAAACAAAATGAATCCCTTTCACAAAATAAACCCTTCTGTTGCTTAGTGAATCTTCTTAAAAGATTAACAAAATAATTAACAAGCAGTTAGTTGTTGATTTGGAGGAGAGGGGCTTTGTGGGGGTTGTTTTCGTTTTGGTTCGTTTGTTTTTTTTTAAATAATATTAAACTCCAGAATTATGGCCTCCTATTGATATTTTTTCCTCAATAAATTCAAGAAATTTTTAGAACATCTTTTTCTCTCTGGAAAGTTTAGGTATTGGACATTTTGTGGGGAGTAGCTATTTCTTCCTTTATTCCTTATTCAAGACATCTCCTTTTATGCTATATTCTATAATATGGCTCCATTTATGCTCTAATGTATGCAGAAAATAGAGACACAATTAAAACTGGAAAGAAGCAATATATTCACTGCTCTGCCATTCCACAGGCTCAGCACAATGTGTACACACAAAGCCTATATACCACCGCACTCAATTTCTACACTGCGTTTTTTTAGACTCCCACTTAACAAGCCTGTCATTCCTCACCATGGTTTAACAACTCTGTATTTGTAGAACAGAATTTCCATTCTGTGTGATGCTGTTTTCAATGCTATTATGCCAGGAAATAGGCTTCCCCCTCCCATTCTTTCAAATGTTAGTCTGTAACCTTTATTTCGTATTTATATATATCGACTGTATAAGTGGTGAAATTTAAGGCATCTATTCCCATTTACAGTGTATTTCACCAGCTGACAATGGGAACTCCATAGATGCCAAGGTGCTTTGGGGTTTTTTTCTGTGGAAGGGGGCTGAAATACGATTTCTGGTGGTATATTGCCCAGAAAAATGCTTTGCCAGCGCTCCTTACTGTCACTGTGCTGTGCAGTTCCTCAGAGCAGGACTCAGCTACTATGAGAAAGGCTTGAAAGCTGCCACAGAGGAAAACACTGCCACAATTCATAGGAAATGTCCTTGTGGGCTCTGGAATGTTAATGTGCTGCATACTGCAGGGAGGACAGGGCATCCAAATAGCTTCAAACTATTATAACAAGTTAAAAATTGTCCACTGGTAGCTATTTAAAGGTCATTAGTTACTTTATATATATATATAGTGCATGTATTCAGCTAGCAGAAATCTGGCACTACATTGTTGGCCATAAAGGGAAAAGTTGGACAAGTTCTAAATAGAGATCAAAGCCTATGCCAGATCCTCAATTAAAGTCAAATGAGTTATATTCATGCATGCCAGTAGAAGACATTTTACAGAGTGCAGAAGACTTTGTACCAGAGCAGGAGTTAAACGACGAACCACTACTGGTCTGACTGTAATTCTAACTGTTCTTGCCCAAATATTCAAGTACTGACTTGAACAAAATACTAAAAAACAGCCCATGACATGTTGATTTTATGTGTCATCTCACTTCCTTGTGAAATGTATGCTCCTTTTGGCCTCAGAAAAAAATGAAACTTCACAAGCAATAGATAATGACGGCAATAACCTGCTTGCACCTTTAAAACTGATCTATGTATCCCCACAAGCAACTTCACTCACAAGCAGCAAAACACCCTCTGGGTGAGAGTATATGCAACATTTGTGGTTAGCAATTCCTATGGTTTTGGGATAAGATATTTGAGTATCTTGGAAAAGGTTTCTTTGTTTGTTTATTTGTTTGTTTGTTTAAGCTAAAAAAAGGAAAATAGCTAGGTGATGTTTTCCTAAAGTCACAACCCTGAAGAAAAAATTATTTCATTTCTTTAACAATGAAAAAAAAAGAAATTACTCTTTCTGCTGTCATTATTAATTTGGCAATGCTTTGGTTTTCTTATACATATTCTGCCTAGTAATAACTTCCTTTCTAAACAAAGAATATCAAACAGTGGAAAAAGACTTAACCAGAAAACCTTCAGGTTTTAAGTTTGTGAGTGAAAGGAAAAGATAATAGGTTGCCCAGGGCAGTAGAAAACTGAAAATATCTTATCAATTTTACATGGTTGTCTTATTGTGATTTACAGGGTTGGGTTTCTTTGACAAATAATCCCACATTCTGCATTTAAAAAAAAAAAAAAGTATTTTCTGCTTTCTTTGGTCACAAATAGAGGAAAAACTGAGAAAAAGACTAGGAGAAAAGGATGATATTGGATGAAGGGCAACTGAGAAAAACTATCAAAACAAGAGTAAAGCAAAAAAGAATAAAACAGGGTTTATACAGTCCATATGGATTAAGACCCACATATTTGTAATTCTGAAAAATAGAAATTAATGCTGGAAACATTTGCTGAACCATATTTGCACTTTTTCTTTTAAAGGTCAAAGAGGTGTATAATGGTTTTGCAAAGAGGAAAAAAAGTCGCTGTAATAAGGTCTGTTACTTACTATACTTGCTCTGTAACACTAAACCAAAGAGCAATGAACTGTACTTTTGGAAACTCTAAGGAATTGTCTTTTATAGCTGAAAGGTCAAAAGAGAATATGGAAGACCAGCTATTAAGTTACATGGTCTTTTACGTGTCGTTCACAGTTTGTCAGTGAATTTACAGGAAGTTCTATGTTGGAGAACAGAGATAGGGCTTGTTCCCTTTTAGCATTTAAGTAGGAGAACCCAATCCTTCTGGTGTATAACTCTCCCTCCCCAACACACACAATCTTTCCAGCATATTTCCTTGCTCTTTAACGTTTCTGTACCTATTCAAAAAGAACACAAGCCTATTTCACAAGCGCTTCCCTGCTCCTCTTGCGAGGCAGGAGCTGGCACAAATGCAGGCTCACAGCAGAGCTGGGTTAGGGCAGCTGGCGAGTAGTAGCCGTGTTTTGCGAAAGCGCTGTCAGTCCATGGGAAAGCTCTCTGAAGCTGAATGAGATGGTGGGAGGGGCCGTGATAAAGGAGCTGCACTGAGAATGTCATCTATTTAAGCTGCCCTCAAAGCCTGGACATTTTGTCTAAGGCACATCACTGAGATACCGTTTCACTGTGCTGGCTGGGCAGGGACTGCTGCACCTCCCTTCCGCCCAGACAGAGGAGCCTGCAGATCACATATATCCATAAAGAAAGTTTTCCTACACTCGGGCACTGAACTGTTGGGATCTTCAACGTTGAATACTACAACTTATTGCCTGACACACTACCAAGAGCAGTTTCTCTGACCTTTGCCTACTTTCTGCACAAGGGATGTGAAAAAAATAAAACCTTCTATACTTCCTCCCTAAATCAAAGTGTTATGACAATGTTCTTTAGATTCTTTATCCAGTTTCGAGCTAGCTGGCAGATGTTGTCCCCAGTCAGAGTCACAGGGACAAACCTCATTCAGCATTCCAGCTTTGGATCCTCCCTGGGAAATCCATAATGACGTAAGAGAAGGGTTTTACAATGGAAATGGCTCACTGTTTAACCATTATGGACCAAGATTAAAATTGTTTCTTTTATTGAGGAGAAAACCAAGGCAACTGCTGAGTTATTGTGGGAAACACTGTAACTATCATTTCTGCTGAATAGGAATGTTGATCCATCTGGCTCATTAGGAGTCTATGCTCCAGTTAATCCAGGTCAAAACTGTTTTACTTCTGTGCAGTGGAAACTATTTTGAGAAGGTCTGTGCAGTGCCCACAGATTGAGACAAACAGCTATGCAGAGCTTAGAGCACAATTTCTGTGCAGCAAGAAGAATAAAGAACCTTCTGCCCTATATGCCATTAAATAATAGATCTAAGCTTGTCAAGGCTCATTCTTGATTACATTGTTGTGTTCAGAAATTATTATTATTATCTTTATGTATCATTGAAAAGCAGTTCTCATGATTACAGGGGACTGCAATCTGGAACACTTACACTGAGTAAATACCGAGCTAGAATGGTGCCTCTCTAAAATAAAGTTAAACACAAAATGGAATTAGCAGAGTAGTCCCAAGGGAGATGTTGAGAAGCAAACCCCACGGCTTGCTGAAACAAAATAATAAAATAAATAATAGTTTCCAAGTTAGAGTTTTCAGTGAGATTTGTTTTAGAAAGTTCATGGCACTCTTTCTCTGTTCTAAATTGAATATGCTTAGGACATTCTTTGTAAAGCAAATGTATAATTACAGAATACCATGGGCTGCAAGGAAGGCCATCTAGTCCAACACTGTTCTCAACACAGGGCCTCCCCCAGAGCTAGACCAAGAAGCTCCGGGCTGTGTCCAATTGAGTTGGGAACCCTGCCAAGGGAGGAGATCCTACAGCCCCTCTGGGCAACTCCCACTGGTGCTTCAATGATGACACCCACCGTAAAAAACAATATTCTTAGTATCTCGTCAAGCAAAAAACCAATATTCTTAGTATGTTGTTTTTCATTTTGGAAACCTGTTTCATCCTTTCTCTGCATACCCCTGAGAAGAGTCTGACTTAATTTTCCTCATAACTATCTATTAGAAAGGAATTAGATTCCTTCTTATCCTTTTCATGGCTATATAGAACAGTAGTTTTAACTTTCATCACTAGGCAGAATACAGTTTTGCATTCAGTATAGTTCCCTACAGTTTTGTAATGATGGGATTTTAGCCCTTTCTCAATTTGTAACTAACTATGGACTAGTTTTAAGTAAAAGGAAAGCATCCTATATTCAAATAATTTCTCTCTTACACAAAATACATGTATGTCTACAGTATATTAAATTCTTAAACCTATGTGGAACTACCTAAGTTCTCTAAGGATGCCTGAAACAAACACAAATAGTGGTCAAGAAAACCATGAGAGCCAAAGCTAAGGAGAGTTAAGTAGAATGCTTATACAAAAACTGAGTTAAGTAGAATGCTTATACAATAATGAGAATAATACATTTGTGACATAGTTCTTGAAACCACTCCCCAAATTTTGAATGAAGTCTGTCTGTGTTAACAGGAAATGGGTGGATCCATGATTATCAAATACATATTTGAATCAGTTCCTGATTGAGCTACACACAATCTCAGTGTAAATCTCCTGCAAGTTTGATGTTCTTATTCAGGAAGATTGTTTAGCGTGCAAATACCTTTTGAGTCATTTGTAGGGCAGCTAGGAAGAAGGGAAAAGGGCTTTTTTCTTAGATCCAGAATGGTCTATATTATCAAAATATGTAATAGAAACATGGATTAATTAGTGAGAGGAAAAAAGGCAAATGAAATGAAATACCATGGATATTGCAAAGTCAAATTGCACAGAACAAGGAGAAAGCAAAAAAGAATTTCTTTGTTGGCTGAGATGCCTCCAGAAGTCATCTCTAAAGACCTGAGTGTGAATAGTTGTTCAAGGCATGGCAAACCCTGAAGTGGGCTGGAAACGCCAGTAAGCCTCAGCTCTAGCAGACATATTGAATGGGAAAAATATCAACCAAAGGTAAATTTGCAGATTCCCACAACATCTTGTTCCTGGCAGACTTGTGGGCTCTCAAGAGTTTAAAGGAACTACAGTGTAGTTTCAAGGACCTAATGGGAGGCAAATAATAGCAATTTTGAACAGGCAGTGAGATCACTCCCTCCACAAGCTCCAAGACAAGGAGAGAGAATCATCACAGGCACCCTCCACAGTATGATTTAAGTCAAAGTTGTCATCAAAAGTCTTTGAACACAGGATTGTTGTACTCAGCTTAGGCATATGAATAAACCAGAGAAGCTGCACTCAATGGAGTTTAACTGTAAATGGCCAAGTGAAAAGGCTTGTAAGCTTATAAATATTTTATAGAATTTTAACACTAGAGGTAGTATATATTAAATATGAAAGCCATACTGAATTTCCCACTTTATCTAGGAAAATACACCACATGTTTTCAAAACATTGGGAAATTAAAGTATTTTTTTCCTCCCACTTGAGAATGTGCATTAGGTACACAGGAGAAATTTCTATTTTTCTCTATCACCTGTTTCTTCAGTATCCAAGTAAATAGCAAAAAGGAAGACTGAAAACAAAGTAAAAGAAATTGAAGATCCCTAAGGAAAAGGAATTGGAGTTTTTGTCAAGGATCAAAAAGAGATTAAATATATATGGTCAGTTAAGGAAAGAGATTTGCAGTAAAACAAAATTGGCTCACAGTTGAAGACACTGGAAAGTCTGCAAACCTAATATTGAGGAGCCATCAGACTTTCCCACCCCATCATGAGAAGCACTTTGCTTGTTTTTCTTGGCTCAAAGAATTCACACCATACAATGAGATTTATGTTCTTATGACATAAATGGTAACGTACTGTAGGTGACAACAGTCATTTTAGCAGATCAAGAGGCAATATTATCAATACCATGGAAATAAAATCAACAGCTCCTGTTTGTTGCCTGATGACTAAGAGTCCAGAGAGGATTTTTTTCTGCTTTGTTCTTTGTGATGTTAGGTTTTCTGAAGCAGTAAGGGAATAAGATCTTTCAGACAGGGTGAAGGGATTAGTGTATCTTGCTGGTGATTTGGGATCAGGACTGGCATTGTAACTGCTGGGACATTTTTAGCAGTAATGAGGAGGCTGTCTGAAAAAAGGAAGAGAGGGATTCAATATCAGTAGCCACAGCAAACCATGTTACTACTTCAAAAGCTCCCAATTCCTGACAATAAAGAAAGAGAGAGAAGAAAGAGACTTAGCAGGACATTTACCAGCAGTCCCGTTACCTGTGGGCAAAGGTAACCAAGCCCAGTCCAATTTGCCCATTTTTTTGTGCCAAGCCATAACAGACCCCATAACATCTTTTACTCAAACTATGTAAAAACTGAATCAAATTTATTCTATAGGGAAATAGGAGGATAAGAGCAAAAGGACAATCATGAAAAATCAATCGGCAAAAGAGGGCAGTGCCATGCAGCTGGCAAAGCAGTTTGACATAGGCAACACTACTCAAACAATGGATAATGGGAGAAACCCTGAAGCACCTCCAGCAGCTCTGGCCCCACACAACTGAGACATTCCTTCTCCCTCCCTCAAGCATCCAGTGAATACATCTCTGTTTCTAAAGCGTGTGGGCCTGTCAGGCTTTGGCCTCAGCCCCAATCTGAGCAGCAGCTTTCCCTCTGTGGCTTTCAGCCATGACCAACCCCACAGAGACCTGAAGGCAGCACCTGGAAGAGCACCCGTGCTGGTGACTGAGCTTCAGTGAGAACAAACGAGCTCATAACAAGATCTTCGTGACCACAAATGAGGCTCAAGTCGAAGATGTGTAACACAGATGTCCTAGTGTGAGGTCTAAATTAGCTTACTCTGTGATTAATTGAACCCATCACTATTTGTGCATAATCTGTAATTTATGCCATGCTGCATCAAGCAAGCATGTGGTTTATTGTACACATAGAACAAGATGATTTAGATTGTAAGGAGACATGGTGAAGTGACATACAGCAGACCTGTCAGGGAGGGAAAGGGAGGAGAACTAGAAAGGGCTCCGAGTGAGAAACCTGTGCTTTCTCATCCTTGTTATCATACTCCCTTTTGTGAAAGCTGTAACTCCAGCAGCAAGGTCTTGCAAATCTGCCTGCAAGCCAGCATGAGAAGACATGGTGACACAAGGATGAAAATTAGAAGAAAAGACAGTTAAAATGAACTCCCATATCTGCTACTCCTGCTCATATTTCTTCAGGGTTTTCTTCACCTTACATTCTCATCCAAACTCTTCACTGGCATGCATTATCATGGCAGAGCTCTGTGGCTGACATGCATCTCAGATCCTTCCTTGAAACCTCTCTGGCTGTGTTCTGGCTGACTTCTTCCCTCCCTTTGCCCCACATCCTGGTGCAGCTTCAAAAGGCCTTCCTGATTCTGCTTTTTCATCAGTTCCTACTGTCCCCAACATCCCCTCCTCTTCAGGCAGGCTACACTTATCACGATATTTGTATCATCAAAACAAATTCTTGTAAATGTTCTGCAAATACATAAATGCATTTCTTTTATTGGAAATATGAGAAGACGTGAATGCATGAATAAATAACCATACAAACTGGAGGTCTAGGTGCAAGTTGCCCCGCTAGTGTTTGAACTGCACTGAAAGCCAGCTCTGTCCCCTTGGCCTTTATAAAGAAATCTTGAGGCAGAAAGGCTCTGTGCATAAGGAAACCTGGGGTACTGACTGCATTGGTCCCAAAACCAAAGGGATTCACTGATTTTCTGGTGCAATTCTGACTGGCTTGTCACACTGACATTTTTGTCTGTTAAAAATGATGATACGGTTAACAGGCAGGGCCCCATAAGAGGGTTTCTCTGTGTGAAGTCAGGCTTGAGTGTTACGCTTAATCTGCAGTTACATTTTAAACTGCATTTATATTATAGCTTAATTGAAGTGTGCATACGATTTCCCACAAATACTACTTTCAGCTGTTATACCATATCAATAATAATTAGAACGATTTATACATTCATTCCACTCAGATCATGTGCGATATGCTTCAGAATAACTAGATCTTTTGACAACAGCTGTAATAGCTAATAACTGTCACTACCATCACATGAGGTGCTTGAAGCTTCATAAACTCACCTCTAGGACTCTTTCTCACAACATCTTTGATCATTTTCAGCTATGACTGCAGCCCTGACTACACCATGACAACTTCTCTTTTCATACAGAAAATACATTCTTGCTCTCTTCTGCCAACCTAATTTCAGTATTCAAATTCATTGACTAAAAACTAACCAGGCTTTTGTGTACAGTGATTACAAATTCATAATCCCGTCTGGGCCTCAGAATTTTGCACAGCATATTGGCAATTAATATCCAATTAATGCTTGTAGACCCACTGATTGTATTCTGTATCTACAAAGCAGACTGCTGACACATTCATTTATATTTCAAACAGCACACTGCAGGCTATATGGTACAGGGAGTACATTAAAAACTCAGAGTATTCCAGACTCAGGTACAACAACTCCCTGGGAACATACTGTCACAAAAACAACCAGCCAAACAATCAAAAAAACCCAACAAAACCAAAAAACCAACCTCACAAGAAAAAAACAAAACTAAACCCAAAAATCCTTGGGAAAAAAAAATCCAGGGATTTTTACTGTGTAGAAAACACAGAATTAAATCACCATAGATGAAATGTAATTCCTGGTTTTATTTGGAAAAGGAATCAGGCAGTTGCAGAGGGGTGTGCTGCTTCTGTGTGAGAAAGAAATAGTGGATTTCTAAAAGTAGCTTCCCATGGCTGATTATAGCTGTATGTTTAGCTGTAGACCAAAAAACAGGCCTCAGTGGATGCAAGTTAGAATACAAAGCATTGCAACAGAACGAAATAGAGAGGATGCAAATTCGTGTGATGTAAAACTGAAACAGAATATAACTTTCAAATAAGTGGTATTGACTTAAGGAATCCTGGAAGCTGTGACATGCACAACACATTTTCTCTCTGGCTCAAAAATATTCTGTGTTAATGAACAGCTGTTACACAAAAGTACAAGTTTCCAAAAAGAGTCCTCAGGTTTCTAGTAGCTTCCCAACTGGGAGCCTTTCCCACTAGAATGGAACTGAATGACTTCTGACTATAAGTAAATATTTCCAGTATCTCACTTCAAATACCTTATTCTAAATTTTAACATTTAACTGAGCTACACAGTCATGTAATCGTAGGATATGCTACTTAAAAGTTCAAAAAGCAGCTAATTCTTTCTTTGTTGCATTTTAACGTATAAAAATAACATTAAAAATAGAGCTTATAACTTATGTGACATAAATGAATGTGGCCTGGAAAAATAATTAACATCTCTTATTAGTTATTACAAACACTGATAGTTTCTTGGTACTAGAAAATAATCAGGAAGCATACTGAAATTGCTATAATAACAGAAGATGATAGCTAAAATTACCCAAATACGACAGATACAGAGAAAGATGGAACAAACAGAATTTATCTTCATCTAAAGGGCTGAAGTGGCAAAGTTAACCACAGTACTTCTATGAGAGACACACTGACGGTACACACAATAACAGCATTCATTTGGATGGCAACAAGTATTTTAAAGGGCTTGCTTTCGTTTCTTTGATTTTGAATTAAAGACATCAAAACTAAAATCTCAACATGTTTAAATCTATAAAAACTAAAGGTCTCTCAGGCTTTTTTAAAATTTTTGCATTCAGAGTAAACTTGAAACGAGTCTTCAAAATAATAACAATATTTTCACGGAATACGAATCAAATAAAGTACCACCTTAGAGACTTTGCTAGCTTCTAATTTTTAAATAACTTTCAAAAATATGCTGATACTACTGCAGGTGTTTGCTGCATATATTTAAAGGGTTTTTAACTTGAATAGACTTTAAAAAATAATGGACATTCTATACTACATATTAATTTAACTAGATGGGCTTTCCAGTAAAGGGATGTTCCAATACGTTAGAGTTCAGGTGAATACATCCTGAAAGACTAGCTCTAAATTGATTTGCAGCTAGTTTATAATATAGGCACACAGGCAAATATGGACAGTTTTGGTCTTTGTGTGCACGCCCTCCAAAAACCTGGCATCAACAGAACATGAGAGACCTCAGATCTTTAAATCTCTCTTTAAAGCCTCTTTCTGACCTTCCACACTAGTCAGAAAGGCTGCTGGCAAAGAAAAGCACTGAAAGCCCAGGTCGAAGTCACTGAAAGGTGACTATTGATTATTTGAGAGAGGCCTTTGTGATTGTGGGAGGCTCTGGAGGAAGGAGAAGAAAGCAAATGGCACTCATTTTAAAACACAGCAAAGAATATATGGATAACCTGGGAAAGCAATGAAGCAAATCCTCTTAAAAACCTGCAAATTATCCTTGAAACCATATCATAACATATGAAAGAAAAGGAGATGACTGGGAGTGTAGGCAGCATGGTTTTACAAAGGAAAGTGACGCCTGTCCAACCTGACAGCATTTCATGAAGAGGTGACTGGCTCAGTGATGGGGGCAGAGCACTTGATGCTGTTTATCCTGACTTTAGCAAGGCTTTTAACACTGTCTCCTACAACATTTTCATTTCAAAAAGCCTGTATGGACTAAGTGGCCAGTGGGGTGTATTGAAAACTAGCTGAACTGCTGGGCTCAAAGTCTGCAGCTAGTTGTACAAAGTCTGTCCAGGAATCTCACAGGAGACTCATGCAGTTCAGGAAGGGGAAGTACAAAGCCCTGCACAGAGGGAGGAGCCGCTGCATGAACCAGTAGACCTAACAGCTGGAAAACAGCTTTCCAAAAATGGTTCTGGTGGACAGCAAGCTGGGCATGAGCCAGCAATGTGCCCTTGCAGCAGGGAAGGCAAATATTATCCTGGCCTGCATCAGGCAGCCTGTTTCCAGCAGGTCAAGGGAGATGGTCCTTCTTCTCTGCTGAACCTTGGTCAGACAAAACTGGAACAATGAGTCCAGCGCTGGGCTCCCCAGTATGGACATACTGGAGCAAGTCCATCAAAAGGCCACAAAGAAATGATTAAGTGTTTGGACCACCTTCCAGATGAGCAGAGGCTGAGCAAGCTGGGACTGCTCAGCTGGGAGCTGTGAAGGCTCAGGGGATTTTGTCAGTAAGTAAATGTTTGATGGGAGAGAGCAGAGCAGACAGAGTCAGACTCTTCTCTTTGGTGGCCACTGGCAGAATGAGAGACAATAGGCATAAATTGAAAGAGAGGAAATTCCATAGATACTTAAGAAGAAAAATAGATTTTTGTGAGGATAGTCAGTTGCTGGGACAGGCTGTGGAGTCTCCATCCTTGGAGATATTTAAAACCCAAGCTGACATTACCCTGAGCAACCTGCTCTCACTGACCCTGCTCTGAGCAGGTAATTAGAGTAGATGATCTCCAGAGGCATCTTCCAGCCTCGGCTGCTCTGCGAGGATGTGAAATTTCATCAGTTTATAGGCTGAGCAACAGTTTCTGGAAGCACTCCAAGACAGACACAACACCTCTTAGGAACTCATAATCTATCAAAAAAAGCCTCCAGAGACTGACTTATTGCACCAGGAAAAAATAAATTCCTTGGTTACTATTTAGGGCTAAGACATTTTTCACTTTCTAGATAAGAATTTAACAGATAAGAAGCAAATAACCTTGGTGTCTACAGTACGCAGATTTAGGGGGAAAAAAAGTCCACATTTTGAACAAGTCCTTGTTCAAATCACATCCTTCCTTCAGTTAAGGGGAGGATTATTGGTCAAGTAAACTTTGCTTCACATTTGCCTGCAACATGTCAAGTGCAAAATGAATCAATTCAGCAGTAGCAGCAGCTGGGAAGAGTTGGCAAAACGACTGTTAAATCAGCTTAAGATAACATGCAAAAATTAGCAAGCCTTCTTGGGGGAGGAAAGGGCTTATTTAAAGTAGCTAAAGCAGTACAGCAATGGGAGTGCATGACTCAGAGAAATGGGAGAATGGCAAAAGGACTAAAGAGGAAAAATAAGACAGCTGATGACAGTATTGGTAGAAAGAGTTTGGGCTTCACAATTCAGCTGCTATCCCCAAGAAAAATAGGTTTGTCCTTACAAGATGAAAGGGTGAATGTTCACTGTCATTCAGTTTCTTTCAAAACATAAAATGTTTCCAATTATGGTTTTTAGCTGTAACAGTTGGAAAACATTATTAAGTTAGCAACTGTGCTAAACCCAGCAGTAATTCTGAATTGATTCTGTAAAGACATGCCTTGTTTTGAACAGGAAATAGAGATGGACAACATAATCCAATAGATTTCCTTTCCCAAGGCAAAAATGTGTCCCAACTTACATTCTCTAAAGCTTTACATCAATCAGGTAATCAGAACGGAAACACCACTTCACTGAGGATAACTTTTACTCCTAATAGAGAAATTTGATATAACTAAGTACAAGTTCTATTTATGTGCCCTCTAGAAAGCATCTTGATGTAAGCAACCTCCTTCAAATCTATGCTAGTATCACTGAGCCATCCTATAGGCAAGGATACAGGTATCATGGAACTTTAAACACTTAGAGAATAAAAAAAAAAAATCAGATTTACGATGATTTCTTCTATTTATAAATTTGTTTACAGTAATTTTTTTGTTTACAGTAAGTGTTACACATTCTACTGTTAGATACCTGCTCCTAGAATCCACCCTTTATTTCACAGTTTTAAGTTTCCCTCCATGATTCTTGTTAGAGCTTTCAAAACTGATTTATTTAATTATTAGGAAGAACAGAAAGGTCAGAATGAAGCCTGCAACATGCTTGTCCTTTACAGACTACTATAAAAGGAACTGTTCTCATGTTGGCGAGAAAACAAGAATTCGTTTTTGTGAAAAGTTACTTGGCTTCACCTTTGGTTTCTATTCAACATCCAACGCAACCAAAACTTTCTCCTTTGTAAACAGAGTATAAGCAGAGCAAACACTTTAATCTGGATCTTCTGCATTTTTGGAGCGTGAGTAACCATCAGTGAACCAAGCATTTATAAATGTCATCTTAGAATTTGGTGTAAAAATATACTGATCTCTATTTCCAGCATCATTGGCAGGGCTTGGAAGGGTGGGGCAGGGAATAAGATATGTACTAAATCACATGATAAGAACAGGTCAACAGTAAATAAAGTCAAATGAGTAAAAGAAATACTGCTGTATTCCTGAAATCCAGTGCAAAATAATTTGGGGTTCCTTAATATCGTCATTAAAAGCAGCACAAAAAAACACTAAACCGAGATTTTTGAGTTAATAAGCCTGTATACATCATGTCCACAAGTTCACCACAGATTTGTAACTTCTCAGTTTCCTCTTCCCCTTCATTTCGATGAGCAGGTGCTCCCGTTAGCTGGGCAGGATTGTCTCTGGGTGGTCCCACCAGTATCTCTGTGAAGCAAGGAGAGCTTCTGTCCCTCTTGCTCCCCCCAGCCCCAAACAGACTTGCTTATGTTTTCCTTTCTTATTAGTTGATCAGCTCTGGAATGAGTTAGACAGCCAGGGAGGGTTGGGGACTCCTACTTTCCAAGCCCAGGAATGTGACAGGATAGCTTTATGTCTAACAGCATTTTTCCCTGTATTGAAGAAATGGGCACAAATGTTCCCGGTTATTGCTATCAACAGCAATGTACATCAGAACATGTCACAGACAATCCACCATCCAGTAACTTCACGAGGTGCTCTTTATCACTTCCAACATTTAACTATTTAATATTATTAATGTTTTAGAAAACACAGTGCTTGCATTAATTTTGCCCAAGCTTAGCAGCAGCTAGGTAGCTTTGAGGTTTGTTCAGAGCGAAATAATTCATGAACAGTCTTTTCCAAATAAAAACTTTAAAATACTGGGGGGAAAAAAACAACACTCAGAGAACAAGGTGAAGGGTATTGAATTTGTGTGTGATAAGCATGGAGAGGCTTAGGAGAGAGGAGGACAGATGAAGAGTGATGCCTTATCGAGGCTGATCTGGAGCAGAGGCTGGACAGAGTGAAAGGATAAAGGGTAGGGATTTATTGAAAGGCCTTTACAGGGCACACATTGGGCAGTGCAGGAGTCTCGCAGAGACTACATCCAGGATGGACACAGCCACATGTTTTTCGGACAGATATAAGTTCTGTCCATTTGTGTATCAGAGGTTAATTGTCCAATTACAGCTTCAGGCAGTGCANGTCCCATTCTTTTGCTCCCCCCCAACTCACTTTTGTTTACATTTCTCAAGGCCTGAGACAGTGAGGTGTCCTTGATTCTCCGGCCTAGAGAGGAATTGTGGTGTCTGACCAAAATGGGAAAAGCAGTAGCTAACACTCTATATGGAGCTCAGAGTTCTACACTAAAGAATTGCAGGATTGCAAATATATGAAAATATAAAAGCTAAAATCCTAAGGCATCAAGAGAGACCTCATATTTCTAAACAACTTCTTTGATATACAGACCATCAGCAGAGTGCGAGCTGTGTCAATGTAGTAATAGATTTCACTGAAGAAGTTTTTCTTATGAGAAGCCTGTTCTTGGTTAGGACCAATAAAGAAATCCTTTCTTTCTTTCCTTTCTTCCCCTCCTGCCCCTTGGTTTTTCTCCAGCCACTGCAGTCCATGACCTTCACAAGGAAGCGCTTCTGCTTTGACAACAGGCTGCAAACCTCCAAGGACTAGCAGTGCTTTCTGGGAGAGAAAACTGTTGCCTCACTCAGAATCCAATCAAAACCTGAATGTACCAAGTGAAAAATAAACCGAGGACATCATTATTCTGTTTCATTGTGATTTGGCTTGCCTTCAAATCTCATACCCTGTATGTCTGAAATAGCAGCAACGCCTCCATTAGCAGGGCCTTCCAACACTTTAATCGAAGTATCTTTCAGAATAAAAAGGCAGAAATGTCAAATTCCCATCACCCTTTAAATTCCCTCAATTCCCAGTGCCACACAGAATGAAAAGCTTCACCCGGGGATAACTTCCCGTCCAAAGCAGCGTGCAGGCACGCAGACGCTCTGCCACGTGGGCAGGCACCAGCTTTAGAATATGGCAAGCCCTGGGGTGGTGGGACAGGGGGGCTCCCTCGCGGGCATCCCGTGTGCGTGGCCACGCTCCTGCACCCGGTGTAGCTGGCTTCTCACACGGGATAACAACTTCCACACTTCATGAACAATACAGGTTATCGTGTGTCCAGCTGAGCTATGCTGTCTACCTCGTCCAGTGAACGTTATTTGCTGCTCTTCTTTCCGAATTTACATGAAAAATATCAGATGCTGGCATTTCTATTTTTACTGGGACATTTCTGAAGGCCAAGAGACTCAGAGTTTTCTCACACTTTATTGACATGCAGAGGGATTAAGTGGTTAAAAGAAATAGGCACAAAGGGTTTGATTAACCTGACTAAAACTCATTTTCTCTCTCATTCTTGGGTGCTTGCAATACCTCTAGGTCCCCAGAGTTCTTTCAAAAGATTTTAGCAAAGGCAAGCTAAGCAAAATGTGGTATTCTGGATCCACATTTAGGTCATTTCTACACATTGAAGTTTTTAAGCCTTTTTTTTTTTTTTTTTTTTAAAGGAACCCTCAAACCATTATGTTACTTTATAGAAAATTACACTAGGAGAAAAAAATCGCACCCTTAGGACTAACATACTTCTGTCATGGTTTCTTTGAGGGAACTTTTACAACTGTACCTTCTTATTATCATTGAAATTATGCTACTTTGTTTCTGCTGAAGATGATAATCCCTTAAAAATGCTTCAAGAAGGAAATTAAGTATAAATCTGGCATCTTAACTGGTATCTTATATGAACGTATCCAAAATTACAAGAACATATGCTTTTGTTCACATAATACTATTTCTTTCTCCTACACATGCTCATAATATTTAAAAACTATATTTGCTCTTCAGAATAGAAGACTGCATACAACTGTAAAAAAAAAAAAATCAGATAGACATGAATTATTTAAAAAATACAGAATTAGAGAAAGGACCAGAAAACCTCTTAAATATTATCAGCCTCATGCTCTAAATAATATCCCATAATATGACTTGCAAGAAGAACCAAGAAAGTTTATGACTTTCTTAAAATGCAGATATCTGTCTTTCAAAACACAAAATTAAAAATGTTCTGACTTGTTGCACATGTGGTAACCTAGAAGGGAAGTCCCTGTGGTCTCTGCAGCGAGTACTCTGAACCCAAACAACTCCTTTGCTCCACGTGTTTTTCTGGGAAGATGAAGGATCTTTTTCGCTTGTGCAGCACAGTTGGCAAGACGTTCTGGAAAGCCACACTCCATTAACCATTATTTCTGCTTTCCACAAAGCTCAGTCTTTGAAAAGGCACAATTATTTAAAATTCCCAATGCTCTTCTGCTTCCCCTGACAGTGATACAGTATTACCACAAGTGCATCCACTTTGACAGCAATGTGATGTTATAAAGTTCCACTAAATTTATTGAGAAGTCTTTATCCAGCAGTTAGCTATAACACAGTACAATGGTTATCCTCCTAAATGATAATTAAGCTTTGGGGTAACATTTAATTGAAAATGTACTGTGAAAATCAACAAGTCAGCTCTTTCAAATTGAGGCTGCTTGGTTCAAAATACCATTCAATGTGATTTTGTCTCACAGTAATCCATGACAAAAATATACGAGTCTAATCCTGTTTCCTCTGGAGATCATTTGAAAACACTTAACCCCTTGGACAATTCTGTGGTTTGAATAATTTCACATTATTAGTCAAGGGTTGACCTTTTTCTACAAATATTGTACCTTCTCAGTAATAAATAACATGCTCTTATCAGTAACTATTCTATTAGTAACATAACTGACCTGTTTCCTTTTAAAAAAAAGGAAATTTTCATAGTATGTAGCATGCTCTTAGACTCCCATTCCTTGAATATATTCCCCTGATCAATAACTATGTTGGAAAGATCTGTGGGCAGCTGTGATGCCCATGGGCAGCCAGAGGACCAGGGATGAGGGAGCAGACACCACGTAGGAGCAGACAGGACGAAGCACCCTCCTGCACTAGTTAGAGTGTGACTTTCCAAGTTCTCTCCTTACATTCAAGATCCAAAGAAATTTGCTGCCATGCTCCTCCTACCTCCCTGAGCTGTCTTTGGCCACAGCAGACCATGTGGCCCAGCAGAGCAGCCTGCCAAGGCAGCATTCCCCTGCAAGGTGTGTGTGTCACAGGGCTCCTTCTGGAGGCGCTTCAGTGTGACCCCGGGGCCCCACACACCCACTGTGGGTCTGTGCCCACCAGCCAAACCCAGAGCGTGCCTTTGAGCTCAGCTTCCTCCAAATGGATGCAGGACAAAGGGATGCAGGACACATCCGCTGGGTTGGGCTCTGGTGCACAGTCATAAGCAGGGAATCTGACATCTGGGAATTCACTTCAGAAATTTCTGGTCTGAGTGAGGCGTGAACCTGGCTGGACCCCTGCTACAGGACACCCATGGCATCCTGTAAGAGACCCCTTGTGGCCACCAACTTTCAGCCAGGATTAATTTCTTTTCCATGCTGGATGATTAATTCTATTTTTAGTCACTACTTTGTGCAAATCCAAGCAGAGAAAGAGGATGCCTGTGTGTGACTGCAAGCAGAATTTGGTTCCATGTCAAAATAAGGACACAGAAAGAGGATTATATCTGCTAGAAGGAAGAAATACAGCATATGATACTGAATCCCCTAGGGAGACTGGCTTCTGAAATGAAGTTCCTAGTAATCTCATCTTAATTAAAACAAAATGAAATTTATGGTATCTCATTTCCCCGCCACTTTATTATTTAGGTGTCATTGTCAAAGACTCTGCAGAAATCGAAGAAGAGACAGTGGCAGCCCCAAGGAGTTTCCAGTCTAACTCAGGAAGAAGTAAACACTGAACAGCTCAGGAAAGAAAGTAAAGCCCTTGGCAATGAATAAATACCTTTGTATTCTCACAAAGGTCATTCTCAGCTAAAGTGAGACGAATCAGGGAATGAAGAACCCGTCTTTACTGCTGTGGCACAGGGGAGAGCAGAATACGAAAGGGAGGAGGTGAGTGTGGAGGTGGATGGAGGGTTGAAGAGGGGGCATCAAGAAAAATTTAAAAGCACTTGGATTTAAAAAGCAATACAAAGGTGTAAGTGACCACTGTCACCTCTAAGAGCAAAAAGTTTTCATCCAATATAGAAAGAGAAGCAAAGGAAGCATAGCAAACAAGTAGATGTGACATGTCCTGAATGAAGGCAGTGGACAAATCTGGGAACATTATTTTGGGCACACCTTGTTGCAAGTGCAGATACAGGTTTCTCCATATTTATTGAAATAAAACTATAAAAACCCTCTTGAAAATATTATAGAAAATTATATAAAGAAAAATGTCATGCACTTTAAAAGAGTGAGACTACAGCTGAGGAAAGCCATTCAGCTAAATAACTAACAACAAGTGCTAGGACATCACCCTTTCATTTTATATATGGACATAGTTACATAACATAATTTAGCAAGTGATTTACTGGCTCTTGTCATGAATGCTATTCATCTGCTAGATGCAACTCTGGTTTCTATTTATATTTTACAAAACCTCTATCACAACTATTTTTTTTTCTTTCTTTCATCTACTAATCTTCTACGTTTTCAGAGTGAAATTACAACTTTTGAAGTAAGTGGCAAATATCTTTCCCCAGTACTTAGCAAGCACCTGCCCAGCTTTCCTTGCAGCACCATCTCTTCTCCAATGCTAAGGACAAGAAATCTGGGCTGATATTGTGATTCTCTTGGAAAGGGAGTACAGAGAAAAGTGAAGAAAACAAACTCTCTTTATTCCTCTCCAAAGAATCCTCTTGCTAGCCAGGACTAAAGCCTCTCAGGAGAAACCCAAGACATTTCTTCTTCCAAACTGTACCTCCAACATTTTCAGAAGTCAAGAAAACTTTCTCATAATTATTCAGTATGTGATAATGATGATCTCTCTATTCTACCTTACTTGAACTTCCAGACTGTGTCCAATAAGTAAAAGGTGCTATCACTGAAGGAGCTCTCTTAGCAGTACAAAACTGTCTGGAAAATTTATAGTTGATTTAAGTTTTATTTATTGCACAAAAAAAAAAAAGTTTGAGTTCATATTGCAAAAAGGGAAAGCAAATATGGCATAACACCATACCTGCACCTTGAGTTTTTCTGTTTTAAGCTTCCTTCCTGTCGAACATAAAAAATTTAATCTTATTTTTAGACTGTCTTCATCACACGGACCATGCAGTCGATTATATGCTATGGGAATAAATGACATCGTGTATGTATTCCCCTGCCTTTTATGATCAGAAAATAGAGAAAAACAGAAATTCTATTATTATAAAGATACAGGACTAAGCTGAAAGTGGAAGAGCCAAAATAGGTTATAAAACAGGGGGCAGAGACCACAGATTTTGTCCAGACAATACTGACACTTATTTTTTCACTGGCACAATCTGTTCTGAGAGCCTGAGTGGGGGAGGAAGAAGAAAGATCATCTGGGAGCATAGTAGATGGATTTTAAAACTCTCTGTCATTCTTTCACTCTTGGCTCTCTTCAGTCTCCTGCTCTTGGCATCCTCTGTTTTTCTTCTTATTGCACATAAAGGTTAGTTTTAAACCAACAAACAAGTGCAAGTCTGGAAAAGATGCCTGTTTTTTTTCTGGGAAGCACATGAGAGAGCTCAGCTGCTGCTCTCTTCGAAATAAACTGACACCCCCTCATTCAGTTGATACCAGACAGTTCAGCGACCAGAGAAGAGCTCTCTTACTCTGTAAGTTAATATTAGGCAATGAAACTGCATATGCCATTAAAGTTCAAAGAAACTGATTACTCCTTTGATGTGTTGCCAAATTATTAGAATAATGACACTGTTTTTTTTCAAGTGTATTGGTGTGTCTACTCAATTCTCTCTTTTTTAACCCCATGCTTTAATAACTGTTGAACTTCAGAAATAAATGTGTTCTTTTTCTTCAAAGGAGAACTGGGTACTGTTTCAGGATGACTTCTTTTATATATAATGTAAAGGATACTAGCCTCCTAACAGGGATAAAAAATACCATTTTATTTTCCCCCTCTGTTGCTCTCCTCCTTTAGACTTGGAAAATAAACATTTAAAAATGCATGCTGTTAGTGGGCTGTGCAGCACTACACTGCTCTGTCAAAGTGAATATCGTGTAAATTATGTCAGTCTGTTCATACTTACAATCATCTTCCACTTCCTCATACCAAAGCATGTGAGCAGACATGAAATCTCTCCACAAAACAGAGGAAAAAGAGAACAACAGCAAAATATTTCTTGGCAAAGTATATTCCAACTTTGCTGCTCCAGTAGCTTTTGCTGAATTAGGCTCGTCCCTGCATAATGCCAGCCGTGTCCCCGCAGGAGCCGCAGCAGCTCTGCAGAGGAGAGGGCAGGAATCACGGGGCCGGGTGGGATGCCGGCTGGGCCGGGTGGGATGCCGCCTGGGCCGGGTGGGATGCTGGATGGGCCGGCTGGGATGCTGCCTGGGCCGGCTGGGATGCTGGCTGGGCCGGCTGGGATGCTGCCTGGGCCGGCTGGGATGCTGCCTGGGCCGGCTGGGATGCTGCCTGGGCCGGCTGGGATGCTGGATGGGCCGGCTGGGATGCTGGCTGGGCTGGGCTGGTGCCGGTGCCGGCAGGGTCCGCGTGTCCCGGCACGGAGAGGCAGCGCTCCTCACTTCCACCCAGCCCGCATGGGAACTAATGCCAGTGCTCTTTGGAGGCCCCGAAATGTTTCAAATTCCAGGACCTGCGCAGAAGCAATGCTCGGTGCTTCCCCCTCAAAACAAAGTTGATTTCCCATAATAGGACAGCCCATGCACTCGACATATAAGGCTCTGCTTCCAGGCTGGCATGTGCAATGGATTTAAATTCTGTGTGTCAGCTTCCCAAGGAACACTCAGGCTGCAAAGCGGGGTGAAAATATTTACCGCTCCCTTTGCGCAGTTCCCCGGAGAGCCTATGAAACAAATTTGCCTCCTTCCCCGCAAATGACCCCGGCCCATCCCCAGACAGGGTCCTCCCTTTTTGGGAGAGGAGCTGTAACCCTCCCTGACTTTTGAGATTTCAACCTCCCTCCCGACGAGGGGAAAAAATAAACAAACCCTAAAATAGTGTTGTCACCAAACTAAATGTGCAAATGCTAAACACAAGCTGTGCTAAGTCAGTAGCTGCTTAAACAGAAAGGAAAAAAATATAAAAAAGGCTATTGACTTATGACTGACCTTTCCACACCCAACAAAACCACGCAGTACTAAAGCTGTACACAACCCAGGAGCTGCGGAGCAAGCCGAGCAAGGAGTGTACACAAGCTGCCTGTCTTTCGCTTCCTAACAGTGGGAATATCCCTTCACTCCCAAATCCCAAACAGGTGGGACCCGGGCTGACGCTCTCCCCCTGCGCTAAGTGCCAGGCCTCTTTAGTTTACACAGGAAGGAAAAACAGGCATCCACACAATACTCGGGAAAAGGACTGCAGCATCCTTCACCCAAACCCAGATTTTTATAAGGCTGCTTTTTACAATATGTACTTTGTACAGTATGTACGGCCTTTAGAGACAGGCCATATTAAATCATGTAAATGGTTTCATTTGAAAAGTCATTTGAAGGAACACTCTTATACTGGGTTTTTGGTTTTTTTTTTTGATCTATCCTTAAAAACCTGAAAAGTGGTATTTTTCAGTTTTAAAGCTTAATGTGTCTAGTCATGCTGATTACAAGTTTATAAGTAATTTTCTGGATTATACAGAAAAATAAACACAAAAATTAAGTGTGTAATATAACCTTACAGCCACTGGCATTTTCTACACTGATAGTCAAATTAATACACTGAAGAACCTGGATGTACAGTACACGCCAAGAGACTCCTAAGGATTAATTTGCAGCCCACAGGAACTGCAAGTCATGAACTGATGTAGAAAATAATCTGAAGCAGAGCAGGGCACACTGTAACAGCAGCAGCATTTTGATTATTTGAGAGAGAAGGAGACTGAGGAAGCTCAGGAAAGGAACTGCTTATTGTGCAAATTTTTTGTTTTAAAATACCTAAGGTCACCCTTAATAGCACATGTTGTCAGGAACTGAGGCCCAGTAAAGTATTTAAAGGCTACAAGTGAAAGCTATCTTGAAGGTAAATGTCTGATAGCAGAACTGTTATCCTCCTGGCTTCTATTCATTTCAAGGAGACAAACCTTTTCTCCAAAACTTTTCAGGTGCATAAATCTCTGTTTCTAAATTTGATCACAGGCCCTTCATCTCATCAGAGACCTGCGGTCTGTTTTATACCCAGCTCTGGTCGCGATCCACAAAAACTTATGTGGATTATTCATGTGGATTACTCATCCTCTCTAACAATGGCTTTGAGACCATCAGAGCTTTGGATCAGGCTTTACAAGAAATGCAGTGCTGCTCAACATTTCCTTCTAAAACATAGCCCAAAGAAGTGTCTAGTGGCAATATCTACAATAACTTACAGGTTAAACAATCTTCCACATGCAGGAAATCAATATTTGCTTCCTCTCTTTATACTGGGGGAGTTCAAAACTCTGGCAGCTTCAAGAGAACACCTGCTGCATTCAGAGGAGGGCAGAAACCTTCAGCCTAGAAACAATTTCCCTTCCTCCTATTGATGCTCCTCGAGTCAATTGGAAAAGAGCAAAAATTTGTTGGGACATAGAAAGAAATCACAAAAGTGAGTGTTCAGATATACTGAGTATTTTGTTTGGGTTTGGATTTCTAGGTTTGGTGGTGATGGTGGCTTTGGGGGACTGCAAAGAAATTGAGAGGATCTTAAGAACAATACTATTTTCAGCAGCTGTGAATGCTGTGACTGCCTCACTTGGAAATATCCAGTCTACTGACGATGCGTAAAATGTATCTCTTAGTCTCTACTAGCCAGCACTTAAGGTTGCATGGATAGCCTGGAACATTTTGACACTCCAGGTTTTGTTATTTGTAGGGTCTTTGTGCTCAATCTTCAACAACAGAGAGCAAGGCAAAGCTTCACTGTAGCTTTGTGTGAAATAATTACTGTACACTCAATAAATGCTGGTGTTCAGAGACCACCTGCCTCCCTCTTCCTTCCACACGCTGCAGGTAGCAGGCTCTGACCTCAGTGCTCAGAGACCACAGTGCCTGTGCTGCAAGACAGGAAAGGAACAAGCTGCAAAGTCACAGAGAATTTGGAAAATGTAGAAAATCTGGAATGATAAAAATGGGTATTTTTTTAATGATTGCTGTCAGCTTTAGTTTAATGTTGCCTTCCTCTTTCACAAACAGTAACGGTTTAAATGAAAGAAAATTGTCATCGTCACAGAAATGGTTTGGGTGACTCTCAGCCACCCATTAACAAAGGTTTTACACAGAGGCTGTTTATTTCCCTGCTTAAGAAGTCCTTTCAAAGCCCAAGTATTGATAAATTTGGAAATATCTCCTTTCTAACAGCATGAGCATGACAGTAATGCCAAGCTGGAGAAAACGCCGAGGAGGCAAGCAGCTATCTGGAAACAAGGACAACAATAAACTGTCTGTTCAGGAACCATTTAGGGGATCGGGTTCAGCATATGTCAGCATGACTATAGAAAAGGAATGGATTTCAACATCCAAACTTGGCAGCCATGTCTATTGTCTCATTAAGCTAAACCAGAAGAAGGTTAGGACTTGAGGATAATGGTCAGACCTTAGACTGGACTTGGGAATCAAGTTCTCAGTTCTCTAACTCTTCTGTACCATAATAAAGGGCTACATTAAAATTCAGGACTTCTCTGTCAGGGAAAAAAAAAGAACGCAACTGGAAAATTATGGTTTTTGACATAATTGATATGGGAGAAGAGGTTCCCAATTCAACATAAATAAATCAAATAACTTCATGTTAACAACCTCCACAGAGTAACAAATCTTCTGTCTCACTGTAATTTACTAGGACACAAGCACCTAACAAACCCCCAACAAAGCAAAGCACACCATATTGCCATTTGTATAGTCTAGCCCTTTCCTGTTAACAGATAAAACAAGAAAATAACAAATAGGTAGCATGCCGCACAGAACTGATTTACAAACCTCTTATGACTTTTTAAACATCCCAGTGGCACATGTTGTTTGCCAATACAACTCAACATCAGGCAGAGCGCTTACAGCATAAACCTAAGACAGATGATATTTTGATTATAATTTCAGAAAGCATTTCAACCTTTATTCCACCCTGTTTTTAACTCACTGCCAATGCTGACCTAAAAAAAAAAAAAATTAAAGGCAGTCCAAGCCTGTTGCTCGGTTCAGCCATTAAGCTCATAACAAGATGTATCTTGTGCTCTTGCCAGTATTTGCAAATCTATCACATCTGTCTGTGTGGGAAGAAGTGCTGAGCTCCAGGGACTATGGGACTGATGTGCAGGGAGAACTGGGATGGGATTCTTTCAAGCACTAATGTGCAGCGTGGGTTTTTGCCCTGGTGGTATATTGGCTCTGATTCTTTTTATGATTCACTTCCTGTCATGAAAAAAACCAAAACAAACACAAACCACTTGCATGTCAGCATCAGAGGGAAAAAAAATCTTCGACAGCTTTATCACAACAGAAGTAAACAGGCAGCTTCTGATTTTCCTGTGAAGTCGACAAGGAAAAAAAAAAGAAAAAACCCAAATCTTTCCAAAGTGAGCCATTGAAGAATTTCTTTCTTTTGTTTCTTATCCTATTTTTACTTCAAACAGGAATATATCAGAGAGGATTTTAGTACAGGTTGCAAAAGGGTTCTTTTTCTTGTTTATTTGATCTGCAGACCAGAAAATAAAAGAAAAAACTTCAAACCAAAACAAAAAACTTTCTCTTATCTTTGAAGGAAGTAGTAGCTTTTAGCTTCCAAAGTAGAATATATTAATATAATATAGTCAGAAAATTAGTAGTCAATAGAATGATAAAGACAAAGCCCTCTCATATGCAAGGTGTGTAAAAAAAATTCATTGTATTTCTATGTCATGAAACACTGCTGCTTGAAAACATGCTCTAGCATACGAACCAACATATTGGTTCACTGCTGTTTGTGCTTTTCTCCCAGGAAAGCTCTCTCCTTCATGTCATGGCCACTGGGAAATAGGGGTTAATCTTTTTTGCAGAGCATCTAGCAAAAGGAAGGGTTGGCTTACTTCTTGCTAGTTCAACAGAAAACGTAACTCTCAGAACACAGTGACTATCCATTCTGGAAAGCTTCAGCTGAAGAACAACCAATCCTTTTTGCCTAGTGGATCTCTCTCGGGTGCGAGGTCCCAAGCAGATTTAGCAGGAAAGCATCTCTATGCTTTGTATATCTTTATTCTCAAACCCTGCCAATTCTCCAACTTTCAGAAACTTTCACCCCAGCAGAAATGAAGTCAGCCTTTGCTGCAGTCAGTTGGACCAGACTACTCAGAAGATATACTGAGCCATCCAAAGGAAAGTGGAAAAAAGGATAGCAAATTATATAAAAACTAATATTAAGAGCACAAAGAAGAGAAGAGAAAGATTTTAATTACTGATATATACAAAGCAGGAATCAAAGTAATAAAAAGGAATTAGAATTACTCATTTATGTCTATAAAATGTTGTGTCTTAATCACTCCAGAGAGGCTGATATGACCAGAAGGGAGAACATCTTACTAACTAGTATTTCTTGCTCTAGATTTAGGCATGTGACTCACTCCAATCACCACAAGAATCCCATGCAACCTACAGAGAGAATCCTGAAAGTGGTCTGGAAAGTGTCTGAATATCTAAAACAGGCTCCTGCCCCAAACTGCCCTTGGTGGGGCAGGGGAGTGTCTTTCTCTGGCTTTGTTTTGTTGGTTCAGCCTTGGTTGTGTATCCAGACCATAAAAGGCCAAGGTCAGATTGTCCCTCTTGTCCCTGTCTTCTCAGTGTCCACAGGAAGAAAATCTGAGCCCACAGACCAGTAGTGAGACACAGCAAAGGAGGTGCTCCAGGTGGGCAGAAAGCTCCTTGGTGCAGTTATTTTCTCAGGGTGGGTCCAAAACACATGCGAAATTCACCCAATTCCTAAAGCCATTACAACTCACCCTAGGGAAGCCTGTATTCAAAGTCACCAAGGAAGTCATCCCACACTCTACAATGCTTAAATGCAACTGATAACAACTTGATTACGTGCATCACATCTAAATGGTGAAATTTAATCAATTTTTATACACACACACACATTTGCATACATGTATGTCACAGAGAGAGCGAGTGCACTCACAGGCAAGTAGTGGCAATAGTAATGTATGCATGTGCATATTTAATACTTCTTTTAAGAGCATCCAACTTCACAAAGTTGAAGACAATTATAAAATCTCATCAGTGAGGAGAAAGAAGTTAAACAGAGAAATGTGAACGATAATTGGAAGATGTTTGAAAACACTGTTTAGGCCTACATGTCATTACTAAGAAAAGTTTCTCTGGTTGAAAACAAACAACTGCAAACAAAAACAAATTTAGTCTAGAAGAGAAGCAGGTATTTAAAAAACAAAAGCAAACACAATATGTAAGGAGCAGAGGAAAAATGCCAAGCTGATTGCAAAGAATATCAATAAGAGGTAATTATGAATGAGAGTCAACAATCCATACGTACGAGACAGAGAATTCACCTCGGTCTGCAGGCAAGCTGCATCAGCTCTGCCAAAGACAGCTCAAGGTCACTTTGCAGAGCAAATATGCTGGCTGCTCACATAAACACAGTTTTCTTTAGGGAAACACAACTTGAGTGCCAGCTGCCTACACTATTCCAGTCACCCCATCATCTACTCCCCTGGCTTGACTCTGCTCCAGTCAATGTTTCAGCTGTGTCCAGTTTTGACACAACACTTTATGAAAGCCACAGATAAATTGGAGAGCACTTAGAATCACAAATATCCAAACAGGCTGTTTTCTTTGCAAAGAAAGACCGAGGGAACTTTACATACTTGGTCTGGAAGGAAAAGGCAAAGAAGTACACAGCTGCTGCCTTTCAGTATCTAGACATCACAATACCCCATTATTTTTCATGAATGCCAAGGAAAGGGACATAGTTTGGGTGAAATCAACTTATATTTGATATTAGGAGACAATTGTGGGAGTAGCAATTTACTTACACATATGAAAACATATGCACAGAGAGGTCATCAAACCCTTTTAAGTTGAAGCTTGTAAGGAAAACTAACTAATTTTTCAAGGGTAACAAAGTGTGTTTGATCTATCTCAACCCCTACAGCAGAAAAAATCTAAATGCCTTTCATCTCTGTATTTCTGTAACTCTCTGACATAAAATTTACGGACTAGGTAATATGACCAGTCTTATGGACTTCAAGTTTGCATGCACCTACCTCATACACAAAATAATTGTGTTGTAAAAGGAGAGCAGCCCAATGGATACAGGAATACACAGTGACAATCTGGAAACTTAAATTCTATTAACAGTTCTGCCAGTCACTCTTTGTCCAATTTCCCCTTTTATTTTCCCTTTCCCACATAGGAAACAAACACAAGCTGAACAAGTGCTTAATTATTGACTAACTGGTTTAAGTACAGGGCTATTAAGGGTCTGTGTTTTAATAACACTGATTTCGTACTAAGTCTCCCTGGATGACAATTGCTCAAAGCCTTAGTTACAGTGGCAAAAGACTGTCACATTTAATCTGTGAAGACTGGGCTATTATGACAGCAAATTATGATGACAGAATTCTGTTAGTTCAAGTCTAATGAAACATAACTGCACACACTAGGATGAATGTTAAATTATTTCTGTGCAGGTCTATATGCAGGTTAGTACATCAAGATGATGGCAAACTGAACTTAATGGAAGCCTGCAGAGATGGCATTACAAATGGCAAGATGATTGCAAAATGATGCTGCTGCAAGTGAACTGTGACTAAAATATAGGTTTCTAAACACAAAAATGTGCTAAGGGAATGTAAAAATAAACCTACAGAAAATAAAACCAAAGATATTTTACTTAAAGTAAAAAAAAATACTGAATAGCGCTAGTGCTGCAGACCAATTCCCTGCCAAACTGGCCAACGTTGATTAGGAGGGCACAAAGCCAGGATGAGACTGCCTTACAAGTAACTGCCAATAAATTCTGAGTAGTGGTATCACTAGGACATTTTTTTTCCGACTAAAAAGAGGTAATCGACTCTCTAGAAACACAAATAATTTTTTAAAAAGTGCTTAAGATTATTGTCCTATGAAAGAATCGGGTTTGATCAGGAAATTCCTTCCTAAATGTAATCATATCAATGTTTTTCTTTCTTGTTTTCTGGCAGGGTTACTAGTACATGTCTAGAACCAGATTATTCATTAGGCCCAAAAGAAATTAGTCCACTCTCAGGTAAATTCAAATACATAGGATCCACAGCATTATAAGATTAAGGAGATTAGATATTTAATATGCACAGTGCTCATAATATTTTAATGTGATTAGATCAGTAACATCAAGGATTTGCTAGGATATTTCCTTAGAGCAATGTTTGACTATTACTTTTAACATGAGGAAAAAATAATTCATAACCTGAAAAATTGTCATTTCTTTCTGCATTTGAAGTCTTTCCTCCTTGCTATAATAGTTCTATCTACTGCTAAATACAAGAGGTACACTTGGTTTCTATTTTGGCAACAGCAGGTACTCTGTGTCTTTTGAAAAGACTGGTGTGTCTATCTGTCTGACTCTCTATCTGCAATGTTTTCCATCTTATTATCACCCAAAATATGCGATACTCAGTTCCTGATGAATTACACGGGTGAACTGAAGTGCTTTGTTTAAATAGCAGGCTTTGTCAAGCAGTTTAGGTAGTGCCTGACCTTTAGGTGGAAAGCATGCATAATTTTAACCTATCTAGTAGAGAAGAAAATGAAAAATTCCATATTCTTCAAAGTTTATAAGTTTTTACTAGGGAAATTACACATCCTATTCAGCAAAATAATAGAATGGCAAAATCTCACTAAAAATAAATAGATCTTAATAAGGTAATTTGTTTCAGAGATAAGTACAGAGTGACTCGTGTTTGGGTTTTTTTTCAGATTTTTCTAAATAGTTCCATAGCTAGTAAATTAGTACTTGGAGTACAGAAAAGGAGATCAAAATGATGGTTCAGAGCTCCAAGTCACTCTGATTACAGACTGAAATTTGTAAGAGCCATTATCGCTGCATACATTACATTAAAATTAATGCAGCTTTTCTGGAGAGACACGTACATTCCACCTGAAGGCATGGACTTTTTAGAAGACTGGGGAATCACTACAGCCAGCTACTCCCTAATCTGTCTGCTGGCATGGAACCTCTGCCTGCTGAAGTTACCTGTGAATCTGAGCTGAACACTGGAAAGAAAACACAGACTGAAGTAATAAAAGATGTACCATACAGTGCTCCCTCACTCTGCCTCCTGATTTTAATCACTTACTTATCACTTACTAAATACACTCATTCCAGTGAAGTTATACACTATGATGGCAATAAGATCTATAAAATGTACTGAATTCACAGATGTTTTATAACACAAGAAAAGAACAGATGACGGGAAAAATTACTAATTTTTTTTGAATCATTAATGATAAGCAACAGCAATCAAAGTCACTTTATAATAATGACATAGAGAAGGTTCAACTAAGGAGTTTTGAAACCTAAAAAGTCTATTTTCTAAGGAATTATTTCAAATCTTAATTGTTTAAAAACATTTAATTTCCTCAATGCACCAATTACAGGTTGGTTGTTTTGAGGTTTTTTTAGCCTTCTAGTTGCTTCTGGAGCATGTATACGAATGCTTACCACATTAGACCTGTGGGTTGACAAAAGTCCAAAGGGATTGTGTGTTGTGGGTGAACAACTGCTTCCTTAAAAACACTTCATGTAAGTTTAAAAACGTAATTTAGATCAGAACTGACCAGCTTTGTTACTAATACAGAAAACAGAAATTTTTGCAGCCTTCTCTGTTACAGGTCCACTAACATACGAGTGCCTACTTGCACAGGAGTAAAATGCACCTCAAACTATTTTTATGCAATAGATCTTGGCTAATGCTTGTTACATAAGTACAGCTAGACGACATATTAACACTGGAGAAAGTGGGCTAAATTTAAAATTCTCTAACATTCATCCATCCATGGAAGATAGAGCAACATATCC
This sequence comes from Callaeas wilsoni, assembly GCA_013398955.1. NCBI lineage: Eukaryota > Metazoa > Chordata > Aves > Passeriformes > Callaeidae > Callaeas > Callaeas wilsoni. The sequence continues at coordinate 473,852 of VWPU01016777.1, forward strand.
CATATGGAGGACAACAGCGGCACAAGGATCCAGAGAACAGAGCATTGGTCACAACCTCTGCAGGCTTTATGAGAGCTGCAGACGACTACATTTATTCAATATTATTTTATGTGCTTTGTGGTAATTTGCCTGGCCTATACTCACTTCTTTTTAAAGGCACAGGTCTTCTATTGATCTTGGGTTAGAACCATCAGCCCCAGCCAGAAGTTCCAGTCACTGTCAAACATTTTAAATGGCCTGTGTATAAACTCCTGATTTATTCCCTAGTATGACTTCTTCTTTCCTTTTTAAAAACAGAAAAAATATTTCAGATTAAAGTACTCTGTTACTCTTTAATCACTCCAATTACTTATTTTCCCTGTTTGATAAATATATCCATAGAAAACTTCCCATAAGGATATACTTGACCAGAATGCAGATGCATCAATGAGTACCATTGCAAATAAAAGAAATATTTTTAAGCCAAAATGTATAAATAGACTTAAAATAATGATGATGATACATGTTTCAAGTATAAAATTCATCAGAAAATGTAATAAGTACTTCAGCTACTATGTAAAGTTGTTTCAACATCACCTGAGTAAAACCTGCCAAATGCAATGCCCATTTTTTAAAAACCTCTTCTGGAACTAAAACTCAGTATGTCTAATCATGGTACCAGTCTAATTTTCAGAAATTGCAATAAGAGTGGAATTAACAGATGTAGATATGAGTTAGTGGAGAAATGTATTTTACAGGGGCAATCACGCATCATCTGTCTGGTAGGGTTCTTTGAGTCAGTGAGCACACAACCAAGGGAAACCTGGTTTATGCAATTCAGAAATTCTCAATACTGCCTCCTTAAAGAATTTAAAGAAACAAAGATGTCATAGGATAAGAGATCCACTTTCACAAACAAACAAATCATTAAAACACAGAAGTACCAAAAGCATTCAGCTTTCCCAAATGTGCATGTCAGCAGACGTATCACGGATCAGAGCCAGGACTGGTCAACATAGAAAGTAAACTGATTATCATTACATGGATCTAGAAAAAGAAGGCAACTTTCAAGTCTCCTAATAGTGCTAAGATATTCAGGGAAATAAAAATGAAAGTTGGCTGCAGAGAGATGCAGAAGAGTCTCAGGTGTCAACTGGGCAATAAAAAAGACGGATGAAATTCAATATTGAGAATATGTGGAGGAAAAGAAATCTCAAATTTACGTACTCAGCGTGAGTTCCAAACTAGTTATTACCACTCAGGAAAGAGATCTTGGAGTTATAAAAGGTCTATGAAAATATCAACTCCATCTTAGGAGCTGTCAAAAAGCAAATCAAATGCTGGCCATTACTATGACAGAAATAGAGAGCAACATACAAAATATCATTATGGTATTATTTAAAGTCGTCAGGTGTTCACACTTTGAATACTGTGGACTGTTTTGCTTCCCCTATCACTAAAAAGATATAGCAGGAAAAGTAAGGACAACAGAAATGATTGAAAGCTAAGGAGAAATGGCTTCCATGTGAAGAATGACTACAGAAGAGTCTTCAAGGTAAGGTGAGGGGAGGGTGAATGAGCATGCAAGTCCTCTGAACCTGAGAAGGAGGAAGAGACTGCCCAGGGGATGTACAGCAACCCAAGGAGCACAGCATTACAGATTGAGGGACTAATCATTAAACCATGCTAGAGAGGGGCTGAGGCCCAATAGGCAGGTACAAGTCCAGGAAGAGGGTCCTGGCACCATTCCTGACAGTTTTCCAAAATCATCCTCTCAATGTACAGTGGACAGAAAGAGCCTACCCAATACTGGGCTTCCCCACGTGCACTGGGACCAAATCAGAGGGGTTGGCTCTGCTGCTGCAGGAGCCTGTGGTGTGTCCATGCCTGAAGGGCTGTGTGCAGTGCTGGCCTCCAGGAGGATGCTGTGAAGTTACAGAGGAGCAACTGGAAACAATCAAGGGGCTGGAGCACACTCAGAGAGCTGGGATGCTTCACTTTCTAGAGGAGAAGTCTCAGGGGAGATAGGACTGAGTGTTGAAAAGCCTGAAGGAGTGAACAAACTGCATAAGGAAATTATTTACCAAATCTTGTAATACAACAACTTGGTATGATGCACAATTGGTTTAAAACACAAAAAGAAAGTATTTCTTCAGCCAGTGGGCTACCTGCTTCTGGATTTAACTGCACAAGGAGTTTAAGGAGGCAGATGTTTATCAGTTGATTTAGAACAAGAGTTAGACAAATTGATGGAAAACAAGTCTGTAAACAGATGCCAAAAAGGAACAGGCCCAGAATGTAACTCTAGCACTTTTAATACAGTGTTTGCAGATGCTGGGATAAGATGGGAAAATGGATCTCAGAAAGTGTCCAGACTCATGTGCTCTCCCTACCATCTCCTGTTGCCATTTTCAGGAGAAATAATCCTTGGCTTGACGTACCATTGTCCTGAGCCAGCAGGACATTTAGTATGAATTTAAGTCACAGGGAAAAGTAGACTACAACTGAACATAGCTGAGGTTTACTAAATCATGAGTCTTTAGAGAAGATGAACAGAGAACAGTATTTTACTGCCTCTCTTAGCACAAGAGCTGGATACAAGAGAGGAAAAAAAACCAAGACAATCAGCAGGTGACTGGTTCAAAACAAGCAACAAGAAATACCTCTTCACGCTGTGTGTAGCTAAGTGAGAGGACTCTGCTACTGGATGCTGCAGATGCCAAGGGTTCATGTTGCTTGGCTACCCTGGGAGCCAGGTACCAGCAGAAATGACTCTCTGGCACCAGCAGAAATGGTGTGGGTGTCAGGTGTGCTCGGACAGTCCCCTCAGGCACACAGACATTTCTTAGAGCAAAAAGGAACTGGACACATCACCTACCTGTGCCCCACTTCAAGCACCAAGCAACGCTCTGCAGACAGCATTACAGCAGCTCTTTTCACCCCCACGATGCAGTCATTTCTTTATTTCCTCTGCCCCAGAGCCTCTCACCAAAATGCTGCTGGTAAGCTTTGATGGGAACAGTGCAACACAGGTTAAATCACTGGTATTATTCTCATCTTTTGTAGTTACAACCACCTCTGAATTTAATAGTGCTGCGTGGTTTAGTACAGCAGTGTTTGCATGACAAAATATTAAAGAGCTTTCCACCTTTTTACCATATATCCTGCTTTCAAGGGTTTATAATTTAGCTGGGAAAATGCTCACAGCTGAAGATCAGCATTCAAAGTCTCAGTGTGGAGGCAGCATTTCATTTCAGTTGTGAGAGGGAAAACAGTATGTCATTTTTATAACTATCAATAGAAGGCTTCTGTGGGGTTTTTACTTTCTGGATTTTTTTCCTGTTCTAAGACATTTTCCTGTTTCAAGTTAAGCAACTGGCTGTATTAATAAGTGACAATCAATGATCACAGCATGAACAAGAAATGATGACTGTCTTTAAAAAAAAGATGGCACAAAATCAGTGTACATTTTCCACAGCTTTACATGAAACACAAAGATCCAGTTCTGTAAAGCATAACTACATAGTCATCACTCCCATGCAGAGCTGACAAAACTGTAAAAGGTTTTAAACATTGGGTTCATACTTTTACATTCAGGAGAAAAATAGATAGTAACAGTAGGGACATGCATAAGACAGAGGAATTCTTAATTTATCATTTGCAAAATCTTGCAAGGAATCAAAAAGACGTTCTTTACTTTAGAGAATCCACAGTTTAAAAGAGGATAACAGCCTTTCCAATTCTCAAGTTGTGTTGGTTATTTTCACTGATATTACTTCAGAAATATTTACTAATTATGTAGTCATTATATCAAAACATCTTTTTTATTAACGTGACATTTTAATTTCTTCGCCTTTCTTCCTACCTGCAGACATACAGAGAAGTGGAGTTGTCTGCAGTCCCAAAACATGCATCACATATGTATACATCTCTGTGGGATTCAATTCATGGCATGGGTGAATAAAAGGTTAATTCATTTCCAATATCCATCACCAGATGTACTGAAATAATAAAATATTCTAGTTTACTTAAGCTTGTGTGCCATTCCCTTCTCTCAAGAGCTTCATTAGAATGTGAGAAAGCAGAAGGAAATTACCACACATTGGAAATAACCATCCCTACAGATTAAAAAATTCACATTGAACAGAAAAAACGATAAATATGTTTGGGCATGTATACGCATATACACAAAGACAAATATGTACATAAAGCAAACATACACAGCTAAAGTATTATTTTAGAGGAGATATATGGACATGGAGAGTGGAAGGAAAGGTTAAGTGTCCAGGAATCATTGCAATATGGAATTTGACAGAAATAGGGTAATTGCTACACCTAGTTCTAGCAGGGCCTTCTAGGCAGCTTAGTTTAAATGTTTCTGGAAATAAGGGAAAGCTTAAGACCACTGAAGACTTCCACATAGCCACAACACACAAGAGTAGTCCTGGGCTTATTCCATTAAGGGGTAAGCATGTCTCCTTCTTTCTTGAGACTGCACAAACCAGAGCAGAGCTTCTTAATGCACAGCCATCAGCCCGGCCACAATTTGGAGATGGGTAATGTGAGTTACGAGCCACTGTATGTGCTCCTTGTGGTGACAGTTAACTCCATTTCTAGGGAAACGACTTATCAATTGATCTATGAATTGTCTGTGTCTAATCCTTATTCAGGAAATATCCCTTGACTTAATCAACTTTATTAATTATTGCACAATAGCTAATCTGTTGCTACAGAAGAAAGCAGTGAGAAGGTGTGATGGCATTACTCTGAGACTACTTCACCTGTCCCCTACATCATTTCTAGACTCTTAAGCCTCAGAGCTCAATATAGTTCAGAAAATTTCACTGATGGTCTCCTCTGGGGCATTACTCCCAGATTACTCCCATGATTTGATGACAGGATATGTTATAAACATACACAGTTTCTTGAAGGATATTAGTTGCAGTGTATGCTCTTCTGTAAAGTTCTTGCCGGCAGCAATCTCAAAATTAAATCCCTTCAGTGCTGTTTTCATATGCACAGATATCATTAGAATATTCTCACGGCAGTCTGCATCGACAGCAGTGTGCTCATCTTTCCAGTGAATCCCATGGTCCCTTCCAGTTATCTGTGTGGTTGCCTGCATGGGGGAATTTGTGCAAAGTAAGACTGCATTTGAATTTTCTGCTCAGCAATTACTGCTGCCAACTCCTCATGTGCACCACCTCGTGGAGGAAGCTCTTCTGCCTTAACTCAGAAAACGGTGTTGCATAGGGGTTTTTGGGGGGCTCCATTAAAAATGGCAGATGAGGGTTAAGCTATTTTCTCACTGTAGAAATACCGCTGGTGTTTTTCATGTGCTTTTCTGCACTTCCAGATATGCCCTTATAGATTATCTTTCCATATCCTTAAACTGTGTTTTCCTTTAGCTTCACCTCCACTATTTAAAAATAAATAGCCTACCATCATAAGGTGAAGATTTATTCACTCCATGAAAAATATCCTAAATTTCAAGTTCAAGAGAGGCCGAGGTTTTGTAAATGAAGCTCGGTTTCACTTGCCTGATCCATTCTGCAAAAAGTCTACCCTAACAATTTCTTTTCATAGCAAAATTCTTAGAAAACAGCTGTAAGCCTTCAGTATCTTAAAAGCATCTATAAAAAATATTCCCCCAAAAAGTAAAGCATTGCCAAAAATACATCCTCTTCGGTACAAATAGCAGTCAGTTCATGCAAATGCAGTTCAAGAACTTCCATGAAAGGGATGCATCCTTGAGATGAACAGGACATGAGATTCCAGAACTCAAAAAAACCTTTTTTTGAGGTATTTTTTAACAAAGGTGCCTCCATTGGAGTAGATCTTCTTTTATTAACTGACAGTTTTAAAATTTGTCCAGGCTCCAGAGAGAAAACAAACAAAGAAACAAACAAACAAAAAATCACTAACAAACAAAAAAGAATTTTTATTACATATGTCTCTTTGATAGGATGTGGAGGTACTGAAAAAAGGGAGACCCCTGTGCTTCCCTCCCCATCCCCCTGCATACATGCATGCTCGTACACAGACATTTAGACTGGAATATCAGTTTTAAAACACACAGAAAGACCCTGGAGAGTCAACATTAATGGAACTTTTAAAAGCATGTAAAAAGACAACAGAGAAAACCACTAATATTAAACATCGTGCCATGAGGTTGAGAGAATAATGATGAGAGATTCCACACTCGGTTATGCTGTCAGAGGTGAGGTGATTTAATCCTGCAGGGGCTGCCTGCAGCGGAGGTGGAGGTGCATGCCCAGCTGCCCACCAGCCTCCCTCCACACCCTGGCTCGCTCCCCTACCACTGATCTCTTTGTGATTGACTTCTGGAAGGCTTCGGAGCCTTTGTGGAGGCAGAATGGGGAATAAATGCTGCGTGGTGGGTGTTGGGGGCTGGATCTTAGAAGGAACATTCCCTGGGGCCCAAGCCTCTTGTCTCCACTCCTGTAAAACCAAGGTTTTACTGTGTGTAAAATGAACCATTTCTGGCACAAGAGCCTGGGTGCAGAGTGATCCCCACAGTCCCTGGGCTATAAACCCCTCAGGAGCAGTAGCAAGTGTGCAGCTTGGGTAAAAGCAGCTTGAAGGGTAATAACGAGCCACCAGCCAGCATATTTATAAACCCAGACCACACAGCAAATTCCTGTGTGACACAGGGTTAGAGAACGAGGTGCAGAGCGGGGCAGCACACATGCCAGAGTGACCCCAGGGCTCCATCCCGCAGCAAGGAGGAAGAAGCCATTAACAGCAACATCACTCCCCCTGCAGCAAATGATTTGAGGAGGGAGAGGGGAGGGTGCAACGACTCCCTGAATTCACCTGCTCCAGGCTGAAACCTTCCACCTTGAAATGCAGATGGGTAACAGAGAAGTGAGCTAACAGCAGAGAAATGGGTGCCTATCAGGAAGTAGGCATGTAGTTATCGACTGCATATATGACCGTAAAGTATCCACAGCACTGTTCCTGGCGAAAGGATTCTTTTATTAGACTGACAAAATTTTAATTAGATTAAGAAAACATCATAGGTTTGGCCAGCAGCTCTGCTCCTTCCACCCGCAGAAACATTTTGAGTGTATGAAACTGGTGAGGATTCGAACTGCAACTTGAGTGGAACAAAGCTGTAATGGACTTCTGAGAGACCAAAATCATCAGAAGTTCTACAGGTAAACTAGAAACAAGAACATTTAAGAATAATGCATTATACAAAGAAAACAAATAATAATTCTGGGCTCAAAATTCAGCCTAATTTGAGGCAATATTTTGTCACAAAGATTGAATTGGCTCCTTATAGAAATGGGAACTTGAATTTTATTGTGTGTCTAAGCACACTTATGACATTGTGCAAAGAAATCTACATTATCAGTAAGAATGTTGACAAGACCAGAGCCACAGAAAACCAGTGATTTCCTTAGTGTCTCAAGAAGCTCCAGTGATATTTCTGGTATTCTGAAAAAATGCTAGATGGGTAAAATAAGTCACCTCTAGAAGCTCTCTAAGGGGAAGCTGCAGGGAATAGGGATTTAACTGGAGGCAAAGATGATAGGGCATTAGTAACTACTGGGCTCCCTGCCAATGGATGGGAGAGGATTGTCAGAGACACCCCAAAACTTAAACCAGTAAATGCTGGTCGAGAATATGCAAGACCATCCTTAAAACAAAAGTAAGCCAAAGCAGCAGTAAAAGAGACAAGAAATAAGACCCCCAGGAAAAAAAAAAATAAAGAGTTCCCCTGATTCCTTTAATTATGCAAAAAACAAGACAGGACTAATTTCTATTATCTAACCAAATGCAAACAAATAAAAGTATGATTTTTTTTTTCCCCAAGCCACCAAGAGCCATGCATTGTAAATCTCCTCCCTCTTCTTCCAATCATGTAATTGGAAGGTTATTTGCATTTTTTATAAAGTACCTGCTGTGCTACAATGCTCAGGCAGAGGTTTGTTCAGAGAGGAGGAAGCACACTGGAACTTGCACTGTTAGATGATAAACCTCTGTCACGTGCTGTGGCTCAGGCATCCCTGTCAGATCAGAGCTACACTTTGCCATGTAATGAAGCAACTTAGAACTACTTATTCAAAGCCTTGAACTTAATTAGCAGTAGAGCGAGGCAACTAACTTGCGGTGAATAAATTGTCAACTTCGCTTCTTTCTATTCATGAACGTTCTATGATTAGCACAAATTATTCTTATAATTATTCAAATTTAATTCACCATATTATTAAAATAATATTTAGTCTACAGCTCATTCACCAGGAGCATGAATGTTATAAATGAGTTTATTAATTCTGAATATCTAAGTAGATCACATGGTTCAAGGTGTAAAGCTGAGAGTCAGGGTGTCCGGGCAACTACCTACAGTGCTGAGTTTTACATTAACTTCCCTGCTTTATACTCTGAACACTGAATAAATGTTGGATAAATTTTCATTGGTCCACTTATTCGCTAAGCACTTTTGGAAGAGCAACATAACTGAGACAAAAGTAATGCATGCAAGGGGAAGGGAAATAAAGGGAAAAAGTTACAAATGGAAAACACTTCACTAGAATTTTTCACAAATTCAAACACCACGGCTCTTGGACTGAAGCTGTTAAAAAGCTCCCAGTTAATAACATTCCTGTTGATAGGAAGAGAACTCACGAGAGAATGCTTCACTCAAAGCTGTACTTGTAAGTCTAAGTCAGCATTTAATAACCCAGCCCACCCAGTGCAACTCCAGGACAGGTAAATTCATAGTACCTAGTGTACCTAAAACAAGAGTTTGCTGCCTTTCTTGTGCTGCCCTGAACTCCTTCCAAGATCTCTAATATTAAATTTTTTTCTTCTTTTCTCTGAAGGATTTATATCAGAAGATTGACTGCAGTTGTGGTCTTCCCCCTGTGCCTGCTGCAGTGGGTGAGGGCAGAAATCTGAGTGCTAACGAAAAGGACATTCTGGGTTATGGAATAAATGCTTCATTCAAAGACAGAGAGAGACTTTTTACCACAGTCTGTAGCGACAAGGGGCAATGCATTTAAACTGAAAGAGGGTAGGTATGTTTAGATTGGAGAAGAGGAAGAAATTTTTCACAATGAGACTGGGTGAGACACTGGAACAGTGGAGAAGTTGTGGGTGCTCCATCTATGGAAGTGTTCAAGGCCAGGTTGGATGGAGATTTTATCTAGTAAAAGATGTCCCTGCCCATGGACCAGATTATTTTTAAAGGCCCCTTCCAACTCAAACCATTCTGTGAGTCTGTGGAAAAAAGCACAGAGATGAAAGGGAAGGATGAGCAGAGGTATGAAACAATTTGCATACTGATGGAAAAAAATAGATTGGGAGTCTTTCTGCTGAAGGAAAAAACAAAGTTGTTTGCAAGCAGGTAGGTGGGACTCTTGTGGCAGAGAGAAGGCAGACAGGTGCTGTCCACCACACCTAAGCCCTGGCCCTCCAGGCACCTGGGGATTCGGTGGCCTGCTCCACCTTCATGCATGGGGTGCTCACACAGCCTGCACTTGGCCACCTGCACTGTGGGACCTGGCAAATGCCCACTCCACAGCAAGAGTGCTTCAAGCCCAGCCACAGATGTTGAGAAAAATCAATGAAGAACACGGAGCAGTGAACAGGGTTTATGAGCTGAAACAGTGGAAATGGGGAATTGTTGACTAGCAGATCTATAAAAAGAAGAATTTGGGACTTGTTTTCTTCATGATCTTTTTACCTGAGAAAGCAAAGCAGAGATGTCATTTAAGGCACAAAAGAGTACCTCTAGGTCAGTCCTTGACAATAACCAGGAGGCTGGAGAGTGCTCCAGCCCAGCCCCAGTGCAGCTGCCAGCCCCGCCTGCTCCAGGACACCCCTCTGTGAGCGCAGGGAGGGCATACATTGGGGATCTCCTCATGTCATGATGGTGCCTCCTGCCTACTGACATTGCTTTCAAATGAAAGATTTTCCACAGATAATTGTCAAACAGAAGCACAGTATGACAAGAAAGCTTCTGGTCTGACTCAGTAAGCAGTGTCTCTAGTCTTTGGTAATTCTTAACAATTTTTATGCTATTTATGTGTCATAGATACCATTTTGCAGTATTTTTCTATATTTCAGAACTAACTAATGGAAGCACCATAAGATGTCTTAGAAGAGATTTCCCCTAGCTGGAAATTGAAACATTTTTTTACAAAAGCATGGACACACTTGGGCATATTCTCTCTGAAAAATCCAGATTGCAGGCAGAGCACATATGAGATTACATAACAAGAAGTGAGATGCATAACTGCCTTCTTGCTTACAAATGCAAACCATACCTTCCCTCTGCCAACCCTCTGTCCCCCTGCAAGTATAAAAACAGGTCAGAGGAAAGAAAAGGTGCTTCTCTTATGATGGACTCATTCCAGGGCCCTTCTGTTTGAAGGGACAGGCACACAGCCCATCCTTACTCTGCTACTGTGGGCCTGAGGGTGTCTGCCTCTAAAACCTCTGCAACAGCTGTTGCAACCAGTATGTTACCATCACTATTATGATCAGTGCACCCCAAAATTCAACATCTAGCTGAAGCTTTCTTTACACCAGCATCCTATGAAAATTCCCCATAGTTTGAGTAAAATTTCAGTTAGCCCATTTATCACTTGTCAAAGTTCAGATTTCTGTATGCTTGAGTCAAACTCTTTTCCAATCAACCAACTGCACCTATTGAGCAATATATAACTATTTATGGCCAAATGTATCATGAAAATACTGTTTCTGCTAATATAACAATGCAGGATGGCTGTTCAGTTGCCTGTGCAAAATGAGCTGATGGTTGTGATTTAATTTACAGTGGATAAGAGGCAGTACTGTAAGGAATTCTCATTGTTTCTTTTTATTGGTGGAAGATGAAAAGCAATGAAAAGTACTCTGCCCTACACTTCTATGGTTCAGGAAATAGTCCACAAGAAAGTCTACTTTAAAAAAAAAATCAAAAAGGGAAAGAGAAAGGATGTCAACTATAGATGAATAATACACAGACATGTCCACGGTGATCTGAATAATTCAGCACACAAAATTAAAGCATGTTTCACATCTGCCACCATAAAAGATAAAGCTATCTAGTCTGTTTTAAAAGTATAATGATTACAAGGGAACACTTCTGATTCACGCTCAGGTCTAGTTTGAGTGCCTACCCTGTGGTCCCCACAAAAGAACATCTCAAAGCTCTGGGCTGAAAGAGCTCCAGCTGCAAAGTTTTAGTTGACTAGAAACAGCAAAGTTGTAAAGTGCCACCTGTTACCACCAAACCCCAGTGGTGCTGAGCAGTCAGCCAAGACCCTGCACCCTTGGGACACCTCCATCCACCAAGTGAGATACCCAAAAATGACCACTGCAGTTCTTTCTCCGGCTGCAGTGGGAACAACCCCACTCTCACACACCCTCCCTACACCTCATCCTAGAGCCCTGCCAAGCCTCCTTCTGCACCTGAGTTTGGGGTGCCAGTCTAAAAAGCAACCCTTCCAGACTTCTTGACTTTCTGTGTCTGAAGTTTCAACAACATACCATCTGAGACTACAACTGGTTCCAAATGCACTGATCTCCCAGCAAATGCTTCTTTTCCAAGTGGAGACAGACCAGCAGCTAAGCACCAAATGGTTCCAGTAGGTCCATATGTCTTTCAAATTTTCACCAAGATGCAACGAGAGAGAAAACTCAGCAAGCAGAAAATTCCTTCCTGCTGTGTGAAGATATGTGACAGCCACGCCTTTACTATGCCATCACACCCCGTGTACTCAACCTGATGTAAGACCGGGTCCATCTCTTTTGGGGGAGCCAAGGGGGGCACGTGGGGGAGTGCAGCTGCTGCTGCGAGGAGGCGCTTTGGTCCCAGTCCCAGCAGAAGGGCCCCTCATTCCCGCCGGGAGCAGTGCCAGCCAGCCCGTGCCACTGGCAGGGTCCCGGCTGCTGCGGGCCAGGCGCTGCCTCCGCGCCAGCCTCCCACGGGCCAGCTGGGAGACATGGCTCAGCCCCTGTCCCTGGACAAGCACCAGCCCTGGAACCTCCCAAACACTTCTCACAAGGTAACAGCACGGTTACGCACCTCACTGCCTTGGTGGTTTATAAGGGATCTACTGCAAACAATACTTTTTGTGTTAAATTACTGGTTTTTAAAATGCAGCAAGGTGCGGGTTCTTCCATAGGGAAGTGTTGCTGCCAGCTAGTTTTTCAATGTAAATTCTCTAAAGCCTGATTGGGCTTTTGGGAAAAACATCTTGTATTTCATCTAAATAAGCCTCCATGAAATCTGACTCATTGTTTTCATTTTAGAAAGTTACTTATACAGGAAAAAATACACACTAGATATTAAAAAAAAGCAAACCAAACCTCAAAAAAACCAACAGCTTCCTCCTTTAATCAGAATATGGAAGTCACTGTGTTTTTCATCACTGAACAAGCAAATCCTTTTTTCTTTGGTACCCTGGAGTATTAACAGGTGGCCATAGCCCCTAGCTGCATGAAACTACCATATGCTACAGAGATCAGAATTAATAAACTAACGGTACAATATGCCAGTTTATTGTGCTTGCATTTAATTTTAATTTTCTTCTTGGTGTTTTCATTACTGAAAGGACATATTTGATGATTTTTAGCCTTAATATCAGTAGCTCAAATTTTGAATTGTTTGTTTTAGCCTCACACCAGGTAAGCACATGTACAGAAATATATTTCTGACACTACATTTCAAAATACCACTTCATTTGTACTCCTCTATGACTCTGTATGCTAAAACATTAGCAGTTCCGTACACTTTAAGGGCTTGAACAGTGGAAAATCTAACAAATTTCCTCTGACATAAGATTATGTGCACAATAAAAAATTATCTGACTCTCATTTAACTGTACATATTCATTTCTTGTTAAATACTAATCAGCCAGAACAAAGCATCACATACAATCTTCTGCTCCCTTCTCTACTTGGCACCTTTAATGGGTCTTTAAAAAATTCTCTTTGTTTTCCTCCACAAAAACTGTTAATAACTGGCAGAGAAATCCACTGATGCAAATGCTAGATGAATATGGAAACCACAAAGCATTATTTCATGTGGCGGAAATGAGCAGAGGTGCCTCCAAATATAAACAGGCAATGCTTATCCTACTCTTCAGAGAGCCCCAGTGTTGGCTCCTAAATTTAAGCATCTGCCAAAAACTACACAAAATTCTGTGTCCAAAACCAGGAGGAAAACATTGTCCATATTGTAAACCATTTGCATGACAATTATGGCCTTGAATCAGTAACCTTCTATTCATGTGAGTAATCAGCACTCCAGTGAGTGGTTTCACGGACTCCTCAGCCACTGCTTGTGCACAGATGCGCTGCAGAAGGGTTTTGTCTTACTGACTGGGGTGACTGCCAAGACTTACAGGGTCCAGCACAAGTTTTATGTTGAAGTTACACCATCTCTGACCCTGTGTAAAATTAGGGTCTTGACCCCTCTAGAGCATTTCCCAAGAGCAGCCCCAGCTGTCCTCTCTCCAGACATTTCTGGGAGGAACTCTGCTCTGTAGTCTAACCTCCTTTCAGCTGCTTATAGGCTGTGCTGCTTCTAGCAAGAAGTTCTGACAGCTCTGTGTACATCCTTTTGACCTTCATCTTGCAATTTTATTGCCTCGCTCTCAGGGCTGGTGCACCCTGAGGGTGGGAAGGGCAGCCTGTTCTGGGTTAGGGGCAGGTTACACACAACCGCACGGTAGTGGCACGGAGAGTTAAGGTTATCATCTGGGTCTAGGGACATTCCCTCATTTGTACAGCACTGAAACAATGGAAGAAAATAGCAGAATTCATTGATTTTTTTTTTTTTCTTTCTACCTTATTCCTACAACTCCATAACCACCGAGAAAAATAAAGAGCCCTTTTTGGCACACTCCTCCTCAAAGCCTTTTTCTCCCCATTCTCAAAGGCTAGCAGAGAAGGAGCAGAGGCAGTGCTGTTAATCCTTCCTTAAAGTACTAACTGAAACCCACTGAAATCGATGGAAAATCTTCCAGTGATTTTAACAGTCTCAGATCACAGTTCTCAGCAGACATGAGCTGTCTCCAGCACATCATCCTGGAGAAAAAAGATAGGCAGGCAGAAGTGCCACCTGCTTCCCGCTCAGGTAGGGTTGGTGTCAGCTGAATTGGAATTGCTCAGACCCAGGGACCCCAGGACACGCTGGCAACTTCAAAGACATAACAGGAAACAAAGCAAAAAAGCTCACGTACTGCTCTAGTTTGTCGATATGCATGGACCTCATTGAATTTTGATTCATGCCTCCCAACACAGGACATTTTTTTTTCCCCCTGAAAGAGATTGTTTTGATGTTTTCTAAATAAAGCATCTTCATGTTTAATTTCCAAATGACACTTCAAAGCTAAATGAATTATATCACTGGAAAGCTTTTCCATAAGGAGCTTTTCAAAGGATGCCAATTCTTGATTTTCGCAGGAAGAGAAAAAATTACCTTTTTTCACGTTTCTTTTTTTTTATTGCATGATGCAGCCAGCATATAATTTTGAGTAAATTATTTGTATAGATCTCATCCCAGTCATTTGGTTAAAATAATGGAAAGACATCTTTTCACCTATGACACATCAAAACTTTTGAGAAACCACTAAAATAGGAACCTAATCCCTTAATCATTACTCAGGAAGAAGTCTACAAAAATGAAATGCAAGTTTTACCCCAGAGAAGGCAGAAGAATGAGACTATAAACTATACATAGCTTCTCCTCAGTCAAGCCACCCTTAATTTTTATCCTTTGTTTTCATTTTGCTTTATTCTTAGTTCCACAGTTGCTCAGTGTAAGCTTTATTATCATTGATATACACCAGAGTGCTCTTATGAATCTGTAAGATCACAATCTAATTCTGCTAATCTAAATATTTTTCTTATTTAGAACCAAGTTAATGCTCAGTCTGTAAAATAATACCAGTACTAATGGTTAATACAATCCTAATAGCCAAAAGACAATAAAGAAACACAATTCAGAATAACATGTTCTGGAGAAAGCATCTTCCAATATCTCAGCCTTGCAGATCTATTTCAATTAACATTTGAGGAGATCTGAGACATTGTAAAATAAATATAAGTACTAAGTTTCCAAGAAACATAAACTGAACTGTAATTCCATTGCACACGAACATATTCCATCTTCTCAAAGAGCTGAACTGTGGTTTCCAGTATTGGCAGGAGGCACTCTTATAATAACATTACACGTATACTGTAGTTCCCTTGATGTCTTCATATTTTTTCATGAACAAAATTACAGTGACAGTGCAGTTCATTACAGGAGGTTTCATTAAAGAACTGGTTTATTTTAAGAGAACAGCAGCAGAGAACTGTCTTCAGGGATGAAGCGGAGTAAAAAGTCTGATTATGCCTCCATGAAAATCAGGCAGAAATTATGCAGGATTTTGACACTGTAACACAGGAAAATCCTCTTAGGAGACACAGGGAACAAACTGTTCCACTGTGACACGCATTAATAAGCAGGTGCAGCCCTGTCAATTTGTTGCAAGGTGACAGCTTTGGCCCTCATGAGACCTGGCTTCCCATTCCCTCCCAGGGCAGGCAGTGTCCCAGGTCCAGCCCTCAGCACTGGAGGAGGGACCCCAAGGGGGATCACAGAATCACAGAATGGGTTCTACTGGAAGGGACCTGAAAGATCATCTACTTCCAACCCCCTTGCCATGGGCAGGAATGCTACTCACTAAATCAGGTGCTCAGGGACCCATCCAGCCTGGCATTGAACGCTTCCAGGGATGGGTCGTCCACAGTTCCTCTGGGCAACCTGCTCAGTGTCTCACCACACTCAGTAAAGGATTTCTTCCTCATATCTAGTCTAAATCTACCTTCTTTCCATTTAAAGCCAGTCAGTCCCTCTTGTCTTATCACTACACACTCTTGTACAAAGTCCCTCTCCAGCTCTCTTGTAGATCTCTTCAGGCATTTGAAGGTGCTCTAAGGTCTCCTCTGAGCCTTCTCTTCTCCAGGCTGAACAACCCCAATCCTCTTACAGCAGAGGTGCTCCAGCCTTCTGACCAGCTTCATGACCTTCCTCCAGACCCACTCCAACATCCTTCTTGTGCTGGGGGCCCCAGAGCTGGACACAGTACTTCAGGTGGGGTCTCATGAGAACAAAATAGAGGAGGAGGAGCTATGCCAAGGTGCAGCAACTGGGAAACAGGTGCTTTTCACCTGCTCTACTGAGTACCAGAGTGGGTGAAAACCCACCATGCAGCCCACCCATATTCTCTTGCCATCAGGGCTGCAGCTGGCTCTGCAAAAAGCAGTCAAGTGGGGTCCCTCAGCAATTTCTTTATTTCTCCTTCCCATGGCAGTAAGACCAGCTCCTAGAAAATACCTCTGCCTTCTGAGTGACTGGCAATCTTTTTCATATTTCTGAGTCCACTGATTTTCTTCCATAAAAAAATAATCTCCAGTTTGGGATTAATCAACTAAAAGGTCACCTTGTTGCTCAGAGTTTTCAAAAACTTAATCCAAATAAATGTGATACGGTAGTTTTTGTAACTGTGTTTCTCAGTCGAATCAGATATGCTGTCTCCTATTTTTACTGCAATTTACCTCCCTTGTATATGCTGCTAAGACAAGACACAATCAACACCATCTATGACTTCAGGCGATGGCTTGATGGAGGAGTAATTTCTCATTTTATTTTTCTGTTGACACTATTTTCACTCCACTCTCTAGCATGACAGCTTTGAGGTATCTGTGATAAAGATATGCAGTCAAGAGCATTACTGGTTCAAAAATACTCTACCCCCAGAAAAATTGGTTCCAGGATTCCAAAACTCCTATTTTTACTCTTCCTCCAGACGGCAAACATAATTGCCCTTTTCTACCTTGGCTCTGACAAAGTACTCAAAGCCACACTCAAAAAGAGCATCTCCCTGCTATCATTTCCCCTTTAGGCAGGGGCACTGGTTGAGTACAGTGACCTCTCTTCTTGCATGAAGTCCAGACACTCTGGGCTATGTCTGTAACCAAGCCAGCAGCACAAGACACCAAGCTATTACCCCTGACTTATGACCATAGCATCTCTTAAATGTGAGGTCCTTCCAGGCTGTTATCTTTCCTTTCAACAACTTCAATGAAAAAGAATAGAGAGGGGCCTTAGGACAGATTTTCATCACTCCATGTGGTTGTCAGACTATTTTCCTTTATTGACACTATGAATACATAACTCACTGTGGTTTCTGAAACATGTTTAATGCATGATATATTAAGAGCTGTAGAAAACACAATATTAAAATTCTAACATGAAAGATTATACCATTATGGCTCATTACATTCTCTGCTGCAGCCATCTGAACTGTGAGAAACGTACTGTCATCCTGTCATCTACTTCTATAAGATCTGTGATCATGTTGTACACGATGTCATTTATTTCACAGATATAAGGAAGATAAAGTCTTCAAGTTCTGAAGTGGATCATAAGTGTTTGCTACTGGTCACCTGAGAAGAACATTCGACTCCAGATCTGCGGAATCAAAACAACCCAAAGAAACTCAAGTTAAAAATCAAAACCAGCCAACTCAAAGCCTTACATACATAGTGGAACTTCCATTTCCAGTAACAGTAGTTTATCTCGCACATTTATTCAAAATACTTTTATATTCACATCATCTTTAAAGAAAATGTGGAATTTTTTCTTGACTCCAGACATTTCTGGTCACTAGCATTTCTAGCAGAGCTTTGAAAATAAAGGTACCATCAAAACTCTACCAAGAATCTCATCAGAGCACATCAGAACTTCTCTTTCAGTGTTTTTTCCCTGCTGCTACCTTTGCCTATCATTTGATTAAGAAAAGTTCACATATTGCTGGAGGTTTACCACAGATACAGCTTTTACTTAAAAATGTTCATTGAAAACACCTGGTAGGTATTAAAATGATCCAGTATAATCTGTCAGAAAAGCACAAGCCTGAATTCAAAGTACATGCAAAAATACCTGGAAATGCCATGGGCTTTCAATACCTCTGTAATATAAATTTAAATCTCCTACCTAGTAAACATTTTCTGATTTAAAAACCATTTATTGCCTCTGACCACTCCTACAAAAGCAGTAAAATGCCACTCATTTTAGACATGCTGATGTTGAGACAGACCTTCCCATTACATTAAAATACTGTAATAAAAATTCCCAGTTCTGCCACGATGACTTTCAGAAAACAACCTGACATTTTGGTATCTGCACCATTGCTGCCATTTACTTTGCATCACTGTTTCGTTTTACAGAAGTAAAATCAACTTAGACCCCTAATGGAACTGCCTGAAGACCGTCAGCTTCTCCAGTTCAATATGTAATATTAATAAAAGCTGATTACTGAAACCAACTTGGAATATTTGGCTGACAAAGCTGGAGTGAACTGCACATCTCTGCATATCCTCCCCCTCTCTGGATATCTCAGAGGGGGCTGCCTTAGAATTATATAACAGTGTTAATCCTCAAGTACATCCTCCCTGCTTTGTGGATCCCTCAGACTTAGCAAAGCAGAAGGCTGTCAGGTCAGGAAAACTACCTACAGTTAGCGTTTTCCTTATAAAAAACAAACAAAAAGCACGCCTTCAGAACGGTAATATACGTATTTCATCCCATAAGGAAAGAGCCAGGGCTGGAGAGAAGGCTCCAGGAAGACCACACTGGGACATCACACTGGGACCTTCCAGCACCTAAAGTGAGCTTATAAAAAGGAGGGAGAGGGACTTTATATATGGGCAGAGAGTGACAGGACATGGGGCAGCAGTTTTAAAGTGCAAGAGGGTGGCAGGTTTAGTTTTGACGTTAGAAATAAATTCTTTACTCAGAGGTTGGTGAGGCAGTGGAGGTTGTTCAGAGAAGTTGTGGATGCCCTATCCCTGGAAGTATCCAAGGACAAGTTGGATGGAGCCCTGAGCAACTTGATCTAGGGAGGGGCTCCCTGCCCAGGGCAGGGGGCTTGTGGTTGGGACTACATGATCTTTAAAGTCCCTTCCAACCCAAGCCTGTCTATGATTCTATGAATCAGCAAGTAATTGACTACCTTTTAGAGTCCACAAAAAAAAAACCCAAAAACCAAACCAAAACAAAATAAATACAAAAACAAAAAAAGAACCAAAACAAAAAAACCAAACAACACAAAAAAAACCACAAAACACCAACCAAAATCCAAAACGAAAAACCTCACCCTTTTCCTAAAATAGAAACCTTTGTATTCAACCATTTTTTCTAGCTCCTGCAGTGGATACAACAATGAACGTCTGCACTGTGTTTTTTTTGTTTTGTTTTGTTTTTTTTTTCACTGTTTTTTCCATACGTTAAACTTATCTGTGCAGGGTAGGGAGTTTTCAGGTAAAGCCATATACATTTGATGAGGATGCATGGCCATGGCTTCCAGTGGACAACCTGAGGCAGGACAGAGAAGCCCATCACGGCCAAGGAAAGGAACCATCCTGCACATTTGGGCTTCCAGGCTGGCAGTCCTGGCCCCTTTCCTCACTGTGCTCACTGTCAGCTCCCTGCCCCAGAGGGAGGCACATAGGACTTTTTTATATATGACACAGAAATCATCATTAAAGAAACTGTATGAATGTACCTTCTCAAGAGGTCTCTCTAGCTAATGTGACAGGAGTAATTTATTGGCTCAGACTGTCTCTGGTAATTTAGTTCTTTTCATGCACTCTTTGAGCATTCTGGAGGGGTGAGAGGAGGGAAGTGAACTGCTTAAGGCACAACAAAACTTGCAACACCTTCTTTTTTCATGACTGGTAAACAGTATCATCTCTTAAAACATCACAACCTTTGAAAACAGATTAAAGCCGAAGTCAAGTTTCCTGAAGTTATTCTTTCCCTGAGACCAACAAATGTTTCAGGTCTGGAGGGCAAACATACAGCACCAGTACATTTCTGACACATTAGTTTGCTTTTCTCTACAGGATTTAGATTGACATCTATTGGCCTAACTTGTGACACAACGGCCCAGGTCTTCAAATGTCAGCTCCATCGTCCCTGCTTTGTCGAGCCTCCCCTGGTATAGCAGCTTCAGACTCGGGGTTTTAAAGCAAAACAGTCCAGTTTAGCTTCTAAAGCAGAGCCTCTGGATGTGAAAGCAATGTTCACATTATTTCCCCGTTTTTATTCATAACATATAAAAGATGAAAGCCAAGGATTAGGATGTCAATCTTTAAAAAAAAAAAAAAAAATCAAAAAAAACCCCACCAAAAAGCACTAAGCATACATTGAAACTTGATGCTGTGTTAGTCAACTGATTCAGGTCATAGAATTACTGGCATGGACATTAAAGTCACATTTATTTACAGGAAGTTATTTAGAATATATTTTTAATGAAAGTTAAATTAAATTAAATTTCCCTATGCTTAGGCGGGTACAGATTACATACATGTACACAGAATAGAGTTGCATGTCTTCATTCAACTACTTTTTCTTCCATTTCTCCCCCACCCAAAATTTCTGTATGCAAGCTGCAAAGACTGACAAGCTCCAGGCTATCATAATTACAAGGATGTACCCATCCCTTTCATCACAGAATAATAGATAGCTCTCTCAACATCACTTCTGGGTAAAACCTTGAATCAAACCAGGGGTTTGGTGTGGTTTTTATTGGGTGCTTTTGGCCATAAAATGCAAATAAAGAGCCTTCTACCAGAGGTTTGGAATGGACTAATTTAATTATTCAAGGCTTAACTTTTAGGAAGAGGCTGCAGATAGATCAATAGTTTATTTATTAGAATAGGCCAATAGGCATAGAAGATATATTCATGTAGTTTGCCTTTTCTCAGACAGTATAAAATGTACTTCTCAAAAAGGTTTACTACTACTAAAATTAGTAGTTCCTTTTCCTAAAGTTCAGGGACATGCAACCTTCAAATTTCATTTGGGTCATGTGAAAGGAGCAAAAGGAAATTCAGAAGATTATAGAGAAACAGAGCTTTTCCTTCTTAGCCACTAGCAAATTAGTGTCAAATATGTTTTCTGGCTTTGTTTTATCTCTGGAGGAGACAAGAGTAATACTTCTGTAACCTAACCAAGTTCCTTCAGATTCTGAATTTATCTTAAAAAAACCCCAACCTTTAAATGTTAAGGTAAACATTTAAACAATATATTAAATAATATATTAAAAAATATGTTATTAGTTTACAGTATTTTACAGCTTCTTATCAGAAGACAGAGAACTTTCTTCATCCCTTTCCACACAGACTGGTCACATGCTTTCAGTACCATAAGCTTCAGATAAGAACAGGTTCATAAAATCGCAATTGCCTCAAAATACATCAACCTTCTCCTACAACATCAACCAGTTCAATCCTCTGACTCTTGCCAGAAACCCAGGTTTTTATTATTGCTGCATTTTGCTCACTTCATGGATACCCATTATGGCATGCTGTCAAAAGCTGAAGTGTTGTACTAAAAATCTTACAGCCCTTCATATTAAAGGTGCCTCAATGGGGCTTTTACTACCTCTGAGCAGAAGATGGCAACTCCTAATTCAAGAACTTTGGACCTCACTAATTCTAGAATCAAATATCTCAGAATAGGCTGACCTCATTAATAGAACTGACTTAACCAATTTGTCACAAACCAGGGAGTACAGCTACAAGAAGTGGTTCATTGTTCCATTTAATGTAATTAATTGCTTTCAGATGCAGCTAATGCTTTGCAAACTGTTGTCTTTGTGCTCTTAAAATTTCAGAGTTGAAGTTATACTCATGTTACTGCTGTATATGACTTAATTTTTTCTGAGTTTCAAGATAGGAAACCAGGTTTAATCTCATTTTTCTATAAATCCAAGTAAAGTTGCTTTTGTTTCTTGAAATAAATTTATAAACCATAAAGATGATGTTTTATAAAACTCAAGCATGTAGTCATATAAAGTCAGTGTCATGCCTAAACCTACCATGTGCCACCTATAAAACTGTAATAAGAAGCAGCAGACTACACTTTTCCCTTAATCAACAAGGGGCCTGAACTTGAGGAAGTTTACAATCATTTTGGTTATAGCATGGTGCTAGTAACTCCAGGGTCGTGGGTTTGGTTCCCATATGGGCCATTTACTTCAGAGTTAGGCTCGATGATCCCTGTGGGATCCCTTCCAAATCCAAATATTCTATGTGATTCTGTAATTTGAGTCAACAATCACAAACAAGACCAGGACCCAAACAACTCCAGTCAGATCAGTCAGAGATGAAACCCTTCCAGCAGTGACTTCCTTGGCTGTCCAAAGTTATTTCACAACAAGCTGCTTGTTCTGTACATCTGCACAATGCAGCATTTTATGCCAACACCTCAAACATCTGAAAAGCACCATGCTAGGGGCCACATTGCCTTTGCTCCTGACTGACACCAACTGTGCCGGTTTGGACACAAATCTAGGAGGAAACAACCCGAAAAGGGCATCTCTCTCTCCTGCCTGCCAGGCAAGCAGGCCTCAGCAGCTCCTCTCCCAACAGGTTCAGGAAAATAATTTCTTGAATAAAAGTGAAAATAAACCTGTTTATTTAACAAACAGAGTTCCCAGCAGGCATGGGGCAGAAAAGGATATTGAAAATCCCCTCCTGTCCACTCAAGAGGAGGCTGGTGGATTTTATACAGTCCCTTCTGTTTGTAAAACTTGGCTGCTCCCGCAGTCCTAAGCCGGGCAGGGTCCGACGGCCCCCCTGGAGAGTCCCGCGGAGTGTCCAGGAGATGACAGCTCGTCTTGGACAAAGAAGCAAGGTGAAAACAGTCCAAAAAGGAACAGAAGCCAGTGAGGCAGATTGCAGTCCTTTTCCAGCTGAAAGCTGAAGAGCTAGAGAGGAAAACTCTCCCCTCCTAACTTGCAGAAAACTGCCAGCCCGGAGAAAAAGTACGTAAAGATCTAACTGCAAAGTCAAGTGAGCCGCTCTGAAGAGTACCCTTGGCTTCTCTCTCCCTTTGCAGTCTGAAAGTACAAACTACATTTCTATAGATCAAGCATGCAATGGGGAATACAGTATCATCATAGAATGACCCCAAGACACCAACGATGTTTGCTCCAGGTGCCAGCGAGAGGCATGGGTCACCTCGGTCTTCCTAGGTGGAATGGACAGCAGGACCTGCGGGGGAGAGGACTGACCCTCTTATCCGTAAGTCACATCTCTTGAGGACCTTGGAAGAGATGTCGGTTTTCCCCAGGCTTCACTTTATCAGAAAATCTTATTTACATTAGTCTTAACAGGTCCTTAAACCCCATGAAACTTATAAACAAAAAGCACTGATGAACATTTTCAAATTGTAGTACAGAACTGGAGGCTTTATTTTTCCTCCCAACAAAATTGTTGCTTCATACGTGAAAATGTACTTTAAGACAAGGCTTTTGTTTGCTTGCTTTTTGTTGCTATTTAATCTTCCTCCTACATCTGTTGGGTCTCACTATCTTTGATGAAAACAAATACATCTTAACACAGGCATAACCACGCAGAACAAAACGACTGCAGCAGTGCAAACTGCAAGTACTTTGATAAAAATTATGAGGTTTTTATTACCTCTCATTACCAAGAAGCATGTTTCCACTTATCTTCCTACTTGATATTCTGTCTATCCTTAAGATCAAAGTCAAGAATGTTGAACCAGTGGTGCAAGGTGGGAGGGTGAGGAACAGGGGGCATAAAGAGACACACAGGAGGCTCAGGCTGGATCTCAGGAGCAGCATCCCTGGGGGCTGCCACATAAGGCTGAAGGTTCCTGGGGTGCAATTCCCAGAGCACCCAGCCCCGTGCAGCCACTGACCCCTCCTCTGTGAGGCACAAACTACCCCAGTTACCCTTCTGGGCTACGATCCTTCCACCACGTGCTTGCCACCACATGACTTCACTTCTCAAAGTGAAACAACCTTGAGTTGTCAAGCTGTCATGCTCATGCTAAGCCCTGCAGTATACTCTTCCCTGAAGACACAAGTGAGATTGATTGCACTCGTGATTTGTTCATTTCCACAACAATCTTACCATTAATATCCCTCTCTCATCCATTTGCAACACCCGATAAGCACACAAAATTGATTATAATGTCCAATTCATCAGGTAAAATCTTCTGGGATAGTTCTGTGGGCTTTTTTTCTTTCAGACTCCCTATCTTCAGATAGGAAGAGGAAAAAACAATAAAAAATCACAATAAGTGGGGTTTCAAAAATTAATTAGTTTAACGAGAGGTAGAAAAATGTCTAAATTCATCAGGGCTGCTTTGTGCCCGTATAAGAAATTATTGGTTGCCTTAGTGCAGGTTCTAATTTGCGTATCCAAAAGTACTATATCTCAAAGTAGATTAAGATAGCTACATGTTTCAGCTTTAAGTGCTCATCAAGCCAAGAGATAACAGAACTGATGAATGGGACATTTCAGATCCTTAGAGAAATGAGCACTATTACATAAAAAGTGTGATTTGAATTTGTCTTTCTGCTTAGACTGTGCCTTCCTAACAGAATTTATAAATAGAAACAGAAGTTTAAAAATCAAGAGCTGCCAGAGTGCTTTTTCTTTCATCATCTGAACACGAAGTATGGGACTTACACAAATCCATATATCTTTCATTGAAATAATCTGCATGTTTTAGTCACTCCTCCCCAAATCAATTTATTACTGAATAGCAAACGGTAAATGAGGTTATTATTTCAATCTGACAAAAGCGAGTCTCATGGTCATTATCTATAAAAACAGAGAAAAACCAAAGTCCTTTAACTGTTGAGAAGACTGAACATAAAATAATTCAGTGCTCCAGAGGATGGGGATGATATGCCACTAGTTTTTAATAAAGTGGTTTCCACAGACTTAGATTTACAGGTTCCGAAATCAACTCCTGATAATCAATCTGCTTGCGCTGCCGGGATATCAGAACAGACAGGGCTGCTGTAACTGCAGAACCAGACAGCAGTGGCTCTGTTAAAGCAAAGGCTGTGTCATTAGAGGACATTGGAGAATATAAGCCTTCATTCAGCCGGGTACCATGTTCTGCAGATTGCGGTTTTCACCCTTTCCGCACAGCATTCTCCAGCGTGAGTCCATCCCATAGCCTGCAGTTCTTCACAAGCTGCTCCCCACGAGTCTCTCCAACAGGATGCCGTCATCGTCACCAGACGACTGCTCCGGCACAGGTCCCCTGAGGGGACAAGTCCTGCCAGCCAACCTTCTCCAGCATGGGCTCCTCTCTCCATGGGGCCACAGGCGCTGCCAGAAGCCTGCTCCAGCACAGGATTCCCAAGGGGTCACAGCCTCCTTTGGGCACCCACCTGCTGTGCCGTACAGTATTCCATAGGCCACAGGTACATACCTGCTCCACCACGGACCTCCACACCTGCCTCACCATGGTCTTCAGCGCAGACAGCTCTGGCACCTGGAGCACCTTCTCCCTCTCCTTCTGCACTGACCTTGGTGTCTGCAGGGCTGTTGTTCTCACATATGCTCAGTCCTTTCTCCTCTGGATGCAACTGCTTCAGCGCAATAACTTTTCTTTCCCTTTTAACTCTGTTATTCCCGAGGCGCTGCTGCTGTGGCTGACGGGCTCGGCCTTGATCAGAGGCAGGTCCATGCTGAAGCCAGCTGGCACTGGCTCTCCCAGACACCATGGAGGCTCCTGGCAGCTTCTTACGGAAGCCAGCCCTGTAAGCTCCCCTGCTACCAAAGCTTTGCCACACAAACCAATACGAGAGAAAAGGAGAAACTGAAGTGAGTGCAGGGGAGCTCCAGGACGGTCAGGGCAGGAGCAGAAGTTCTGTGAGGAGCAGCTGGGGGAGCCAGACTTGCTTAGCCCAGGGAAGGCACCAAAACCACAAAGAGACTCGTTCAAAATGGCAAAACAAACAGAGCCATGTCCATCACGTGACGACTGAGCTGAATTCATATTGCTATGCTCAAACACATATGGCAGGCACACTATGCATAACTACCACTTAATCACTCATAAATACTAAGCTCTCAAATCCTATTTCAGCTTCAAATGTATGGAGATTATCTGCTATTTTAAGCATACTTGTCATAGGCAATTATAACAGTCTCTCAAGACCAATGTTTTCAGAGTTTATGAGGGGTTCTCAGGTACAACATGTAAAGGAAAACATATGCTACAGCTATTTCTCTGATTTATAACCGGTTTGTAGAATCTATCCTGCACAGAAGTAGTTTTAAACAACTCATTTGTGTACTACAAATAGAAAAGATAAACACTTCTTCCATCTATACAAGATAATCTTTCAGGTACAAAACAATCTGATCTCAGATAAACCCCAGGAGCTGTGCCATATATTTGCAGTTATCCAGAATACTGGCTAAGTTCTACCTGAAGTTTTAGCTTTAACTGCCCAGATAAAAAGATCTTTCAGAGAGAAAAAAAAAAACAAACAACAAAACAAAGGAAAAAAAAATCAAAACACAACAGTATTAAAAAACCCAAACTAAACCCCAAAACCAACCAAAATAACCCAACTCCCCCATTCAAAAACCCTAAACAAACCAACTAAACAAGAAAAACCTCAACACACAACACCCCTACCCCTCAAGAATAAACAAAAAAGCCCACACCACCAAAACCTTTCCTTTACAAATCCTTACTGCTTTCAGGGGTAAAAATACTACAAGCTTAGTCTTATGTGGTACTTGGCCACTTGGAATTTCAGGTCTGCCAGAGGCGAAAAATGTTTCAAAACCTCAAGATCTGAACTTGATTTCAGTTCTAAAAATAAGGAATTGGCCCAAGTTCAGAATAGATGTAATATAGATCCTTATCCAGCCTGAACTAGTTTGCTCAGCACTAAAACGAATTAATATGACAGCTTCAGTTTACTATCATATTTGTCTGAAAAGTACTCTATAAGTTTGTCTGGAATTCTGCCAGAGATGGTACAGAATTTCTGAATAACAGAGGGTATTTCATAATAAGACCCTTTCAAGAGCATAAATATAAATAGATACCTATGTCTTCAACCTAATAAACTCACAAACTTAATGCTTACTAGAGCAGATGGATTATATGATTGAAAGCAAATTATTTTCTTTCACTCAATTTATCTCAGCATGATTAAAAACCTTAAATAGTCACAAGCTATGACAGGGAATTATTTCCCTGGAAAATACTTGGGCTTCAAGTTTGAACACTTCTCCACATAAATAACTATGTATATGAAAAATTCCACTCAGCCTTGAAGGGGTATTTCTGAGACTTGCTCTCAGGGTGTGGGACACCAGCACTGCAGCAATTACTAATAGTAAAAGGCAATATACTATTCAGCCTCACTGGAAGACAGGAGAGCAGCTGGAGCACATCACCAGAGTTTTCCCAGCTACCTACAGAAAGAAACTCTCTTGAGGAAAAAGATATCATTTATTCCTAATAACAGTAGGATATCTATTAGCAATTAAGTTTCCCACATTTTATCTTTTTTAGCCATTCACATCCTTGCTACTTTTTTACATTGCATTGACATCTGACAGGCACAGGCAGGCACTAGAGACACAACATCCTTACTGTCCAGCAGGGCCTGCACATTTGATGGATGGACATCAACATCATTGGTTCTGGTTCCAAGCCAAATTCAACTACATCACACAGCTGGTCCACACTGGTTAAGTGCAGTTAACATTCGGATGCTTGCCATACATCTACAGGTCATGGCTAAGAGTGAAATTTGTAATAAAAACCAGGAGATTCAAGTCACTAAAGTACTGGAACAAGTTAAAAGAACAAATAAAGGCAGGAGAATTCCTTAGACAGGAGTGTGAGCCAAATTAAGTCTCCCATGATAACTCAATGAAACTTTAATACTATTTTCTTACTGGTCCACTGAAACTAATTCTCTTGTGCTTAGGAATTAGCTAGAAATTATAGTGAAATAAACACAAATTAAATTTCCTCTTAGAGAGTCCAATGCGGGTACTGTCGTGATTTTGTTGCAAACTCTATTTTTCAAATGTTTATTGTTAGCCCATTAATTTTAAATACCACTTTTATAGCATCTGCCCTAAACTGACATTTATTTTAAATGTTTTGCTTTAAGTTAGCCTTTTTATTGCCAGACAGTATAACATCCTTCTCAAAAAATTTATAAAGTACTCGATTGAAGGCTGGGAGAAAAACTAACAGAGCAAAAGAGTCAAAAGTTTTTACTTTTTTGGGTTCACTTCTAAAGACCATGCAGCTTTGGAAATGTTTACTCACAGGAGGCAGCAAAACTGGGTTGCAAGTCCTTCATCACCGAGTGACTATTTCCCATTTATGCAAAAGAAAATAACCGTCCATTGCGTTTTTGAGACTCACTACTTTTTTCAGATACACAAATTTCTTGTTATGCCCTAGACACATGTCTGAAAATCAATTTTAGATACTTTACAAAACCTGCTATTTAGTTGTTAGGTTTTGGGTTGTTTGGGTTTTTTTTCATTGAGATTAACTGAATTCTCAAAATAGTTGCTTGGCAAAATGTTCTTTCAATGTAGCTGTAGCTTCAGAAATAATGGTTGTTTTATTCTGGGAAGGCTTAAGTGGGCATTCCAGGAATAAGAAAATTAGGTGCACATATTGGAAGCTTGTTCATTTTTACTGCATTTACAAGTCTTTTCCTCTTTCTTTGCAATTATGATAATCTGGCACAACAGTCTCATCAGATATTTATTCAAAGCACACTAAATTAGCTCAGTTTTCACAGAAATCCAAAGTTTCAATCTCACTTACTAAAAATGTATAGAAGAAGATTCATTAAACTGCCTTTGTTCTGAATTTCGGTGCCTCTGCTGTGAATGCCACTGGGAGGAAAGGTGGTGACATCACTGCTGCAGCCCTCAGCTTTCATCCTCCCCTTCTCAGTTTTTCCTTCACCTTAACAAACCCAGCCCTAATTACCTAGTGAGATTACTGTATGTGTTTACACAGGGGGAATGATGCTGTTCTCTCAGGCAGATTTATATGCAGGTCAAGTAATACCTACTCACATGGCTCCTTCTAGGACTCAAGGTTGGTCTGCTGCCTCACAGCACAGACAGCACCTTCACTTCTTTAAAATTAATTCTTAAAATGACATTGCACTCTGTTGTGTTCCCTTAGACCACTGAAAATTTGCAGGGAAGTAAAGGCTCAATCCTCCTTGACATGGATGAGAAGGACAGTGACTCAGGTTGGAAGCGACCTCTTTAAAGCAGCATCTCCTACAGCAAGTTGCACAGGGCCAAGGGACGAGATCCCACAATCTCTCTGGGCCTCTGCCCCTCTGGGTACCATCACAGTGAAAAGTATTTTCCTTACCCCTCATCTGGATCTTCTGCATTGTAGCTCGTGTCTGGTGCCTCTCCTTCTTTTGCCATTATAACTCCTGAGAAGAGCTTGGCTCAGCCTGTTCTACACCTCCCTATCAGGCACAGCGACGAAATGCCCCTGATCCTTCTCAGCAATTTCTCACCTGTCTTTTAATCGAGCTCATATTTCACCAATCTCTCTGGAGGGAAACTATGGAAGACAAGGTCAGAGGCCTTGCTAAAGCCAGAGGTAGGCAACATCACCTGCTCTCCCCTTACCCACACAGCCAGGCAACCCATGAGAGAAGGCAACCCAGAAGGTCAGGCTCCTCTTGCCCATGGTAACTCCATGCTGGCCGTTACAAATCACCTACTTGACCTTTGTGTTTGGAAATGGTTTCCAGGAGGATCTCCTGCATAACTCTCCCTAGATCCTCCTCCTTATCCTTGAGGCTGGGAGCAATGTTTGCCCGTTTCTTGTCACTGTGAGCCTCTTTGAAGATGACTGTGAGTAGCCTCAGAGTGAGCCCTGTCAGCCTTCCCCAGCACTCTCTGGTCCATCAGACCTGGGGATGTCCAGTTGACCTAAAAGCCATCAGTCTTGATCTTTCTCCAGTGTAGGAACTCTTCACTCCCTCAAGCTGTGCCACTTGGCTCAGAGGCTGAGCTAAGGGCAACATTTAACATTTTTTCCTTTTTTTAAGGAAAAAACAGGAAGACACAGAAAAAGCTGGGGTAACCAGTCCATCACTACATGCCCTGTTCGTTTGTGGAGTGGGCTCACATTTCCCTTAGCCTTCCTTTTGCTGAAGGTCGTGTACAGAAACTTGTACTTTGCTCCTCACATCCTTCCCAGTTTCAGCTCCAGCTAAGTTGTGGCTTTCCTACACCCCTTCTCCATCTATGCAATTTGGCCAATCCGTCTGGGTTCCTCCAGGGTAGCCCACAGCTTCTACCCGCTTGGGACACCTGGTTTGGTGTGGGAGCTCTACTCGTGCTGACCTCCTGCCACAGCTGCTTGATTTCCTGCAGGCTGGGAAGGGCTGTCCTTGTGCTCTGAGCCCCTCTGCCCTCCAAGGCACCTTCCCATGGGATCTTGTTAAGCTCAGATCTGTTCTCCTAGATCTTCTAACTATTTACTGGATTTTACAGAATTCTCTACATTAAACTACTGCAGTAATAATTTAGCAAGAATGGTTATCATAAAAACCCCAAACCTTTACAAATAGATTGACTACACTACACAAGTTTTTCTGTTGCATATATTAATCTGCCTTGTCTTTTTCAGAGCCTCAAATAAACCAGGAATCTCCATTTGTTAGTGACTCAGTAAACAGTACAGTCTCAAGCAAAGACTGCGAAAGGACAGATCTGTGGAAAAGAAAAAATCAGAAGAAACAATATTATGCTAAGGCTGCTATTTTTGTACCAACTGTGTGGACATGTGGGTTCATTCTGAACCTTTGACCATTTGATTTCAAATGAAATTAATTATACGAGACTGTGCCAAAGTCATTAGTGAAGTTAGATCCTAAAGTCAAGATGAAATACAAGTTTGTCTGGGAAAAAAAGCCAAATCTTTAAGTCATTCTAACATTTACAAACTAGTCAATATTTGTATTGGTTTTTCTTCAACCAATCTTCAGTGACTGGTATCCAATTACAAAATTTTGTCCCTACAAACATTAAATTATGCTGCATAAATATCTCCTAAAATTTAACTGGAAGTACGGAAGGAAAATAAGTCAATTTATATACTGGTGGTATCTCTTAGGAGTGTAATTTTTACATGTGTCACCCAAGCAGATAGAGTTTATACTAAATATAGTAAATGAAAATATTATTTTATAAAGGATATAAAAGAGGCCAGAAACTTGTCACCACTTTCTTGTCATCATCTGGCTTTTTGAAAGATAAACCTGTGTTTGGGATTACTTCTGGACAGAGGCTGCAGGTGGCAAACAAAGGAGTGTCAAGAGTAAGATGGGAACACTGTGGCACTTCATGGTTCCTTGGGCAATTTTGTTGTTATCAATATCACCTGTTGTCACTATTATTAAGGAAAATAACTTGTGCATCTGGAAACAAAGTGGGAAAGTTTTTCTGGGTAATTTAATTCATTATTTTTGTCTCAAAGATTTGTACCTACAGATAGAATCACAGTACGTAAGCTGATAACGTGCAGAACCTTAGTGTCTTTGAAAATTAAGGTTCCCTTTCAGCACTTCCTGCATCCGCTGTAACGGGAAGTTCTGGAGGATTCAACGCCGAATCTTTCAGATGGATTTTACATGGTTTACTTTGAGTTGTACCGAGATACAGTCGGAGCCCTGTAATCTTCCTATCACACCCAGCTGGAAGCTGCCTGATACATCAATCTAATGCTGTTGGAGCCTGCTGCTCACAGCCCATCCCTATATCCATCTATCAGTTGTGTGTCCAGATCAATGAGAAAGTGATTACTCTGCCGGGAAAAAAAAAGTGGTAAAATAATTGTAATAGGCATCTGATGACTAAAACACGCTGATCTACTCTAATGGAAATGCCAGCTTTACAACAGAACTTCAGCACATAACAAAATGCTGTGGATGACACATAATATCTTGCTAAGTATCCTGGACACAGCTGTTACACGAAAAGAGAAACCATACAACACTGTCTATTTCTAAAGAAATATCCAGAGGAAAGGAAACATAACAAACATTAAACACTTGCTTTTTCAATAAAAAAGTCAAGTCTCATTGAAAGAGTCTACCTTTAGATATTTTTTAAATTAATGTCTTTAATACCCAGAATATTATTAAAATTATTTAATAGTAGATTGAAACTTAATATATAATTTCACTCAATGCAACTTGAAAGCACTGTCAAAAATAATTAAGCTGAAGAAGAAGAAAATATCTCATATAATCTGCACATGTGAGCAAAGAGCTGGATGAGTCATAGGAGAGAATGACAAAAGCACAAAAGATTGGGATGGAAATTGAGCCAAAATTGAGAGCAGCTTCAGAACCAGAGGACATAGGAAGAATTACAAGGAGAGCCAAGTCTGGGGATATGCATGAAAGACCAGTTTGCTTTTCTGTCCACAAGCCTACAGCAAGCACATAGTGAAAAATGATTTACAGACATGATCATTAAAAGGCTAATTACTATGTATAACAGGTTAATCCCCCAAACACACAGTAACAGGTTAATCTCATAAAGCATTGTAGAATTAGCCAAATAAGGAATTAAAGTTATATTTATCCTTACTCATCCTAGGGTTTCTATGGAGTCAGTTTATTTTGCACTTCCTGGGTATTAAACTATTTGTTAATGTGCATGTTCTTCATTTTGCCCTGCAGGGCTAATATAAATACTGCTTTCATTAACTCACATGTACTCTTTTCCTGTCATGATTTATCCATTACAGAAATAAACAATATCAGCCAATTTATTAACTACTTCAATTCCTTCTTTAATGTAAAAAAACTCAAAACACAGACCTGTCTGATGCTAGCATTGTCAGGTATTTCAGAGAGATGAAGAGAAAAAGGAGAAGTTTTTCTGATTAACTTCTGTAAGTTTGTATTAGCTGTGTGTTAGTTGTATATGTTCTACCGAGTACTTGTGAATTAACTGTTTTAAATGTTGTTGCCTCTTTAAGTCACTCTCTCTGAATCCTCTGTTGATCTCATTTTCTCAATACAGGCAGAGTGTTTGAGTGGCACATCTTTTTTTCCCTTCTCCTTACAAATTAGCTTTTGTGTGCACCAGACCAATTTCTGTTCTGCTCTCTATTGCAACCTTTTTTCTTCATGCTGTTTAAAAGGGTAAGCAAGGTTACAGAATTACTTAATCATCACACCTAATTGCCCATCCATGCCTTGCCTTTATGTAGGAAAATTCATTAACCATTCTCTACTGAGTCAGGTGCATCAATGCAAGGCTTTGCCTTCTGTCTGCATCTGGGCTACCGGAGATAACGTCTGGGTTTATTTACCTCAGAAGCAAAGTCTGCACCAAGATGCCACTGAAACCACCTGTGTAAGGTGGGTGCTCCTGCTGTGTGGTCACAGTCCCTCATCACAGACCGTACCTGCCTCTGCTGTTATCAGTGTGACAGCAGAGGTGCTGCTGATGCTACAGGAGTCACGTGCTGACACAACTTACACGGCAAATGATCTCTTAAACATCCCCATCTCCTTCCTGTCTGTGATTCAAGTGAACAACTCCAAAAAGGAAACTCAGGCGAGAGCAATAAGCTTATGCTATAAAGATGGGAGTCTCATGAAGAGGGAAACGTGTCATCCGAAAAATTAAAGTCAGCTTGAGCACAGCAAATGAGTGCCCCTTTGACAGAGCTACCCACAACAGCTTAGACAATAAGACTTTGATTCTGTGTTGCTGGAGGATTCAGAAGTGTTCATTAAAGAGCAGAGAGGTGTTCACAGAGCATCAGAGCCTCCAGCATCTTCTAAATAGAACTAATCAAACAGTTGGGTTTCTGATAAAAGAACATCTAACAAAGTGGTGGCTGCATGTTTGTGTACCCAGCTACTACTGCAAAATAGAGGTTTCTTTCTAAACATCTTTGACATATAGAAACAAAAAATGTATTATTTATAACGATGCTCATGTGGCAACAAAATAAAAATTGAGAAAAAAACACCTCTTGTTTAATATTTAAGCATCCAGAAACAGCTGGAAAAAAGGAACAAATTATGAATAATCAAATCATCACAAATTAAAGAACATGTGTATTAGGTATATAAAATGATTATATTTAGAAAATTTAGGCTAAAGGAGGGAGAATACCATTGGAACACAAGTAAATAACAGTAGTTCATCACATGAGGCCTTCTGTAATCTCATATAAAAGCAAATTCAGACTTTTTAATATTTATTCATTCTTTTATAAAAACTATTCTGCTGCCTGTAAATTAGTAATATCTGCAGGATCTACATAATTCATGATTTGGTAAATACTTTAATTTTTTTCTGCTTATATTAACAGTTCTTACACAAATAAATTGAAGCTGTATAGTTTGCTATGCATTTCGGACCTAATATAACTGTAACTTAAAAAAAGTCCTTCTGGGCAGGCTCTGTGCTCTGCAGGTCCTCCAAAGGCAAACCTCCAATGAGTGTCAGTGACAGGGTCTCAGATGCAGCGTCCTCAACCACGTGGTGATTGACTGACTGGTTGATTTGGAGGGTTAGGTGGTGTGGGAGGTGCTTTTAGATAATAAACAGGACTAAGTAGTTTCATGTATTAAGACACCAAGTCCCTAACTGCTCCCAGTGAGCTTATATTCTTCAGCCACAAGCTGTCTATTGGTGCCAAAACTGCTACAGTTCCTCAGCATCACAGGAATCTAAAAGTACTGACTTTGTCACAGGGCACTGCATCAGCCAAGCGAAATTGTGCTCAAGCCACAAGTTCTCTTTTATGCAAGCAACTACAAACATTCAGGGGAAATGGATACCCCAACCTCGCTGCCAGCAGAGGACAACCTCATCTCACAAAGGCAGGACAGAGAAAATCAAATTTCTACAATTCCAGCTCACATCACTTCCTGCTCTCACTCACCAGACTACAGTCTTCCTGAATACAAACTTCGTGTCTAATTATTTACAGAAGACAAGCTGCACACACACACATATATGTAGAGTGTGTGTGTCTTATATATACATATAAATACACACACATATATAAAAGAAAAGCATGACATTACATCAACTCCCCAAATAATAACCCCGTGTACCCCCTCCAAGCATAAGCAGTAATTGTTCAAAATCTGTAACACATGTCAGTTTTTAGGTCACTGGACAACAGCCCACATAGAGCAGAAGGGATTGAAAATTAATGCTACCGCTGAAGAGAAAAAAATACAAATAAAGCCAAGAAATGAAGAAATTATAATGCTATGAAGACGCATAATAGCCTATTAAATGACATTTCTTACCAGATTTTATTCATTTATTCATTTTTGACTGAACATTTCCATTTCCTCAAATATACAATATGCAAAAAGAAAATTAAATACTTTCTCATTTGAAAAAAAAAAACACCGAAACCTGTTTCTATGGTGCTTTCTTGAAAGTAGCATTCACTTACATGCTAAATAAAACTAATGCTAGCTTATATCGAAATCATTACCACTCATTCCCCCTCGCAGGGGAGGGGCATTCATACTAATGAAAAGCAAGAACTACCAGCCCTAGCTGGTAGAGCGTAAATGTTACGTGCAATAGTTGTAAGTGGTTGTTTTGAGGCTGGATTTTTTTCCTTCTTGTCTCAAACAGCTATTGAAAGATTGTACTTGGAAAACAACCAGCTGTTACTAGATTCAGTGTTTGGTTTTGTTCTGTGGTGAAGCTTTTGTTTGGTTGTTTTTAGGGGTACTCATCATGCCTAGAATAACTTTCAAACTATAGTTAAATACTTACCTCTCTGGTCATGAGCTTTGAAGTGGTTCTTTGAAAACAAGCATTAAATGATCTGCCCTTTAAATGCTGCATATGTAATTACAGTCTGAAACATTTTGTTTTCCCCACACAGTCACAGTGTATGTGAACACACAGACCCATTTTTCCCCGCTGCCGTTCTCACAGCCACATCTCCCGCTCTCCCTCTGTCTCTCGTTTTTCCCCCTTTTATGCAGCCCTGATGTTTTGAGAGGCACAAAATAACACAGCGGAAGATTTTACTGGCGTTTAGAAGCTAAGCAGAAACTTCTCTGGCACAGCCATTTGGCCTGACTCATCCTGTCTGTATTGGGTCTGATCAAGGTAAAGCTCACAGCCGTGACAGTGCTGTGCTTTGCATTGGTAGCTGGATGGCTGCTGATAACAGGGCAGTGTTTTGGCTACTGCCGGGCAGCACTGCCCCTCTGATGTTCCTTCCCCCATCGAAGAGGATGGGGGTGGCCAAGGTCCTGGGAGGGGATACAGCCAGGCCAGCTGACCCAAATTAGCCAAAGGGATATTCCATACCATGTGACGTCAGCTCAGATATAAAAGCTAAGGGAGAGAGGAGGAAGGGGGGACACTCGTGTGTTTTCACTGACTGTCCTCCGGAGCAACCGTTACGCGTGCTGAGGCCCTGCTTCCCGGGAGGTGTCCGGACATCGCTGCCCATGGGAAGTAGAGATTGACTCTTCGGTTTTTTTTCTCTTTTGTTCGCGTGTGCGGACCTTGCTTTGCTCTTTGCTTTATACTGTAATACAACTGCCTTATCTCACCTTGCTGGCCATGCTCCAGCTTATTCTCCCCTGTCCCGGCAGGAGAGGGGAGTGATAGAGCGACTGAGTGGGCACTTGGCGCCTAGCCAGGGTCAACCCACTACACTGTTGCAGGCAGTTTTCTGTCTGCCTGCTGCTCCAGGGCAGAGGGAGCTCCCAGAGGTGCTCCCATGGCACCTCTTGCTCCCAACCACTGTCCCTATGGAAGCACCTGGAACCAGGTGGGATCCGCCTGTCCCTGTGGTGTTAGCACACCTCTGCCTGTTCTGTGCTGCTGTGGCGGTGCTCCCCCTCCTTCCAGCTGGGCAGGGGTGCTCTGAGCTCCACTGGAGCAGGATGCCTCTGGAGCCCAGCCCCTTTTTAAAGCTGTGATGAGCTCCTCTGACACCAGGCTGCAAGGAACTTATGGCCAGATAGAACCTCAATACTCCCATGAGCCAAGACATTAGCACGAGTCCTCCCTCACAGGCACAGCATAGCTTGGATACCAAAATACCAACCAGCTGAAACGAGGCAGTGCAGCCCCCACTCTCTCCCCTCGGCATCCAGCCACCGCAGCGGGTGCAGTAGCCAAACACGCCAGGCGAGCGTGGGGCTGCAGCACCGCCACAGACACCTGCACCTCAGAGAGAGGAGATGGTGGGAAAGGGCACAAATCAGGCAGTTGCTGCTTACGGGCCGAGTATTAAGCTAAAAATCAACCTCTCACTGCTAGCACTGTTAGAGCAGTGTTCACGATCTCTGCGGGAGGCCATTTTCATCTCTTCTTTGATATGAGAAAGGTGAAAGTGATGGTGCATTAGAAACAGGAATGAAAGGGGCAGGTTTGGAATCATTAAGTAAACTCCCTGTCTCTTAAAAAGGAAATGTTCTTGAATTTATTCAGTTTCTCATCTCATACGGACATATTAAAGCAAAGTATCTAGGAAGAAAAAGAACTTTTGTGTGTTTCAGCCTCACTCCCCTTCCAGATACACACCTAGTATTTCAGTAGCCTTCAGGTTTGACCAACTGCAGTAGTTTAATTAACCATTATAGCTTTTACAGAGTGTAATTGGTCTCACAGCTAGTTCATTAAAGCCACAGCAGAATCATTCTGACAGTCCAGCCATGAGCAAGTTCATACTGAGCATTAGCAGTTCAGCTCCCCGCACATTCAGCTGGCGAATGTTTTCTGAACAGAGGAGATGAAATGGTACCAGCCATCTAGTCCCTCTCAAGCATGTACCCAGACAAATATTCTAAAGAGAGATGACCAGGAGCAAAGAGACAGTCTCCAACCTCATTACTCCCTATTCTGCTCAGAATATGTCAAGTGTTTCCACAAGGCAAACTGACATTTTAGCTTACCGTTGGTCTACCCTGGAAACCTGATATTTATAATGCAATCATTCTATATCTGGCCCCTGGAGCAGCTGCTGTTAAAGGAAGATGAGTTATTAAAGAGAAACTCTCCATTTGGTGGCATTTTGTAGGTGGAAGTCTTTTGAGACACTCCTTTTACCTGAAATAGTCACTAAATAGTTTTACTCGGCTGGGATTTTGAGGTAATCTGAAATATGACACTCTTTTCTCTGCCTTACAAGCTTGAAATTCACAGACTTTACCAAGGTGTAGGCTTCTGCATGGATCTCAATATTCCCAGACGCAGATTTTCCAGAAGCAAGCTCTGCTATGTCTCAAAAAATAACCCTTGTCCATCTCTCTATCATTCTCACCTATTTCTTTGTTATACTTTTAGCTTTTCTCCACCTGCCCGTACCTCTCCACCTTCTGTCTTCTTTGTTCCATTTTCTCTTTTTAACTCACTTATCATTATGAGAAATTTCCAATTCTCTTCTCCAACAAGAAGTAATTTTCAGGAATGAACTCCACTGGCCTTTGCAGTCAGTAGACCTGTTTTTGAATTACTTTTTCCTTAGTGCTGACAGGCAGAGCTCAAGGAAATTCACTTTCTTGAGGTATATCAGCAAGGTCTTCCAAGGCAAACACAACCCCCTGCTGCCTGCTCTCCAGGCACACACAAACTTGTTCTGCCAATGCCCTCAGCCGAATGCAACTTGTACGGCCCTGGTGAGTAGCTGAGCCACTAAAGTACAAAGCCAGGTAAAAGAAAAAAATAGTGTTAAAGCCGTGGTACTAAGCCTAGTAAGATCTATTTATCACTGTGTTAGCATGCCCAGATTTTAATGCATCTGGAGCTTGGTCAGAGTAAACAAATCCGCGCTCAGAATACTGACAAAGGGAACTCGTATCTGTCTCCAAAAGACAACACAGGAAGAGGCTGAGGTTATTGGTAATAACCATCCTAAAGCTCAACAGGAGCCTCGAAAGCCTGTGGGGAAGTCCAAGGCTTGATGGCATATAACTAGTTTTTTCCTAAGTTTCTCCCAAAGAGTATTTGTCTTCAGCAGTGTCTTCAGCAGCAGAGGTTTATGTCTAGAGAAATTTCTGACCTTTTAACAAAGGCTGCTGCATAACAACATTCCTATCTTTTCTCCAAAAATAAAATAATTCAAAAAATCCCCCACTTGATTAATCTTGCTAGAAGTGAATAACCTGTCAGCTTCAATATCACACAGTACCTGCATTATGATTTAAATCACTTCTAGGAACCTGGTGAGCTGTTTCTGTGTTAATGTGGCCCAACTCTGTGCAGAGTTTCACAGCTGAAGCCTTGCTGAAGTGACACTCTCATTACTAAGAACATAATTTGGAAAAATATTTTTAACACAGATGGAGTTCCACACATATACTGTAAAAGATGCACGAAGGGCTCTGTTAACACCTTCAAGCATCTTGAATGCTTAAATAATTTTTGAGCACATTTTTACCATTGTATCAAAGTATCATACTGAATTATGACACTCTAAACATAAAAGGCATGGAAATTATTTGGATAATTGAGTGCATGAATAAAAAATGATTGCTGAATTGGATGCTGTACAGCTTATAGATAAGAATAACACCTCTGTTGTGTAGGTTTTACAAACTCTATGACCCTAACTGCCTCAGCACAAGGATTTCTTCTAAAAGAAAAAGGTATACCCTCAACTCAAAGCTCAGGGCACACACTGAGTTTGCATATACTCAGGAGTTTTGCTGATTCAAGTATCAACATGAGCTCTGAGCAGCAGCAAGCAAACTTTTGTCTCCAAAGTCTGGTTAAGGCAGTATCCAGCATCAAAACAAATTCTAGGAGAAGGAAAGCAAACAATTGTGCTGTTAACTCTATTGGTCCTTAAGCTCTCAGAAATCACTGAAATGATTTGCCAGTCTTTCTTAATTAAGTGCCCAATGATTAGAATATGTACTAGCCAACGAAGCTGTTTATTAGAACAACATGAATGGGGGCTTTTAACTGATAATAAAATATTTTAATTACTAATAAAACTCCGTTAACACTTGAAACATGGATGCTGGGATGGTAAAATAAGCTTAAAGATTCATGAAGGAAGTCTATCTCCAAGACAGACCCACCCACACCCCTCTCATCTTTCACTTACCATTGGGATGTGGGAGAAACAATGAATTTAAAGAAAGATGAACGGGATGCAGTGGGCATCAATAGTGAGTGAGTACACACAGAACTTCAGATCGTCTTCTGAAGCTAAAGGAAACTATTTCAAAAAGCCGTTCTTACACAATTGTAGCAGTAAGAAATAAAAAAGCATTGTGTGATACATGGAATGATGAAAAATACCAGTATAAGAGACTTCTCAGGTTTGTCTGTGTGTGCGTAGCTCAAAAGCATAATGACTTGGATACACCTCAAAAGTGGAGGGAGCCTTGGGCTGATGTGCACATAGACACTGGAAGAGGCCAGGAAGACAACTGGGCTATTAATCCAAGACCCATATCTCAAGCTTAACTTTCTGAAGACAACATCTGGTTTTCCTTTTAGGAATTGTAGCATTCGTTAAGAAATACGATAATTCAGATTTTCTGTCATCAGAAACCCTTCCATTCTCTCCTCAAGAGAAAAAACAGCCAAGAAATGGAGTTGTTTCTAATCACTTCAATCAGTTAGATACAGGCTACAGTTTCTTGATGAAAAATTGTTTTCAAGTACCAGTTACAAAAGCATGTCTCAAATATGAGGTCTTTAATTTTATTATAATTAGAAGTGTTTGTATGCACAGCTGAAGAGGAGGTGTAAGGCACTGCTCACTGTGTAGCTAACACACAGAGAATGCCAGAGGAGAAGTATTCCACTGTAAAGGGATGGGAACCAAGGAAATAGACATTTATAAAGTGAAGACATTTGAGAAACTTACTCATGGAGAGATCACAGAAAAATATTGGCCAAGAACATGCAGAAATCATAGTCATCAAACAACACATCGATTGACAAATTCAATGAACAGATGAAGCCAAGAAGAGTCAAGCTAGAAATTAAGAATGAGAAGTTTTGTAGTGACAGGTAGCAGAGTGTGCCAGCTGACTGATCTGAGAGGCTGAGGCGAGTTTTCAGCTATGGAAGGCGTATTTGTTTAGAAGGGGTGATTAACCAGTGCAACCACACTGCCAAGAGCAGCAGCACACACGGCAGTGTCGCTGCCTTCCTGGGTGCCTTTCCGAGAGCTACGCTTCCACCAAACAGAAGCTACCAGGATCAACAAAGGGGTACCTGTGTAAAAGGTAATGATCTGGTTTTTACAGAAGGTCAGATGGAATGACCTAATGGTCCTCCCTGTTCTTAAATTTTCTGACTCACACAGAAAGGGGCTGACAGAGCACAGGAAAAGAACACAGTGCTGCATGAGCCCCCTTCTTGCCCATGTAGTTCAGATCTGTGTGCTTCATCTCAGAAGGAAAAAGAAGAGAGCATTACAGAACACAAATTCAGCACCAGGAACTCACTGCAAATGTTGGTGGCGCGACACTGAAGACTTGAGGCAAAGATTGTAGAACTTACTGAAATGACTGAAGATTTCCCTTCAAAAGGAACCTGTTGAAAGGCTTTTATTTGCTTA
Source organism: Callaeas wilsoni (assembly GCA_013398955.1). Classification (NCBI taxonomy): domain Eukaryota; kingdom Metazoa; phylum Chordata; class Aves; order Passeriformes; family Callaeidae; genus Callaeas; species Callaeas wilsoni. The sequence goes on from VWPU01016777.1 coordinate 515,283, forward strand.
AGGAAATGTATAAATGTAACTGTGAAACTCCTCTCCATATATAGAAGACATCACTGGGAACTAACAGAGAGCAGATATTTTTCAATAGTACTTTGGTGACACAGAAAACCCAGACCAAATAATATTTAGTAACTGTTCTGACTTCTCCATCATCATACCATCTTACTTTCACCCACAATATAGGGAGACGATAACAGTATTTTTCTTCACAAATTATATATATTTAGCCTATTTTTTTTGCAGTCAACCACAGCTCAGACAAATCTGATCTTCCCTCCTAGAACTATACTTACTTTTTATCTAAGACCAAGAATGTTATACTATACCAATACAACTCAATTATTTAGAAAGACAAGATCTGGAATACATGGCCTTTGTGAAAGCTCTAATTCACACTTAAGACAAAAACCATGTTCAACAGCTCAATCTAGTATTTTTTTTCTTTTCTAGCATCTTTCAAAGATTTTTACCTATTTTTGGCATTAAAAGTATAGGCTTTTCCCATAAAATATTGCAAAAGAGTAACTACCCGTGCTACAAAGACAACATCAGGACATTTAGACTCAACAAATATTACAGAGGCCCGTTGTGAGCTATGTATAGCTAGAAAAATCAAATTTCATCTGCCACTCTGTCAGGCTGCATTCCAAAATCATTTTATCACTGCAGTGAATACCAAGATATTTATCTTTCCTGGCCAGGTTAATCTTTTGTTCCATAATTATCATAACTGCCATAAACATATTCAATTCTGTTTCTGCACTTGCAAGTGGTGCCAATTTGAGGGGAAGCTGAGTTTAAAGGGAGTTTCTTCTATTTACTTTTAACTTAAAGGCAACAGCAGAAATTAAGGCGTATATTGCACTGCAGATTTATTACTAGACGTGTGATGATAGCTTTCCAGTTAATTTTTTAGCCTCAAACTAAATTGCAATCATTACAAGGCTACCACATTTACAAAGTTCCAGGCAGGAAGCGGCTCGAGAGTGCTATGAACATAGATGGCAGTATCTGTCTGTCTGTGAATCTGCAGTGTGGACACACACGTAAGTTTTCATGAATTTTCCAGAGCACTTTCTTGGGATTCCCAACACACATCCCAATTCCTCTGATTACATGACACATCCTTAGGACACAGCATGTTTCGTGAGCCTGCAGGCCTGGCAACCTCACCATCCTCCTGTGCAACACAGCTAAACAGTTTGCAGTTCCAGATTTGGCTCATTTGGAGTTGGCATGGCTCTTTTCACTGCACACTGTAGTTGTGCCCTAAAGCAGTGGAAAACATGGTCAGTCAGGGATCTTTCCTACTAGACGTACTGCCATTCCTACTGCAGATTATTAGCACCATTCCTAGGAGCACCTGCTCTCCTCCTGCTTTGAGTAGGAGAAGACAAACAGCACCTTTGTCCCTGCTTGCAATGACAACATCCATGCAAAATGCAAGGCTCAGAAAAACTGGAGAGACACAGAGAGAAAACAGGAAAAGAACATGACTCTGCCTGGGGACCCTGAAGGCTTCTGTGTGCTTGTCAAAGGCCAATCAAGATTAAAACCTTGAACAGTTCCTTGTCAAAAGCCAGAGTACAATGTGTGGAGCTCTAGCAAAAGATTGAAAGGTTTGGTTTAGAGGGTTCAGCATATCCTTTAGTTCAGAGGATGCAAAAGTTGGAACAAAAGCCAGACTGCAAACCCCCTAGGTTTTGATTGCGTTCAGCTTGTAGGAAATTGGCATCTCTCACTGCATCACTTTAGAAAAATGAAAGGGAATAGACTTTACCTAAACTTAGTAAGGATGAGCTGTATTTTGTGGTGTAAGTGCGACCCAAGCAACAGCTGAACAAATTAGTAGGGCTCTGGCTAGTTTGTATTCACAAGGTCAGCAAAGGCATATAGAGTAGTCACAAGAAGCAAGAGTTTCCAAATCTTGCTTCTCTCCCTCTTTAGCTCAGTATTCAAGAGGGAAACAAGAAGATACAGAAACAGGCAGAATACACCCATGATTACAAATCACCAGAGTCCTTCAGAGATAAGATTTTGACATAATATGAAATACAATTATCTCATAAGAAGAGGGAATACATGTGTATATACATAGGTATTTACGTATCAGTATTCTCTTATTTCAGTTTCTCCAGACTTCCAAAATCTCCATATAAGTCTTAACATCCCTGGAAGTCTTTAAGGCCGGGTTGTATTGGTCTTTGAGCAACCTGATCTAGTGGCAGATGTCTCTGTCCGTGGCAGAGCAGTTGGAACTAGATGACCTTTAAGGTCCATTCCGCTCCAAAGCATTCTATGATTCTATAAAAAAAAAAATTCTGCTCTTCTAGCAAGTTTAGACAAGCTTCATAGGACAGCGGGAAGAATAAAATGGAGGCTGTAAATCCATGCTCTTATGAGGAGATTGAGAGAGTCTGACTTGCAGAGTTCTGGGGCTACATCACAGGAAAAGCAAAATGTGCTTGAAAAGCATCGCAGTTGAAGTGGATAAAGTCACCTTTGGCTTCTGCTGCAGAAGTGACAATATGGCAAAGTGAAGCAAAAGCCCAGTGACACAAGCCTCATTAGCATAAGTAACAGCAGATTAAGCTGAGAGAATATGACACAATGACCCACAGATTCCCCAGCTGTCCTAAAAATAGCTACACAGAAGTAGACAAGATATCCTCCAAATGTGGAAAAAACCCTCCAAAAAAGAAGGTTTTTGGGAATCTAAATCCAAAGAAAACTTCTTTCTCTTCTTAAACACTGCTCTTCGTAACTTGACAATTCAGAATCAAATAACTACCTCTACGTGTGACAACATGCTGGACAGCTCAAAATAAAGCCACGTGTTAAAGAAGGGCCAAAGAATGTGTTCAGTTAGAGCTGTCTTTGCCGGAGAGAGTCCTCTGAGAGGGGTAATTCTAGCCAGGCTGTCAGCAACTGTAGTAAGGGCTGATGAGTAGGAGAAGGTGGTTCAGTATGTAATAGAAATTACACAAATCTGAACTCAATCCAAGAGCTAAGGAATGACTAACTTCCACAATTATATTAATAACACAGTGGTTAGGCTGTGGAGGCTGGTCCATTTCACAGAGCAGTAAGTGCTGCCACAGCTATTGAGTGTGGCTGGGAGGTGATCAAGACCACATCCACTGCTTATTTTTCAGTTTAAGCATATCTGACAGAAGTCAATGTGGTAAACACAGTTCAAAGTGGCAGCAACATACCTGTCCTGTTTGTTTTGCATGGTTTGAATCTGATCTTGCACAACTTCAGCTAGGATGACAGTGGCATGCAAAACAGGTTGATGCGATGCATGAAATAGGTATGTCACTTTAGCTTTTATCTGAGAGCTTCAACAGCCAAACAATTTCTTTTACATCTTTGGAGAATGATATGCATTAAATTTAACATGAATATTAACTACTGACACCTTCAATCTTGAATATTACCTACAATTATCATAAAATACAGTATATAAAACAAATAAAAAAGAGTCAAAGTGCATGGAAGATATAGAAAATATTAAAAAATAAAAATAACAGGTGAATAGAAAATAACATGATAGACAAGAACACATCACTTTAAAAAATATTACGTACTGATTAACAAAATGAAAACATAAGATAGTTATACAAAAATAAATAAAACTGATTTTATTTACACATTTTATAAATAACATGGGACCATTAAATAAGTATGTTAAACAATTTCTAGAAAGAAAGCATTCATAAGGTTAAGAATGGTTCTCCTTTCTATAGGAACTGCTTTTCAGGTTCCTTGGATGGAGAACTGATAAAGGAAGAAACATACTTGCCCTCTAATAATCAATATAACATCAGTACACAGGGAGAAGTCCAGGTGTTCCACCACTAATGTCCAAAAATATTCAAGACAGAAGATGCAGGAAGTGAACTTAGTAGTTCTAACACTAAGTTATGTTATAGCTAAGCTTGGGATGAAACTTGGGATGGGGGGGTCTCCCCCTGTAAACCCCAAAGTTTTCTGTGTTCTCAAACAGACTTGAACAGAGAGCACAGATTCCCAGTGATGTACCTGCTGACCCTCAGACACTAAGCAGGAGATGCAAGGCGCCTTCATAGGGTGCTGGGACATTGCCAGCAATCACATGCACGTGTTGCCCTGTGGTGCAGCATCTCCCTGCCTGGGAACAGTTTTGTGTCAATATTCTTTCTCAGTCCAACTCCCCAGATATAATCACGCTGCTTTTCTCAACTCTATGAAGTCTGAATTACAAGGACTTTTCTCCTGGAGGACATGTAATGTTTAGTGTTCAGAAACACAGAATAAAATACTTGAGTAGGTAAAAAGGGAAACAATTAATTCTCCTAATTATTTTCTTAATTATTTTATTCAAGATTTTTTGCTCTCTGCCTATCCACTCTCCTGAGGGGAAAAAGCTCAATCACTCTCATGCTGTTTACTTTCCAGGGTTAACAACATTTCCTTTAATATTAAACTTCAGGCTTGATCTTAAGTGACTGTAGATAGGGTTACAAAGGAGCAAATATTTGAAGGCTCAAATCATCCTTTTTTTTCCTCTGAGCTGAATGCATGCACCATGAGAGAACAATGCTGCTAGTCACTTGAAATGCATGGAGAAAAACAACCATTTTCTAAATATACACAAAAATGTGTTCTTTGGTGTGTTCTTTAGACCCAAGCAACTCTTCTCTCCTTCTGTACTCTTAAGGGATTCATTCTTCAACCAGTGGTTACAGAAAGAAATTAAAGCTGTTTCATTTTAGGTGTGTCTACCACACCCTTATTTCTCCTGCCAGGCAGGAAAAAAAAAAATCTCTCTGCTTCATATCTATTGTGGCTTAATCAAGAAGGTCCTTAAAGCCCTACTCTATTCCTAAAATAGTATTTGCATTAATATTAGCAATCAAAATGTTCAATATTGCAACCTGGTAGGCAATACAGTATGAAAAGAACTGAATTTAGGAAACTACAATAATGTAATTAATGAAATTAATCCTGCTTCATGAATAGATGAGCTTTCTCTTGCTCAATTTCACGTTCTGTAGTAACTCACCACGTATCTCTTACATTGTTCTTGAGCAATGGAGTTCATTACTTACTACAAGGAATTGGACTATTCCAGACTACTTGCAAGCACTACCATCAAGACAAATTACTTACAGGTGCAAAGCAACATGCCAGAATGTACAAAAACACATCACAGATCTAATCTAAAAATGCATCTGCAACAAAGATTAACATTTTATTCCAGTAATGGGTTGGGGTAATTTCATTTCTCTGGTTACAAGGAGAGAAAGTACTGCCAGGCTTCCATAAATACACTTTGACTGACCTCCAGAAGGAACAGATGAAGGCGTGAACCTGACCCTTTCTAATCAGTTTGCTACCTCCTCCCCAAGTCCATTTCACTGAAGGTAGGAGAGATATCCAAGAAAAGCCAGATTTCCATGGGTGTCTCTGATGCCTTAGGTTTTTAGCTTTATATGTTCATATATTTGTAATCCTGCAGTTCTTTAGTGTATAACTCTGAGCTCCATATAGAGTGTTAACTACTGCTCTCCCATTTTGGTCAGACACAACAATTCCTCTCTAGGCCTGAGAATCAAGGACACCTCACTGTGTCAGGCCCTGAGAAATGTAAACAAAAGTGAGTTGGGGGAGAGCAAACTGGGAGAATGAGACTCCACTGCCTGAAGCTGTAATTGGACAATTAACCTCTGATATGCAAATAGACAAAACTTATATCTGTCCCAAAAATGTATGGCTGTGTCCACCCTGGGTGCAGTCTCTGTGAGACTCCTGCACTGCTCCAGGTGTGCCCTGTGAAGGCCTTTCCATAAATCCCTGCCCTTTATCCTTTCACTCTGTCCGGCCTCTGCTCCAGGTCATCCTCTACAAGGCATCATCTCCACTGGACCCTAACGTTCACCTTGATGTTTAAGCCTGTTCTCTAACTTACCCATAAAGGATCCAGAAATAACATCCACCTCACAAATTTGGACAAGTGGGCCAAAGCCACTACTGACCTGCTGTACAATCCAAAGACCGACATATAAATAAAAATAAACAACCAAAGAATTGTGGCTCCTTACATTTTCCAAGTTGTTTACATTTCCTTTGTGTTGAGTTAGGCTTCCCTTCAAAGGTCTACAACCTCAATAATTAAAATAAGTCTACTCCCAGTTTTCAGTCTTGGAAGAGGAACTCCTGCAGTTTTCCATGCAGAAACAGGCTTGGTGCTATCAGATTGTCAATGTCTGAAGGTCAGAGGGTCAGCAGTGGGAAACAAACCTTTTTATTCTAAGTTACAGAGATGAAATCAGTAATGAATAAGATAAGAAGGTCTCAAGACAATGCTCCCTGTAGATATCTTTTTTTATTTTTAAAGTTTGAACAAATTTGTCTTGAGATATCATCAACACGAGGCTTCTGCTGGGTGCTCCAAAGTGGCTCCTGAACACCTCTGGACAGACTCCATCCCACCTCCATTCACTCTTCAAGGGTACCAGCTTCCTTTTCTTGAACAATTGCATTGGTTCAAACTTGGACCATGTTAGCAATGGTAGAAAAGAAGCCCAGCCTCCAGAACAGAACCTGTTACAGCAGACAGCTTCCAACATCCTGCAAATGACATCCTGCTTTTCCCCCATCTGACAGCAGCCCCATATGACATTTCTTGACACCTTCTCAACCTGAAGACACAATGCGTTTTTCCTTCACTGATTATCTCAGAATTATGAAACAACTCAAATGCTGTAATAGCTTTTTTTTCCCCTAAACTCTGCTAGAACCAACAGGCATTACCTATGCAACCAGTGTTGTGAAATGCCACAGATGCCCATTTAAGTAGCACTATTTTAAGGACAAAAACATTTTTGTAATTATTTTTATGGCATATCTTTTTAAATAAAGCTTTTTTTTCCCTTTTTTTTTTAATATCCTTTTGAATTAATAGCCTGTCACATCCACAGCACAATACCTCTTTCAGTTTTAAGTATTAAAAGTGAGGAAACATCCTTACAATTGATCAAACTCAAGATTTGATCATATGTTATGAGTACAGCCAAGGAAAAATTTTGATACATGCAATCCTTCTCTAGCAGACAAAAACATTAGCAATGCAAGGCACTCTTGATATTGCCCAAACACAATTCCTCATGCTCTGACTCTTAGCTCAGGTGTACACAACCTGCAGCAGCTTTAAAATAGTAATAATGCCCTTTGCACAATGTATTTTCATCTGTCTTTTCAGGGCAAGTTCTGGATAAAAACCTCTGGACTAACTCTGCTGCAAATGGAGAGAGGTTTGATTTCACAAAATTTCTTGTTTTATCAAGTATCAGCTGTGGTCCACACCCACACATTCTAATATCAGTTATCCCCAGAAATGGCCAACCTTGAGTCATTATGTCCTGTCAATTTGGAAAGCTCAGGTGGAATAATTCTGTTTAACCTCAATGTGGTGGGTTGACCTCAGTCAGCAGCCAAGAACCACCCAGGCTCAACAGCCTTGATTTCTATTCTAGAAAACAGAATGCAAAAATCTTCTGTCAACACACAGAGAGTAACTTACCAGTTACTGTCATGGGTAAAATAGATTCATCTTGGGGAAAAATAATGTAAATTATTGCCAATTAATGTAGAATGGGATAGTAAAAAGCAAAGACAAAATGATTGAAATAATATCTGCTCTCCATGTCCCTTCTTTTCCCAGGCTCTACCTAAATCCTAACTCCTTCCCCACCACTCTGACTCTGCAGGACACAGGGTGATGGGCAATGGGGACTGTGCTCAGCCTGCAACAGCTCCTCTCTTCTGCTCCATCCTCTTCACACTTTTCCCCTGAGCCAACTTGGATCCTCCCACAGGCTGCAGCCCTTCAGGAACTGCCCACTCCTCTGTGGGGTCTTCACAGGCTGCAGCTTCCTTTAGGGCAGACCCACCTGCTCTGACATGGTGTCCTCCAGGGACTGCCTTGTGGATATTTGCTCCAGCACAGTCTTCTCCAAGAGCTGCAGGGGAATCTCTTTTCCAGTGCCTGGAGCACCCCCTCCTATCCTCCTCTGGCCTTGGTTTTCCCCCGCTGTTTCACACCATTTTCCCTTCAGTTGTAGGGCAGTGCTTTCCCCTTCCTTTAACAGGCTTTTCCCGAGGCACCACTGACTTGGCTGTGGGCTCAGCTGTGCCCTGGAGTGGGTGCACTGGAGCTGGCTGGGACCAGCTGTGTCAGGCAGAGGACAGCCCCTGGCCTTTTCTCGCGGATGCCAGCTCTGCAGCCCCTTCCCCTGGTGCCATCAACCTTGCCACCTATACCAAATACAGTCACTAAGGAGAGGCATCACCACTCCCAAAACCTCTGTGCACTGTTTCCCTCCACATCTCCATCCAGGGGAGTGCTGGTGTGGGTGAGGCCAATGCTTCCCAGTCCCATACCTATACTTGGGGGAACAAAGAATTGCTATTCCAGTCTTGTCCATGCAGCTCTGTCCAGCACTATCAATATGAGTTTATTTTTCCTTTAAACTAACCTGAGAAAGCTGGGACCTAATGAAATCCCAGAGAACAAAATAAAACTGATACACCTCTCAGTAGTTCCTTTGTGCTTTCTCGCATTTCTACAACTTCTGGGAAAGGTGTCAAACCAGAGAACTATGCTGCAACACAAACCAAATACCTTATGTTTTTTTCTCCTGAATTACAATAATACTGTTCTGAGATGGTTGTTCACTCAGATAAAAACTTGTCTCCTGACCTGGCAGACACCAACAAACTGCACGAAGCAACAGCAGAATAAGTTAGTCCTCTGAATTGACACCACTGCATTCCCCTCATCTAATTGACTGGCTCATTTTTTCTCTCTTTCAATGCAGATGTTTCATTTCCCTCTCTCTCAGTTTCAGTGTTTCTGTTGAAGTACAGGCTGTGGGGGATTCCCAATGACATACCTATCTCTGGCTCACACACAAACTGCAACGCCTAACAAGGGTACCTCTGTTTCCATGGCATCTCAGAATCATCAATGGATGCCTCGTCTCTGCACAATACAATTTTCATTCAGTGTAAAATCCTCAAACTGGGAGTACCAAGAATGCCATAAAATGCAATTCTCTATCTACTTAGGATATTTACAGCTTCACAGCTGGCCAAGGTTTGCAGTCATCATTCTGTGCCTGGTTTTCAGGATACAAAGCAGACCCTTCACATTAATTACATATTGTTCCCTAGAGCAAAGTCACTTTTCTCTACGATTTCTCACATGTCACATACACTGATGTCACAAAATAGATAGTAGAGCATCCACATTAAATAATAATGAATTAATAAATGTTCTGCTTTCTAGGCTTAGGCAGATTTACAAAATTGTGTGCTACACGTAGCCCCACAGAGCTGCTTGAGCTGCTTCTTTTTTGATGGGTCAGCCAGGTCACGCAGAATATCATAGTAAATACCATTTTCACTAAGGACTCATTAAGGAAAAATTCATTTGCTTGTTGCCGGAGGAATAACCCTAATTGGTTCTCTGCAGCAGTATACCACTTCCCTGCTGTTATGGGGCCCTTATCACCTGCACTAACACTTTGTCTAAGGCTGATGATTCAAAGTCACATTTAAGCCCACACAGTTCAACAAACAGTGCCTGTAAGAAAAGTGTGGGATCAGGTATTATGACAGACAACCAAGTATTATTACTTAAAGCATTTTTAACTTGCTAAAGGAACCCAACAAGAATTAAGAATAGGTTCTCTGAAGGAAGAAAACCATATTTGATTTTTCACATTTTTAGGGTGTTTGATGGTGCTGGTTTTACCTGGCATGTGAAGCCAGGTATTTCAAGAATTTTCAATTTTCACTTTCTATTACATCCTTAAATTAGTAGCCTGAGAGTCTCCTCATAACCCTCACTTCCTTAGGATTTATTTGTTCTTGGTTCAGGTAGCATCATAACTGATCGCTTACCTAATCCTCATTATTTCTGAAGTTTTGAAAAATAACTCAACCTGGGAATAAATATAATTAGGTACTGGGATTTATCAGCATCTGTGACATGCTTTTTGTTCTTGGCTCCCACAGAAATATCTGAAGAGACACATGCATACAAAGATTTAATCACACTGGGCTGGCAATTTATTTCACTGTTTTTGAAATGTTTTGCTAAGTACAAAATTCATTCATAAGATAAAAATCCTTTGTGCCTTTCAGTACTCCACAAGGCCACTAAGAAATGAGAATTCAGTAATTTTACTATTAGCTTGAGAGCCATCACAGACACTGAACCATAAACATCTTAAAGTTCTTAATTACCTTAACTTCAATCTTCAGTCACTGAATATTTCAATGGCACCAAAACTACTTCACCAAAGCATCCAGTTAAAAAAATTCTTTCCATTATGACTCATAAAAATATAACATTTTCCATGTACATGAAGTTCTTTAATACCTTTGCTTTTCTGCCTTGTTATCAAACCTGATTCAGTCACAATTCAGGGCCTGCAAAGATTACTGAACACAACAGGTTGCATATTTCACTGTTTGCAGTCCTTTCCAACAGTGAATGAAAACCAGCCTCAGACTGCAAAGTGAAAAGTTTTGTTGTTTTAGGTTTGTTCTTTTTTTGGTCAAAACCCTTAATTTAAACAAATTGGTGAAATTTCAGCTTCCTCTTTGAAAAAGTGGTCTTTGTACCTAGGGATATTTGTTAAATACCATTTGGGACCATTAATATCAAGTTACAGAGGAATTCCCATTTTAAATGATATTTTGTAGTAAGAGGAAATAAAGATGTGTTAAATATGAGCGTAGTGTGGTAATATTTAAATTATTGTTTTTGCAAAAAAAATAAAATTACAAACTTCTTTCCAGTATCTGTGGTTTATTTTTTGCAAAAGCAAGTGTGACCTGCATAATGGCTGTAAAAAAATAACAAGCTAGTCATTAAAAGAAAGTCTACAGAAAGCAGCATGTGGTGGTTTTATTTAGTATGGCTTTTAAGTTTCAGGGAAACAGATCAATATGAGTGATCAGAAGTGAATGCTAAAAAAATTTGGTGCCATGAAGAAATTCCTATGCTCTTTATTCCTAATCATCAGAAGGACAAAAAAAGAAAAAAAAAAGGTGAAGGTGAGTCTAGATATAGATTAAGAAAACACAAGTTTCAAAGAGTTTTATTTTTGTTCAAATTTTGCGTTATTTTTTTCTGATCTTTGTCTTTACCCAGTTGTGGCAAATATTGGGCAGAGGGAATGGAAGGGAAAGAGAAAAAAAGGAAAGAAAAAAAGAAGAGTCTTGTCAGCATTGGTCAAAACCAACCGTATGTCCTTGACCACTTCAGTATCTTGAGCTTCTGTATCATCAAGCAAGGCAGAGAACTGGTTGTGCTATGTGCAGGATCTTTAGGGAAATGTAAATGAAAGAAACACCTTGTAAAGAACAGTTTCATAATGTAAAACACTAAGTTGGGTAACTTGAGGATACTAATGAAAAAAACTCTGTGACTGATCTTGATTTACTTTTCTGATTTCCTTTTTTAAGACTAAGATCTATTCTAAAGATAACAAAAGCCAAGGAAACTGCAGTGCAGACAGACATTCCTGATTTTTATAAACAAGTGCATCTTGAACCCTGATTTTGATGCACAGATGCTCAGACTATAAAGAAAAATTTTAAAAGATGCAAGCAAAACTATCATTACTTCCATTCTTCCATTTCTGGTAAAGCCCTGATTTCTCTGCTTTCGCATCTCCATTTCAGCTCTCCCTCTTTCATGACTGCATCACTGGGTCTACCATGTCCAGGACATTGCTGCAAGGAACCACTCCTCTGCTCATATCCTGTTCTTCAGCGAATCTCATGGGTATTTGGGAGCTAGTGGCACAGTGCAGGGAAGATGCAACACCATTGGTACCCTGTAGTTTAAGAAACCATTGAATAATTTGAATTGTAAGGGACCTTTTAAAGGTCATCTCTTCCAACCTCCCTGCAACATCTTCAACCAGATGAGTTGCTCAGAGAACATCCAACTTGAATGTTTCCAAGGATGGGCAAGCACCACCCTTCTGGAAAACTTCTTCCCGTGCTTTACACCTCTCACTGGAAAAAACTTGCTTTTTCAATCTAAACTTTTCGTCTTTCAGCTTAAAACCTTTCTCCCTTGTCCTATCACTTACACACAGCCTGTAAAATGTTCCTCCTCAGCTTTCTTGTAAGTCTCCTTAAGATACTGGAAGGCTTCTATGTGGCCTCCCCAGAGCTTTCTCTTCTCCAGGCTGAACAACCCCAACCCTCTCTGCCCGTCCTCGTAGGAAAGGCGCTCCAACCCTCTGATCATCTTCATGGCCCTCTCCTGGACCTGCTCCAGCAGGTTCACGTCTTTTCTGTGTTGGGGGACGCTAACATGGACCCAGTACTCCAGGTGGGATCTCACAAGAGCAGAGTAGAGGGAGAGGTTAAAATATATGATTTCAGGAGTATATGGTCTAATATTCTGTGAAAAAAAACCAAAAACAAACAACTAACCAACCCAGAAACCCCACAACCTCCATAAGGGTTGGAGAGAAAGGATAGTGTTTAGTATTTATTATCAAATATGGCCCTCCCCAAATTGTTAGTAATTTTAATTCTGTTACACAGTAGGAATAACTAAATTAAAAACCTACAAAGTGTGAACTCTGGGTTTTTGGGGTTTTTTTTTTGAAGGACAAAAATATTTCTGTCTTTGCTAATAGACTTAATTTATTAATATATTTTGCTTAGATGTAATATGTCTTTGTATAATGCTTTCTGGCAGTCCATAATCAGATGCTCAGTAATATGCCTTGGACAATTTGACTTCTATATGTGCCTTTCCTTATGCTTTTCTTGCAAGGTAATTACCATCCATTCATCAAATGATTGTCTCATGGAAAACACAAAGCGCTTTCATTCCTCACCTTATGTGCTATTTCTCCTCCTCCTCCTGTCCTCCTTTTCATTCTAGTGGATTTTTAAAAGGACATATTTGACTGATAGAGAGAAGGAGTACATCTTTTTTCTTCTCGCTCAGCTTCTCGTGACCCTTGCTCGAGATGGTCAGACACTTCCCCACACTGTGGGTATTTCTCAACTAAAATTTCAACCTTCTTCAGAAGGAACCACAAGCTGAGTGAAGCAGCAGGTGACCAGCTGCAGAAAGCCAAGAGCTGCCACACTACACACATCTTCCTCTTGTCAGAAAGAAAATTCAGGACGTGTCAGGATGAGCTCATTCAAAGTTAGTCCAGGGGTGCTGGTGGACAGAAAATGTACAGCAGCAGGTATGAATGTACTGACACCATAACACATTTCAAAGGCCTTGTTTCTGGCTAAGACTATCCATTAAAATAAATTTTAAAAAAAAAATCGTGGCCTAGCCTCAATAAAATATTGAATGATTTCCAAAACTAATAAAGTTTGTCTCCACCATAGCTGATCTCCTCTCATGCTTCTGTTGTTGAGCACAAACTGCCCAGCTCATAACCAAAAAGGTCTCTTAAGGCTGACAATGCAGCACTGGCTCTTGCAAGGCTCCTCCAAAAAGCACTAGGTTCATGCACAATTTGATTTTCTATGAACAGGACCATTCTAACCCTCATGTCAGTACTAAAATTATAAGTTGCTATGAATAACATTCAAAAAGGTCAATCTCCAGTCTTCAAAACTTCGTTACTCCTGGAGTGTTAGGCGGCTGTCATTTCCCTCCTCCACAAGTTTTCCTCACCAACTTGAGCCTCTCCCTACCCTAATTCCCTTTTACTCCTGTAAGAACAAGACATTGACTGAACTTGGAAGTGCTTCACTTAACAGAGGTTGATGGGAATTATTGTTCTGCCAGACTGCTCCAGCCTATATACTTAATCTCTGTTTTTGCCTGTCATCTCACACTTCTTATTTCCTGGTTTTCCCTCTTCAGTTCATGTATCCAAGTACCAACATACACCCTGATTTCTATCTCTTCTTTGCTGAATTAATATATGTGCCACACCTGAGGTACATATCTGTAAATCTGTGTGGAAGTGAGTGTATTTTTCTTGTGTTGTCACACTGCCTAGAACTAAAGATTCCTTATCTTTGACTAGGATTAATAACCAGAATTATGTGAAGGAGCACATACAACCAGATTCCACCTCAGTCAGTAAATAACTTTCCACAGTTTTCTTAATTATGTCTGGCCAACATGTGAGTGACAACTCTCTGTGCCCTTGCACACCTTCTAGAACACCGTCCCAAGAAGAGATTTGAAAACATGGATCCCATCTCTAAATATAAAGTAAAAGATGTCAGCTCTATAAATTACTTCAGGAAGACAGAACGGAAGGAAGATTTAAATGTAAGGATGAGAGAAAATCTGTGTGCATCAGGCAAAGGATGTGCAGATCCACAACTGGATATGTGCGTGTATCTATAGTAGAAACATCTGCTGGTTCTTATTGCTGCTTCTCTCTTCTTTTTCTATTTCCGTTCATTTGCTTCCCAGCCCTCTTTATTGAATGTAGATGCTCTTTCCTTATTATTATTTCTCGTATTTGATTACAAGCTTCTAAGATAATAAAAGGAAAGGAAAATGAATATATGGTTTCCTCTAATCCCACCAGATCTAAACTTTCATGACTAAGTTTCAACTCAATTCTTAACATTTTAAATTGTTATTTTTGATAGTAAGCATTATATACAGGGGCTTGCTCATTAGACAGGCCTGTATTACTGTACCTCTATTTATAATCAACAGCTGGCTCCACCTAGTGTCCTATTAATTCATCAGTGAAAGAGAAAGCTAAAACCAAATACAAGAGAGAAAACAGAAACAAACTATAAAATCACTTGTCAGCTGGGTGATGGCCACAGACAGCATGAAGTTACAATTACTGGCGTCACAGGAAAAAGACCATTTTAAGTAACTACTGTATGATGATTGCCAGCCAGCCCTCTGGAGACATGAAGAGACTAAGCAGCTTCAGGAGTATAAATATAATATATGCCATATAAAACAGTTTTACTGCTACCCGGAAAAGGAGAATGGCACTTAAGTTGTTTATAGGGCTTACTCTGTCTATGGTTGCATCGTGATCAACAATGACAAATTATTGTTAAATTTAATTGAACTTCTATGAAATAGAATAACATTTTATTGTATTGTCATCAAAACTACAGAACTATTTTTGGCTATTCATACCCCACAGGGATCCTCTCTGTTCATGAGTACGTCTCCCCTCCCGGCAGTTACAAAATCATTTAAAATGCCTCTCATAGATGATCAAAACAGGGAAATGCTCAAGCTAAATAACACTAGCTATTAGTTTTACTGATCTTTACATTCAAACTTTCCAAAGCCTGCTTCACTGCTGTGTATCTAGAAACATCTATCTTTCTAAAACTGTTACAGCTTTACTCAGCAACATTTAGTCTTTAATAGCCTGATCCCTGTTGACAAGACAACACAGAGTACAGCCAACAAAGTAATTTAAGATAAAGTCAGAAAAGTGAATAGCCAGTTTGACAAGAGATTTCCTGATTATCACCTGTGAAAAAACAATATATCTAATGAAGAATGGAGTTTACATAGACGAAAGCATTTCATAAAGCAAAATAATCCAAGTAATTTAACATAATCATAGCCTGTGAGCTATCAAGCAGTGTTTGAGTGGTTGTTGAGCCTTCAAATAGGAAGAAAGAGAATACCTTACAATTACAAAGCACTACTTTTACTTCTTTGATCGAGGGCGATCCACTCTGATAGAGCTGACGTCTGTTTTAAACCTGTTCATATCACCTGTTCGGAGCTGCTTAGCTCTTTCACCCTAGTGGTGATAAAATATATTTCAATATGTACCATATACACTTAATGACTGTTCACTGTGACAGAGAGGGAGGATATATATGTTGTGGGGGAAGAGGTGGATAGGAGGAAGGATCATATAGTTAGACAAAACCTACATCAAAGCAAACACCTGTAAATTTTCTCCAACTCTCTCAAAATACTCAGTTAAAAGTTATGCTTGTGACCCATCTGAAGTATTCACAGCTAAATTCAATTATTATATGAAAATCATCACAGTGCAACACAGAACATGAATTTAATAAAATGCACACAGAAATGTTCTCTAATGTTTCAAAAATAAGAGAATACTCAAGTTCTCAACAGTTAAGCAGTTACTGTCATTTCTCATTAACAGCTTTCAAAATCCTGTCTGAAACAAGTTGATACAGAGAAATTAAGAACAGTAATCAAGCGAGAAATGATAGACCAGCTGGGTAGGCATCAAGTTGGCAAAACGTGAATACAGTTCAATAGCTGAAACAGATGCTGGAGTTGTTGAGAAACCCTGCAGGAGATATTGATGTATTTTCTTTATATAATGCTGAACAACCGGATAAATGTCAAGAGCTAAAAACTGATGGGGAATAAAACCTGTCGTAAAAACTAACTGTAAAGAAGAGACATGCAATAATATCTTTTCATTATACCAGAACATTCAGTATGTGTATCTTCATTTCCTTGGAATTCTTCAATATGCCAATATATCAATCAGAGCCTGCTAGTGAATCAGAGGGAGCTTTTCTCAGTCTTGTTTCACATTTGTTTGTTTCTATCTACCTGAGGCTTCACAGACTTAGAAAATACTTTATTCTTCAGTCTCATCCTAACAGAACACTCTCTTTCAAGCAAGCAATTCCCCGAGCTTGGAGGCGAGCAGGAAAGAAAGAGTAACACAAGCATAAATGAAACTGCAAAATCCATTTTGCACGAGGAATTTTGTTTTCAGAGTTTCGAGACCTCAGCAACAAATCCTCTGCCATCAGAGACAGCTCATTCTAGCATATGCTTTGTCATGGTCAGTTTCTAATTACATTCATAATGATGCAATATTTTTGATAATCCTACCTTCCATGCCAGCTGCTTTTCTTGTCACTCCATCATGCCAATAAGTTGGCTGCCGTAACAAATCAAGACAGTGCAAAACAGCATCTTTCCCCTGCATCTGTCATCTTCCTGAAAGCATTCTATTACTGCCGACTGCTGGGAACCAGAAAGTCTATTTGAATTCCAGCAGCTCCCCTTTCGCATGATTCAAGTTAGGTTAGGTGGGCATGCCTAACATGATTCTCTCCATCATTTATTATGCAGCTGCTACACCGTCGGTGTGGTAACCACTCTGACTTTATCTGATACGTCAGTCTTGCAAACCTCTACCTCTGTGCAAGCCCACGAGCCACAGAAGCATCTTGCATTTAATGAGCATTCTCCCTGCCTAAAGAGAGTGCATCTGTAAATCTGTTTCAAATCCTGCTGCTTGTATTGTCCTCTAAGGCTGATGCAAATGTTTGAAGAATTGGGTTTTTTTATTATTCTTGCGTTTTTTCTCTTCAAAGCTCTTCATGCACGCTTGAATTATTCACGCTTCAGCTAAACGTTTGCTGATTCGTGTCCAACCAAACAGCACCTTCCCGTTGAAACTCTCTGTTCGAAAGCTACTTCTGAATAACAGTGCTGTGCGTTCAGGCTCTCAACTCTGTTTCATTTTGAACATGGCTTTTATAGCTACACCTCGACAAATACATTTAGTTCTTTTCATGCAATGAATGGCTGTCTAATGAGGGAGCTGTACATTTTTAAGCAATTTATCTAAGCCTATCTGTAGGTGACACTTGCTTTTTGTGCTTTATACATTTTAACTGTAAGAGGATAGCTCTGTTACAGCATCTTGATATTCTTAAAGTGGTAAGAACACCACCATAAGCTGCTTTTTGCCAGCCTGTGGAGGACACTTTCAAATGACAGAGTTTGCTTAACTGCTTCTGAGTATCGTGAATTAAAGGGATAGGGTTGTTTTGTTGTCTTTCTATTTATATTTTCTGTTGAGTGGGGGAAAAACACGCTTGCGTCAGTGATTTCAAAAGAATATTAATAGAAATTGACATCTACACATCAATCATCCTCCAAGTCAAATTAGCTGCGTCTCCGCCCACCACTTCTGCCTGCAGTTCAGAGTCAAGGCATTTCATCTTTAATGTGTCTGGTTGCTCAGAAGCTGAATAAACAACCCCAACCCCACGGTGGAAAGTTTGAATACCTGTGAGAGAAAAAAGGGACAATTCAATACAGGTAACAGCCTGGCTTAAGCCTGATAGTTAAGTGAAGTAGTGAGGGAGAGCAAGGACTGTCTCTTGAGTAATACCTCCTTCCTCAGTCTTTGCACAATGGCAAAGGAGGAGAGAGGAAGCGGAAAAGGGCAGAATCCCCCAGGAAAGCTTTCCCTTGTGGCAGCTGCCAGCTCAGCATCACTTACCAGTTCTCATATTCCCAGCTCAAAAGACTCATAGGGTTTTACTTGAGCCTCACTTCTTTACTCAGATTATATGTGTTGAACTTTTCTGTGGTTTGCAATCTCTCCCCACGCTGATACTCCCTTCCTCCCCCACAATTTTCTAATCTCAGTTAAGGTCCTCAAGGTCCTGGCTGTGAAAGACAGGCCTGAAAACATGAGGGGAGATTCAAGTCACAGAAACTAAAGGGTGAGGGGAACTGGGGGGGGAGGGGGGGTGTGGAAACCAGATCAACAAAAAACAAAGCAAAGAAAAAAACCCTAAACAAACAAACAAACCAAACAAACTCCTAACTAAAAAAAACAAAAACCAACCAGAAAAAAAAGGTAAGAGGGTTTCCTATTTTGTAAAACAAGTAGAAATAAAAAAATCAGAACATCTAATATCTTCCTCTAGGACTCCCACGGGGTGTTACCAGTGGGTGCCCCCTGCACAGCCCTGAGCAGAGACCCTGGGCAGAGGGGCAGGTTGGTGCCGGGTTGCTGAGTGTGAGAGAGCTCCCAGCCCTTCTGGGAGGGATCTGACTCCCTGCTCTCGCCCACATCCAAATGGCACAGCTGACACCTGAATGAGCTAACATAGCATGGCGCTGTTTCTATATGTGATACTGTATTTATTCCTAGCATGCTGCCAGAAAATGCCTTTTTAGAGATTTCATGTAAATAAAGTAGAATTACTACATCTGTTCCTCTGTCTGTAGCAGCACATATCAACAAGCTAATTTTGCATTCAAGGCAACAGAGATAGTCCTATCATATAGTTGCAAAGTGCACAACTATAAAGCGCCTATCTGAAAATACTGTCAGCTCCTTTTTGTTCACAGTTCAAGTCATTTCTGAAGTGAAACAAACCAGGCAATGAATGAGGACTGACTCTGAAGTCACCATCAATTCCAAGTACATAAAAGGATATGCTTAATATTTCACACTTCTAGCTGCATTATGATTTCTAAATCACAGACACAGCAAGAAGGAATTTACATGGTATTTCACAAAAGATGAGTTTGAGCACATAGATCATATAGCTTATAGTTGCAGGGAAGATCTAAAGTACCCAAAAACTCAACACAGACTTAATTTCCAATTCTGTGAATTTTAAGATGTGCGAGATTATAGATGAAAATATCCAGAAAAACATTTCATATATTAGTAAGACATATAATAATGAATAGAGAATGGAAGCATCTGGTGTGGCATAAATATACTTTACCAGAATCCTGTCACACCCAGATACCTCAGAATTACAAAAAGGAAGAGAGAGAAATGAGGGAAAGATGAAAAGTATTTCCAGAGAAATAAGCATGGCATTATGGGGAGGACCCACTGTGGTTTATCATTCAGTTTTACTGCCCTGCAACGCAGCACACAGTGGATGAGATATAGTTTAGCCACACAGACATTCCCAGACAGATCAGGTCTATGGGGAGTAGCCATTTTTGTTCTGAGGGGAAAAAGAAAACAAAAAACCCAAAATATTTTAATTACTTTTTTTGGAGGAGAAAAAAACTGAAATACACCAGTGTTTGTATCTTTCGTGTGCACTAGCTGTATAGAAAACCAGCCCAGAGACAAATGGAGAATCTAGGAGGAGAAACCAGTATCAGTCATTCTGTCCACATACTAATAGGCCAGATTAATAGCTGGCTTTTGTCTCTAGCTTTTTCTGCATTTTTCTGCAAAAACAACAGCCGTGGTTTCTGCATATTGTAAGTGGATTCAGCATCTGCATAGATATAATTATAGCAACCCACCCATATGGAATGAATTGCTTTAGAGAGAAAGCTCCATGGGTAGCGCTCCCAGAATCTACAATAACACAAATACATAATTTTTTGTCTTATACAGAACTGTCCTCAGTTTGGAAAAAGCAGAAATAAACAACAAGTGGAAAAACACTCATCAAGTAGTATTCTGCGATTTACAGTACTGAAAACTCAGTAGGCAAAGAAACTCCAGCTTATTCGGGTAAGAACTCTACCTATTCCATCTACAGCTTATGGCAAAGACATATCTATCTGTTTTAATTGTTTCACTGCTGCTAGGGTGACAGATTTGTGCATTCAGGGTGCTTGATTTTGCTTGTGGTGGTGTGTGCACATGACAGTGCCCACTAAGGTACCTTGTAGAGCCTCTTCTTGCTGCCATTTCTTTTTTCTTTTTGAAGCACCAGTGACTCTGACTAAGCAAGAGTAAATAATGGATCACTGAAAAATAGGAAGCAAGCAGATTGGCCTTGACCTTCAGCTCTACATGATGCTCTACATAATGCACTCTCTCCGGTATGCAGAAATGAATGCTGATTTTGCTTAGCAAAAATTGTTCATTTGTTTTGCTAATATATCTCCTGAAGAAAGTCAATTTCTCTTCCCTTTTTCCCTGCCTCCCATTATAGTTAGGTACTTCATGCTTCTCCCAGTGAACAACTAATTCATTTGATCAATCATGCAAGAAAATACCTTAATGATATACTGTGCACGTTTAGATTAATAAACGCCTCCAATAAAAGCACTGGAAAGTTTGTTTGGATAACACAGACAGGAATTATTAATTATTTCTTACTGTTAATCATTCTATATTAACTACTTCTCAATTACAGGATTTCTGATGTATAAGAGTAATCTGTCCATAAAGAGTCACTTTCCAATATAGTTAGACACATCAGTACTTTCATTTTAATGACAATATTTCAATCATTTAGGGAGGATAACTTCTGACAATTACAGCAAATGTAGCTTTGACTGCTCAAGATTTTAAAAAATTACTACAGACAAGTGTATGAAACATTGAAAATTAGAAATGCAGAAAAGTCATGTCTCTATAAACTAAAAGCCCAGTGCCACCAATCCTTTCCACATGGATGCCTACATGCCCTGAGACTCCAATGAAAAGGCTGAGAGGCCTCGTCATCCAGACAGGACCACTGTGTTGGCCAGAGAGAAGTTTCAGATGTGTGTGTCTCAAGTCATCCAGCCAGGAACCTGACAGATGTCCCAGGAGCTGAAATTTTCAGAGGTATAAAAATTTTTTCTCATCTGCACCATAGCTCATCCAATTATGTTTGTGCAGAAGTCATCTTTGGTTTTTTAACTGAATCTCAGTTATATGAAATTCAGCTAAGTTCAGGCATTTGTCATAAGATAAAAGCTCAAAACACACTTATCCAATGATGTGTTAGGAGGACCCATGACCAACATTTTGAATTAAGATTGATCCTATTTATGGTAAATTTTCTTCAAAATTTTATTACAGATGTACTTACAACAATAATAAACAGTGATTTCCTCAGCAAGCCCAGGATTTCATTTACGAGACATAAAAAAGTTATTCCCAAAAAGTGCCACAGAAACAGTTCTCTGAGATGGCAGAGCATGGCACACTAAAAAGTGGATACTCTGCATCAAATCTGAATATTGCTGTGTGATATAGTCATCTGAACACTGCTGCAAACATGGATAATATAATCTCTCACATGCAGTAACTATTGAGGATTTTTAATGTCAACCTCTGCTTATGTCTACAGATAAGCCAACACACAGTCTACATTTGGTTCTCACACAGCATATGTATTTCAGTGACACTGAATTTAAAACAGTAGGTTCTAGCAAGAAAAAATAAATCTAGTTAACTCATTCTCCAAATATTTAACACACATCAGGAAGCAGAAACATACAGTTTCCCTATTCAACGCTCAGAGAATTAGTGACCTTGAACTCTTCAGCAAATGCTGCTAATCTTCCTCCTTAAGCAAGGCCTGTACGTGCTGCTAGCACAAAACTGAACAGTGACATGAAGTTCATGCTAATTACATAAAACATGTATTTTGTTCCCTTACAGCTCATTTTAAATCAGACTGAATTGAGCTACACAGCTTTAACCTTCTTCCATTTGTACCTTTACTTCTTCGGAAAAATACATTGTTCAGCAGTACTGGGCTTGAAATAATTACTGACTTAAGCACCTTAATTTGTTCATTCTTTCTATAGCTGCAGTCCATGTATAAAATGATGTATAACAGATGTACCAGGAATTAAAAAAATTTCTAAATTAATTAAATTCAAAACAAACCCAAACCACCCAGATCTAGCACACACCTTACAGCCTGCCCTTCTGTGCAGCCCCTGTGGGCTGGTACTCAGCTCGCTGTGGTTTTGACTTCATCAGCATTCTCATCTGGTATAGCTCTCCAGCAAAGTATTCCACGTTTCTCTCAATTTTCACCAAATGCAGATGATTGTCACATAAGCTAAATTAGGGAACTAGTTAAATAGAAGTTGGTCAATAAATGTTTTGGAGATTGCATGCTTTGAAATGTGTTCTATTGGTTACTTCTACTGCTACTGCAGATATATTTTGCTTTAGTGGTATTTCCAATTCCCTGTATCGGTTTTCTGATGGATCATTAACCAGCTGGCAACGTGCATACGACAGCTATATGTAACAAAATTAATTAAGCAAATTCTGCTATATTCCCAATTCCTGTAATAGCTCAAACTTATTTTTTTCTTAGCTATTTTTTTCCTATATTAATTACTCATGTTGTTTGGGTTGCATTAATACTAAAACCAGACTTCTGATTAATATTGCTGATGAGACTGCAACTGCTAACACAAGTCCAAAATCTCCAAAGATGGCAACTGAGAGTTCTTCAGAGGCAACACTTCTAAGGTTTTGCTTTTCAGTTGAGGCTTTAAGTTAAAATCCCAGGCAACTCTGTGACACATTGTTCTGTAATCACCAGTAACTTTCAAAAAAACCCTAGCCATGCCCTCAAATAACAAACCAAACCCCACACAGAGAGAACTTATCCAAACTCTTTCAATCTGTTAAATGTTCCCAAAACCTTCAAAAATATAGGATGCAGCAAGCAAGTTCCTTAATAGTCAGTGAACAAGCCTGGCCACACAGTCCGGGGTTCCTGTTGTCTGGATTTCTGTGCATGTCAGCAGTCGACTTTGGAACACTTT
The DNA here is from genome assembly GCA_013398955.1 of Callaeas wilsoni. Taxonomy (NCBI): domain Eukaryota; kingdom Metazoa; phylum Chordata; class Aves; order Passeriformes; family Callaeidae; genus Callaeas; species Callaeas wilsoni. The sequence continues at coordinate 538,576 of VWPU01016777.1, forward strand.
CTCCCCTTCATGGGATAAACACAGAAATGAGAGCTCAGAATATTAAAATCTTTACATTTACTCTTTCTGTAATAGGAAATAAAGCTACACAGCAACATTAGAAGACGTTTTGATATATATTCTAAATTAAACCAAAATAAAATCCATGGTGGTTGCCTTGCACTTCACAGCAGACTTACTGCCTTAAAAAGGAGAGCTCTCCCTGAGGTGTCCAAGGCTCTTGCCACAATGCAAGTTAACAGTGGGGACCACAAAGAAAAGCATCTCCTACCCTTCCTACCCTCTCTTATCAGCAGAAATAACATACTCCACAGTTTCTACTCCTGCCATTGAATAATCTGTTTTAACTTTGGAAGTTTAAGACGGGATGTCTACTGTTTTGTTACAATATACATATAATGTAGAAGGATAATCTGGACTAAGCCAACTTGGTTTCTCTGGAAATTAATGTATACACAAAAAAGCACTTACAGTCATGAGCTCAGGGGATTTGTGTGTCTGTGTTTGTTTGTTTTTATATGGGATTTGAGATAAAAATCTAAATGTGAAACAAAAGTTGAATCCAACACCTGCAACTGTTAGTGCTCAATAACCTTCTCAACTTCAGCACAGAGACCTTGAATGTCCTTTTTCATGGAAAGTTTGAAGAAGATACTGTGAATATTTTATTAATTTTTTTTAATCCCCAGAAGAGCCACGGAACAGTGAATTATTTGGGCTGCCCTACAGGCCCTGTTTAGAAGGGCACACAGCAGTAATTTAGCAGTCACCTCAGCAAGAACCTTTTCTCACTCAGGCAGAGCTGAGTGCAGATTTAGGGGAAGGCGCGACCCTTGACGAGTCAGTTCTCAGGCAGAGAGGAACTGGAGAGCCCCATGGCCTCAGCCCTCCCAGCCCCACACCTGCAGCCTCGTGAGACCACGAGCGCTTCCCACACAGAGGGGAACGAAAGGAAGAAGTAACACTCTGCATTGTGATGGGGTGATTGATGCATAACTCACAGATTAGTTGAATTAGTAAAACTGTGGCCTAATTAAACCCTCTCTCTTGCATCTTGTCAAACTTCCAGCATATCTGGGACACTGAATGGCACCAGCGAGCAGGGTGGCAGCTGCCAAGGATCACGTTGCTTGCCAGCCTTCATTTTTAACACTGTTTTGCATAATATCAGAGTGCAATCAATTTTGTATTGTATCAGTACAATAGCTGAGATTTTGATTATATCAACAGAGTATACAACACAGCTCAAAATTTAGTTAAAACAATTATAAAAGGTGAATTCTTAAACCAGGTATTGCATATGGAAACAAGGTGTTGTGGGAATACATGTTCCCTGAGCAGTTAATATTTCTTTTTTTAACTATTTATAATTCAAGGCATATTTACTAAGATTACAAAACATAGTATTACATTACTTGAGTCACAGTATTCTACATTACCGACCTTTTTTATGCAAAAAATGCAGAATTTAAAAACCTCATTATCACCAAAAAGTAATTATCTTGCAAATTTCCCAGAAAAATATGACTTCAGTTGATACAAACAGAACACTAGTTCCAGTAAAAGTGACAGACACCTGCATCAACTCCCAGTTCAATGGGGTGATGTGCAACACGTGGATGCTGCTGCATGCAGCATCTCCCTAGGTCATTTTGGAGTTATTAGATCTGGCCCAAAGCACAGGAAATTGTACAAAAAGACAAGTAAAACAGAGACTGCATAAAGAAAGGTTCACCAGGCACATGGTACCCTAGCTCTAGCATGCAGTTCAAAGACGTTCGCAACAGCAGTGGCACCTGGGAAGTTTTAGTGCCTTTCTCTCATCCAGATACTCAGCAATTCCTGATATCTGTCCTTTAGAAAACAGCAAGTACTCAAATTTGTAATCAAATCAAACCTGTCCAAAATGCCAAGGACATCACTGTCACTGTGCTTGTCTGTTTGGGGTGGACATGACAGAGGACTCACTGTTAAATTTGTCTCTTTATTCTGATTCATGCCTTTTGCATGCCTTCATAATTTTAGCTTTAAACTCCATGCAATTTTTATTTCTTTGCGTAGTTACCCAAAGGCACTTTAGGTTCAATTAGGACAAACTGTGGAAGAGAAAGATAATGTTTCAACAGCATGATGCACACAGGTTTCCTGTCAAGGAGTATTAACTGCCTTTTCTCATAAGGAAAAAACCACTCAGGTCTTCTCTCAACAGGAACAACAAAAGCTCAGGAAAGATGCTTCCTTGATGCAGGCATAAAGCTTCCTCATAACCATTTCAGGCTTATCCCTGTCTGACTTTAACATATGCACAGTTGGAGTAACAATAGTCGCTGCCATCAATATATTCCTGAAACTGTTTCCATGTCTGTCAACACTTCCCTATTCAGCAGACTTGAGTAACAGCACCATTCTTCTGCTTCTTCTCTGGCTGGCAAAATGGGGCTACATTATCAGTGAGAAAAACATCCTTTTGAAAATCACCAAGAAACTGCCGTATGAGCACTTCTGATCGGAACGGAGCTCAGATCTTGACTTCCAAAAACAGTTTTGGCCACTAGCCTAAATTGGCATCCAGTCCAGACAGAAAACTGGGGAGAGGGGAAAGGGAAGGAATGTCATAAAGCAACTCCCTCCCTCATCTCAAATAGAAAAAGGAACTGGGAAATGCTCTGAGGCCTGAATCATGTGTGTAGTTTTACAGCTCAACCCTTGAGTAATTGAATAATACCAAACCTGCAGGTTCTCTCTAAATCTGCACATGTTTCTTGTATAACCTTTTCCAAAGCTGGATGTTCAAACTGAGGTCTACATGTGCCTACTAAACCAGAATGAAGGAAAAAAAAAAAAAAATCACTTCATTACTGTAGTATGGCTAAGGCACAACCTGAGTTAAACCAAAGGCAGAGAAAGACTTACGACAAAATAAATCTTTAGTGAACTAGCTTAGTTTTGTCACAGTTTATCACTTCATGGAAAATACTGTTCAGCTGAAGGTATTATGTGAATACATCAAAAGTTCTCTTAATTTTTAAGCACACTGTGGACTGAGAGTGACTCATTTGCTGTGAGTATTGGAATGCTTGATCCTTAAAAAGTGTGTGATGTGAATGGGAAGATACGACAAGATACAGTTTCCTTTTGCTCTACAGGATAAGTGTAACACAGTCACTATGAGAACTTTACAAAAAGCCCTAAGGCTCCGAGTCTCTGTGCGAAAGGACTTGCAATTTATGGTGAAGCAATAGATAAAGAGAATCATGAAAACATTAAGGGACATTTTTTTCCCTTTTTTTTTCTTTTCTGGGACACTTGTATGCTTTGCCTGCGGCATCATTCCAAGAAAAGTTAGGCAGCTGTAAGATTTATTGGCTGGGACCAGAGTTTAAATGCAATTTTCTCTCATCACATTCACACAAAGATATTACATCTTCCTGTACCTTCCTAGCTAAGAATGGCATATTTAATTGCTTCTGTGACAGGTTCTGGTCGGGGGTTTTGGGAACTCGCTGCTATCACCGTGGCAAGTAATACCGCAATACTGTGTACACTTCCATTCCCAGTGTGCATACTGAAGTGTGGAAACTTAAAATTTGTTTACAAGGAGCACTGACGTGAGCAAAATTTGATTGCTTGAATGTTTTCAGGAAGCAAAACACAGAAGTTAGCGCCTAGAGCAACTGGGTTTAAAATCAAGGAAACAAGTCTAAGAATTAGGAAAACTTCTAACTTGGGTAAAAAATACCAATTCTAAATGATTTTTAAACTAAACTCAGTAAATAGTATCAATTTTGTCCTAGAACACACTGAGGACTGGCAGTTTATTAAACTGTAGCTGGATAGAGCCTGTAGCCATAGGACAAGGGATAGTGGTTTTAAACCAAGAGAGGGCAAATTCAGACTAGATAAAGGAAGAAGTAAGGGTGGTGAAACACAAACACAATAGGAATAGGTTGCAAAGAGACGTGGTTGGTGCCGCAGTCCTGGAAACATTCAAGTTCAGGTTGGATGGGCTCTGAGCAACCTGATCTAGTGGAAGAAGTCGCTGCTCATTGCAGGGGGTTTGGACTAGATGACCTTTAAAGGTCCTTTCCAATCCAAATCATTCTATGATTCTACAATTATAATATCAATTATTAATAATATGCAATTATCATATTAAATAATTGCATAGATATATATCGATTTCTCTACATACAAATTTAAAATGTCAACATTTATGAGATGGACACATTGCTCCCTTACCCTTCGGAGCCCTCATCTTCACTACTGACCAGAGCATGGTTCACAAGAAATGCTGGATGGACAGACCAAGGTTCTAACTGGCTGCACTCCCTGACAAGCCAGGACACGGAGTTCCACATTTCTGTTCTTAGCTGACAGTAATAAAAAAAGAAAGCACAAATCCAGATGTTTTTATCAAAAGCTCTGGCAGCAGCCTCCTGACACCTTGACTAATAAAATTCAAATATTAGAGTAAACATAGCTAAGAACTACATCAGGTTGTCAGCCAATGCCCAAGCTATTGGTTGTGTTCAATAAATTGCCTGAAAGACGACTGGAGAATTTCTTGAGAATAGAAGAGAAAGTGAAGTGCTACAAAAGCTTTTCCTAACACATTTATTGAAATGTGCATCTTCCTTCAAGCACTGTTCCAGCTTCCCCACAGAAGTTACAGATACCAGATAGAATTCAAGAAATTACGAATCTGCCTATAACCCAAGGCAATCACTATTTCTAATATTTCCCGTACCTGAGGCACCTTACCCTCTTCCCTACATTTAGTGCCATCCACCTGGAGACAACATGGGCTGATGACTGGCCAGGCAAAACCAATGATATTTATAGGTTTCTTCCTGGATTTATCACCTCTGAATGACAGCAATTACAATATTTTTTTTAAAAAAACCCCACTATATCTCAAATGAAAAGTTGACTACCAGAAAAGACATAATAGGAGGAAGCAATTTATGAATATTATGTTTAATCCTTCATTCTTCCTAATACCTTACTGTCCTCCCTGACAAAATAAATCAAAGTAACATCTACAAATTCTGACACAACATCCCTGCAAGGTGATATTAAATGTATTTTTTTTCATATGGAGTGGTACTATGTCAATAACTGTCCTCTGAAATGGGGTTTAGGAGATTATTTCCTTGATTGCTAATGAGATGACTATCTCCATATATTCTGGTCTGAAAATACCTATGAGTTATTACTGCTGCTGCTGTTCATGCCTTGAAAACAGCCGGCCTGTGGCTGTTGTGCTGCACGTCATCAGCAAAGGAGTCCTGTGCTTTGCCTTTCCTCAGAAACCACAAGTGAAAATTTGTTTGTTCCAGCCTTGACCTGCATCTTTCCTCCCTCGTGCCAGTTTTCAGTGAGAGCGCTGCACCCTGCCCACAGCTGCCTCCTTAGCAATGCTAATGGATCACTTGCCACCCCGCTCAAGGCTACCTGTCTTTTTCCCAGTGACACCTTCATGCTCCCAGTGCTCTGACTAGTCCTGATGAAAAGGAGGCTTAAATGAAGTATGGATTTTCCTTCAGAGGTTTTCTGAACAATAACTTCACATATTAGTAAGAGTTTGGGTTTGAAATTGCAACCAGAAAAAAGAAAAACGCTCTAAAGTAGAGAGCTATGCTATTTGTACTCCTGTTTCAAGGGCAGGAACGTAACATGGTTCTGTTTAACCCTGCAGGGGAAGAATGTGAAATAACAATGATTTCTAAAAATTATATTTTAATATTCATAACGCAAGAAGAGAATGAGGAATACACTTTCCATAACCCTGAGTAGCCATCATATAGAATGCACCTTCTCATTGGCCAGGCATTGGTGATTTTAGGCAAGAGGAGAAGGAGAAAAGGCTTGGGAGAGGATGATGCCATGTTGTGCTGTTTCTGATCTGGTTACCTGAAGAGTAATAACGTCTCTAGGCACAGTCACAGCAATGCAGGCAAGAGTAAAAGATTACGAGGGGTGAAAGGAGATGGCCCTGGACTCGTTCCTTTTTGTCACTTCTCCTCGTTGGCACAACCATGGGCCAAATATTATGTCTATGCCGTATGAAAACACATCCTTAAAGGATCTCCTTCAGCAGTTATGGAGCACTGTTTGGACAAATGTCTGCAAATCACCTACAGTGGAGAACTACAAGCAAAGACCATTGATGGAATCATGCCCAAAACATTGCCACAGGAAAAGCTCAGAACTGGGCTGAGATTAAGCACTGAAGATTTACTTTTTTAAAAAAACACCCAAAAAAACCCCCAAAACAAAACAAAACAAAACCAAAAATTAAAAAAAAAGAAAAGCAAAAAAAATAAACAAAACAATGCCACACCAAACACTAAAAGATCATAGCTGGAAATAAAATCAGATATTCTGGTTTTAGTAGATAACAGAAGAAATCAGAGCCAGTTTGCTGAAATGAGCTAGAAGTTAAATTTTTTAGAGAACATCCTGAAGGAATTAGGATTTCCTTTATTCAATAAAGATTTTTTCCCCAGAAAAATGCCACAGGATCAATTTCTACTTCACAGTTCTGGCACTGGGAGGACAAAAATGAATGACCATGCACTTTTAAAAGAAAGCATCAAAGACATCTTCATTTCACTGAAGCATTAATCACAAAATAATGAATGCTTATTAGCCTGCAATCCCAGAGCCTAAAGTTTATTCCCATTTAAAACAAAATACCCTCCCACAAACTGCATAATAAATGCACCAAAAATTATGGGCTTCGAAACTAGAGTGAAGATTCATTGAAACATGAAATAACTCATCTGCCACAGGAAAAATCTAATTGAGATTAGGGAAAAGAAGAGCTTAGTAAGAAGTATTGCATTCAGGAAAAAACAAAAACAAGACAAATCAAGATTGATTAAGGGAAGATAGTCCTAGAATTTATACAATCTCAATTTTTATATCTCTAAGTGATTTTGTCATCAGACATGCTCCCACCTTTACAAAAATAACAATTCCATTTTACCAGAACAAACCACAACCTTTTATGCCTTTTTAAAATATATGTATTTCCTGCAAAAAGTAATACACTTAAAAGTACCTATATATTTGCAAAAATCAAAAACAAATAAACATTGACTTCTTTGATTTATCTTGATAGCTAAAATCTTATCTGGAGCTTTTCTTTATGCTTTAACTTGGTAATTTTTCACATCAATGAGAATTTATAAATCTTCAAAAGGAGAGAAGGGTGTGTGTAAAACTTGGGTGTTAGTAGAAAGAATAAGTAGGAGTTTTTAAATTATTAGTCTATGACTTTTTATAAAAAACAGTATATATATAGGCAAAAAACAAAGAAATGCAACATCAAAAAACCCCAAAAACCAACAAACACCAAATGTTACAAAAGTAGAGGAAACAAAGAAAAATAAAGGTCTGACATAACTCTGGGTCTAGTTTTGGTCCAGTCACTTCTGTGGAACACGAGCTCCTGATATTGCCTGAGTCAGAAGAGCAAAGACAACTCCCTTCCTCCCAAGCTGTTTACAGCTGAAAAATCCTGAACCTGACATTCATAAATCCATTTCCAAACTAATGGCAGGATGTATAATTTTAGTCAGACGACAGTTATTACAACAGCATACTGACAAGATTCATGCCTTCTATAAAATGCCAGCCTACTTGTAACACAAGCCTGAATAATTAAGTTAAAATACAACATACTGAAAGACATCACTTTTTTTTTACTGTTCAATAAAGACAATGGATCTAGTGAAAACTGAAAAAAAAAGATTGCTTCATGCAGATGTTTAAATAAATTAAAAAACTTTGTAAAATTGATTTGAGTGTGTAAAATAAAATATGGACTCTTAAAAATGGTAGAAGTTTTTTGAACTTTTTTTTCCAACAACACTGGAAATATTTTCCTCTACAACAGTGATTGTTTTCTTCAGATGATATAATTACTCTGTCTTTCAGATTTATGATTTAAGTTAATAAAATTTATGCTTTGAGTTTTTCTTTCTCCTTACTCCTGTATATATTTTTGAAATTCTGTGATTACAACTTACAGAAGAAAAATCTTAAGAGAACTATCTAGCACATGAATAAGTGTCTTCTTTGCTACATTAGTCTTACACTAAGATGAAAATTATGTAGTCTCCTTCTCATCCTGTTGGAGAAAGCCCAAACAATTTCAAAATTTAACAAACATAATGCAGACTAGGAAACATACAATGTTTTATTATTTTTAGAGTCATATCCCAGTACTCATACTGTATTTGCAGGGAAGATTTATTATTTTAATTTTTCTTAAACGAGGAATCAGAATTTAAATATAAAATTTGCTCAACAGTATTACTAAAAATTTGACTTAGCAACCAAAACCAGATTTTACCCCAGGAGTCTTAATGTTCCTTCAAATTACAGTGAAATGCCTTTTATATCTGTTCCCTAACAGATATAGCAATCACGAAGCTATAAACCTGCTGCAAACATAACCATGACACCAGAAGGCAAACTGATTACATCTTATGAGATCCACACTTCCATCTAAACGTGTTTCAGTAGCAAAACTCACTTAGGCAAGTCCTGAGCCTATTTCCCCTGTAATTTCTCAGCAGGAATCAGCATAAGCAATACTTTGATGATCATATTTCTACAGGATTACCTGCTACAGGCAGTACCTTTCTTTGCCTCTGGACAAAATAAAATAAATTAACACATTTCTCAGAAAGGCAATTCCAAAGGACTGAAGTATGTCCTGTGCCTCTGTGGGGATCTATGCATTCCTAGCTTTTCCATACATATTAGGTTGTTGCATTTTTTAAACAAACAAAAAGGTAGAAGAGCTCCCTACAGTTTCAGCAACATTTATCCCTTTGGGGTTTTTTTCATGCATCTTTCTTTTACTACCATCCTTTCATGACAAATTCTGCAGTTATTTTCATTGCCAAAAATAATTTTAAAAGCTCTCCTCATCCCCGAGAAGAAATCCTATCTAGTGGATGGCACACAGAGCCTCCACGCAGGAACTCTTTGATAGCAAGCGCTCTTGCACCAACAAATTCCTCTAAATCTGAAAGAGTCATTCTCTGCCTCATCCCAGTCTGACTGGCTCCTTACAGTTCCCGTTGACTCAAACGCTGATTGCATCCTCTCAACTCCACCTTCAGACCAAGACTTTACTTTTCTCCCAGAGTTTCCCCTGCAGTAAGAGCTGAGGATGAATTAGCCCTTGAAGATCAGCAGCACTGAAGTGGTGATGCCCTTCTCCAACACCAAAGAAAAGTACAGCCACTGATCCCCGTTTGCATCACATTTTCATCCTTTAGATTTGCACAGTAACACTGACATGAACAAACCTCGTGGGTCATGTGCATGGTAGAAGCACAAACCCTCCCTCCCCACCGTGCTGGGGGCAGGGACCCTGCTCTGCCCAGGAGGGTCTCAGCAGGCTGCCCCGAGGCTTGCACTGAGCTCACCAGCCTGGCATCACTGAGATTTACATACAGCCTTCAGAGACTCCTCCGATCCAAAAATATAAATTCCCTCATAGAATTAAGTGATGACGTTTGACCCCTATTTTGGCATAATACTGAGAAGTACAGATTTTCCAAAAAATCAGACATCATGGAGTTAGAATTTGGTTTGCAGGGTGATATTCACCTTTCTTGAATTATTTAAAAGCGTATCTTAGAAATGTCATAATTTTTTCCCTTTAGATGCCCCCTGTATAAACTCAGAAGAATCCTTTGATTAAATTACTGGGAAAATTTGTTCTGTCATGGCAGGAAGTCTCCAACACTAGACTTGATTTTCCATCTCATCGACTGTAGTTAAACAGGCATTTAACAAGTTGAGAAAACTCTCAGAGAATACAAATGTTTTTTCTTCCCAGGGTACATGGAGCTACATATGAGTACTACCAAAATCATTTCACTGGGGTTATTTTGGAGTTCGTACAACTGTTTGTAACTGAAGCTAGGCTCCTGTCCGCAGAGTGGTTTTGAACATGAACAAGATTTGAGGGGCCTTATGCAGGTCCTATTTATCCGAGTTCTACAAAGTGTGAAAATAAATGTTTCGTGAACTTCAAAATAAATGCAAGTTCTCAGCACTAACACCTGAGAAATCTCAACCGCATGGTATCATCAACATTCAACAAGCATCTATCTTTTCATCTCACAAAAGTGCATACTGTATTTGGAATTTTGGAACTTCAAATTCAGAAGACGGAGAAATAACATTCATTATAAAGAACAAGTCCTATCTAAGAACAAAATATGAATTTAAATTCACATATTTTATATTTTTTTTTCTCTTCTTTGTACAATTAAATGCTCTTCTTTGTACAATTAAATCCCTTTGTACAATTTTTGATGCTTTGGTTTATAACTAGTTGAAACATTATTTAATATGATGCAATTCCAAAGTTTAACTGCACAGCCTTAACACTGCATTTAAAATAGTCTCTGCCATTGAGAAACAAGTTAAAAAAGAAATACTACAAAAGTCTAACCTGTTATTGGAATTCATTTAAAATATGTTACTCTTCAGCTATATACCTCTGCATGGATTTGTTAAAATGTAGCCATCACCAAGACCACTGCCAAACACAATGAGAATTAACCATACACATGGATTATTCTGTTAGTGAAACCATTTCCAAGTGACTTAGAAGTGACAGTAAGATTAGGGAGAATCTGTCATTTAGGAAAAAAAAAAGAAACACAAAAAAACAAAAGCCAACAAGCAAACGAAAAACCAAATTAAACTAGTGTCAACCAAAACAAACAGGATACTTGTGCTGTGCTGCCTATGAACTGAATGGATGGATGAATGACAAAACACAGTGAGAAAACTGACTGTATTACTTTTGGATGCAGCAGTTAAATATGAAAAAGGAATACTGGTCAAAGATGAGGCTGGATCCAATAGTAAAAATTATTCTGAAATCACAAAGATTAGATATTTTCTCAATATACTAATGCCCTCTATTTTGATTGGAAGCACAATGAGATTTGTGAGATTCTGTTCAAATCATCTGTTATTTTGTTTTTCCCCATGGCTAGCACTGCACAGCTCCATTTTTTACTGATAGTGATACTCTCAAAAAAAAAAAAAAAGACTGTTAGTAACAAGATAGCTTAAAAAGAACCCTATTTCTAAGTATATCATCCCAAAGTCAGAAGCCCAGGTATGTACCTGACTTTTGACACTTGAACCTCTAAAGTAAATGCAGTAAGACAGTAAATGCCTATAGCATAATTGAAATATCTAGCCAGAACTTACAGGAATTGTAAATAAATTTACTGTATTTTTCAGAAAAGTTCTTCAGGGATACAGAAAAACAACTTTCTCAACTTGACTTTTAAAAAGTTCAGAGGTTTCATCTATAAGAAAAATAACAAACCTGAACAAAAACAATCTTACAAATTTAGAGACAAAGGTATATTCAGAATAATTTTCAAAATCAGCAAATTGAAAACACTTCAGAACACTCTGGGTATCGCAAAGTATGACTCTAATATTCAATTCAAAAAATCAAGTTCGCAAAATTCCAAGTTTATTTCCTTCTTCCAGCCAGGCTGATCTGAAGCAGCTTTACTTCCATCTTGCTCTGATACGAATGTTTAATTCACATTCCTTTTTAATCTCCCTTTCAGATAATCTCTCAAACATATATTACATGTCTGAAAGTTTTTCCTTCTGTTTGGCTATGTTTTAGGTGTTCAAAACCACACAGCTATTTGACTGAGTCTTAAGGAATTTATAGCTACAAAATGAGGGAGCCAATTTTTCTGGTCACTTGGCTTAGTTACCACAGCAGCAAAGCAGCACTGATGGACTTAGCCAAAATTCCTTGAAGTCAGGAGAGTTTACTCTCAAAGAATTCACATTTCCAGGGCTCAATTTTCTGTAAGGGTTTTGTGTTGGGCATCTCACTAACAGGTCAGGGTGATTGACTCAGGCAGGTTCCCTGATTTCTCTAAGTGAACAGGGAATAAATGGCTCAGAGATGTGTGAGAGATTTAAATCTATTGACTGTCAGGTTAGTGGTAGATTAGACTGACACAGCTCAATGTTTGTTAGCTTTGTAAGGTTCACCTCTGGCCAGTCACTGAAATAATTTCAGAAAATCAAGTTTTCTTCTGTAAAAAGCCGCGAACAACATCCCTTACTGCCGTATACCATCACTGTACCAATATCCTTTACGAATTCATCTATTTTACATATTATTTTGCCCTAATTGCAGTTAATACTTCAGCAAAGAAAGGGCCGGGACATGTTCTTCTTTAAGCATCTACCCACGCCTGCAAGGATCTTCCCTCCTTCCCATCACAGCTTCATTTCCATAAGAGCCTTTGATTAAAGGGAACTATCTAATGCCTTCTGGAAATCCCAGCAAGCTGTATCAAATGGCAAACTCGATTTGATCTAAGCATGAATTCCCTTTAAAAAGACTCTCCCCTGGTACACTGTACTTAGCTTCTGTGTTCCCCTGTTCACTGTTTGCTATGGTTTCTCCTCATTTGGCATTTCAGCAAAGATCAAAATAGAAGCACTTGAGATTTCCTATCCCCCTGCTCTGAGGCCAATATTTATTTGAGTAGAACCCAATTCCCAGTCCAGTAAGTTTCTAATTCTTCCTGATAAGTACATGCTTATACATCAAACCAAAACCTTATGAAAACCATCACATACAGAAATAAAATCCCTGAAAAAGGATTGGCCATAAACAAATTCTTTGTGAGCAGTATTGCCACCCATTGTATGAAAACACAAAACTAGAAGTGGGGTAAACTCTTTGGGACAATCAGGCAACTCATTCAAACCCTGTAGTGTGCCACGCTGCCTTCCAGCTTCTGTTTGTTCCCTGCAGACTTCTTGTCCTCCTCGGCTTATGAACAGCCTAAAAGAGGGGACACCTTGCAAATAAACCATGCAGGTATTGTGGGAGCAAAATTTTTAGAAATGGATAGTGATTTTGGATGTTCAAGCTTAGTGGCCTCAGAAAGGACTGCTTTTCAGATGGCAGGCGCTTAACTTCTTAAAGTCTTTAAGCCATCTTAAACTGACTTCTGAGATACTCAAACTTACCATTTACTTTTCAAAATGTCAGCCTCTGTACTGCAGACAGCTTAATGCCACCAAAAAAATAGCCTTTTTGCTTTCTAAAGCAGCTCAGATTAAAGTTATGTAATATAGCAGATAACCACGAGCACTTTGCAAACCAAAAGGCTTTGTAATGTTTCAATATACTCTGAATTTTTTTGCCACTGACACAACTCTGCAGTTCCTTTCACTCTGTTTTCTTCTTTTCCACAACTGAATCAACAGTATGACAAATCTCAAATTCTGTTTTAATAGCTTTCTGAAGGCTGAGTTTTTGTCAGTATTGTGCCTGATACAGTTGAAATAATCATCATCTAGATATCAAAACAGTTATTTTGCATTATTATAAATCCATTAAAATAGATAATTAAATGAAATCAGACACAAGTTGAGAGAATACAGACCGTATGTAATAATTTACCAGTGGATGGCAGGTTGAGAATCAGTCTGAATTTCAGATGTTACACCAGAATTGGGATTCTTTCTAGCAACAGAAATGGAAAAAAGCAAGTACAGAAAGAACAAAAAAATGGACTTTTTAAAAAAATTTTTACATTGTTAAAAAGCATGGGAAAAATCACAAGAAATCAAAGGAAGTCAAGTCAAAAGCTGAACTGAACTTATCTGAAAAGCCAAGTAGAGTTACCAGATTCATATGGGGGTTGGTTTTGTAAGACAAATGACTATGCTATCCTTCATTCTGATCCTTGAGACATTCTGCATATCATCTTACATTGAAATACTCCATTCATGAAGATAACTGCTCCGTGCACTAGATTCCACCAAATGTCATTCCCAAAGATCAAGGAATTAGAGGCAAAGTACCTGGAGATATTCAACAACTGAACGGCTCACGGGCCAAGCATGGATGACAGAAAGACCAAGGAGTTGTTTGGATCTGGAGGAAAAACACAACAAAACTCTGGCTGCTGGGAAAACATCTTGAGAGAGCCAAGCAGAGAGATCCCTTCCATGAGAGACTGGAAGTCACCCATGCTGGGAGCTCATTTCCAGTATTGCATGAGGAGCAAAGGGGAAAAGGATGCCAAGTTCACATCCAACCAACCACCACAGCCACTTAAGCCGAGATTCCCCAGGGTCCATCTAGGCTTACAGGCTGAAAAAAAGCACATTCCTGGCAAGCAACTCGCACCTTGAAACTCTGAAAGCAACACTCCACTGTAATCAAGACACAGCACTCCTTTTAATCCTCCAGTCTATTAAATTCAATTATTGTGGTACACTGCACTCTTAAATAAAAAGAACGCATACAGTCTGTTTTTATAGAAAATCATGTTACAGGATATGGTATTAATTATCTGTACCAAAATGAAATAAGAAATGTAATCAAAAGATTATAAACAGATCTGAAAAAGAACTAATTACAGTGAAACCTTGGTATTTTTGCTAGTAGTGTCAGTCAGGGAAAATGGATATTTATCATAAGTATACTCCTGGCAGGTTGTTCAGACAGAAGACATTCACAAAAGAAACTGTGAAATAATTAATACACAAAGGACCTTTTTGATGATACATAAATAGACTTTACTTTGGTGAGATGTTGCATTCAGATTTAGCAGTGGGATACTGGACCAATTTAACACAATCAGCACAACCTTAGACCAGATACTAAATTACTGTTGCTTTTAATGAGAGCAGACAATACCTATGCACGTCCCTTTACTGTACAGGATATAGGACAATCCTATTCCAGTGCATGGCAGCAGCAGTATTCATTTTTGTTATGGGCTTACAAATACAATCTAAAGACAATTTCATCTGTGTTATTAGTTATGAACAGTTTTCAGCAGTTGATACAAATGGCCATCCACATTTAACTCGTGGCTCCAAGCAGTCATTGGCAAATGACTGAATGGAAGGGTCCAGTCTCTCTTTATCAATAAAGATATAGAATTCCCTCCAATAAGGGATTCCTGCTATTCTCACCACTTTTCAAGATATACACCTCCAAGACAGCACACTAATGGCTTCATCAGCACAATTAAACCTTGTATATTGGTTTTGCAATTCTCTCACCGTGTCTCTCTGGGTTGCATTCATCCTGATCAATACGTGGTCCTCTGGCGTAACTCTTGTTTCTCTGTCTGTGCTTTCAAGGTCTCTGCTGTGACTGTTCAGGCTATAATATATTCTTACCCTACAGACCAGCAGTGGTTTCCTGCAACCGTATGCACAGACAACACACAATACTTTCTCAGCTATTGCTATCAGTATCTGAGTACAGAAAAGCTATTAAAAGCGGTTTGAATTTCTCATTTTCTGGTTCAAAGTGGAGATATTACTTCTAGAGTATAACAAGCCAGACTGGGGCCACCCATCGCTTTTGCCTGCTCCATGGGACCACCTAAGGCATTAGAAAAACCTTCTTAAATGGGGCACGTGATGATTGCCCAACTCCATAAGGATAGAAGAGCGCACTTCTATCCCTAAATGGCAGCATAATTCCTGTGCAATAAAAAGGAACCTTCAAATAGAGGTCATACTTCCCTTCTCACTGAGTTGCTATGAGACATGGAAATGAATAAAGAGGAAGAAGCAGCTACTTGTGTGCTCTTCAGCTGGTGAAAGTAAACCACAGGTTCCAAATTCTTGGCCCCAAATCTCTGTTCCTGTCATTTTCTACCTGAGCCATCTGTGCACTCCAACTTTTGCTCCTCCCCATGTCACAGATGTCTCTGGGATATTGCCAAAGGGGACCCCTTCTAGGGCTGGGACCACAGGCTGAGGGGGCTGCAAGCAAATGCTGGATTAGCAGAAGTGGCTTTGGTCCTCTTAAATTTACTTCCTATTCTAAATAATGTGCATCCTCACCATAAAGGTTTGCTTACAATTTTCCTATTGCACAGTACTGCCTTCTGATCTCTGATGATATTACTGGTAGCAGGAAACCAAAAGGAACCTTGGGTTGTTCCACCAGTAATTAACAGTGTACTTATCTGATGACTGACTTGAGCATAAAATGCCAAAATGGCAACCAAAAAAAAAAAAATACTATTTCCACACATGACAGGCAATTTGCTGCATAATTCTTCAAAAAGTTATAACAATACTGCTGTGTGGCTTAAGTCCTTCCTGATTAAAAAAAAACAAACCCTAATGTTAGACTCTATGAGTAAAATCTCACCAAAGTCTTGTTGGAGATGAGTTTTAGTATCAGGCACCAAGTGCAGCATATTGTATCTTGAGTTTTTTTCTTATTCCTCCCCTGAGAGCCCAGCACAAGCAGTGCTGGTGGTCAAATGAGGGATCCTGTAAGTGGGGATAACAGCTCAGCAATGCACCTCAGAGAGCCACTGAGGGCACGACAACACAACTAAGCACTTACAGCAAGGCAGCACAGACATCTGCTGCCTACTATTTCTCTTCCCTCCTAGGTTATTTTCTTCAGAGCCACTCATTTGTCTTTTTCTTTTTTTTTTTTTTAATTCCATGAAAAAACCAGACTAAATGAAGGTATGGTGTCTGGAAAAAAACATTTAAGTGACCTGATCACTTTTTCTGTCTGTTGCTTGACAGCCAGAATATTATAAACCCGGATTTGGGACCGTGTCTGATTTCATCACTTTGTACATCTTTTTGCACAAAAGTAAAAACAGGTTTATTGAAGCAGTTAAAACCTTATTTTCACTAAGCCAAGTACATAAAAATAAAAAACAAATCTAATATCTACAGCAGATTAAAACAAAAAATGGCGGTTTACAAGCACTGTTATATCCAGCCCTCAAAATCACAATGGTCTCATGTCAGGTTCTGTCAGGTTTTTCTGATCCGCATCAGACTCTCACATTTTTTACTCTTAAATGGAAAAAAAATCAAGCAATTACATATGATAAAGCAGTTATAGGTCAGTTTACAGCATAGATGTTTTCTGTAATGTGTATTTTGGTTTTAAATGAGGAATGTAAAAAGGGAAGAGGATACTTCAGATTTTCCTGATTATCCCATTCATTTTCTTTGTACTTGAGTTCTAAATTAGGCAGCTGCTCATATCTCTAATCACAACAATAAACCTAATCTCCAAACATAAACCATTCCAAAAGTATTTTAATATCATCTAAAGAAGCTTTCTTGGACATTTTGTATTTTTTAAACCATGAATTAAACATCAAAGTAAAAAGAGTTAACAAAATCAATTTATGCAGTCTTCATCAATTATTAATGTGAAAAAAATTGTATAAACATTTTTTTTTTCCTTCTCACTATATACTTTGATTCCGCTTACCACTCATGACACAACCCCTTTTTGGAATGTATTTTGCTTTTTTGCCTTTTTTATTTTTGTTTACACTCTACATAAGGACTTCCTGAAATGATAGCTAAGATAAAAGCCTATGCAATCTTTAGTTTTCTTTTTCATCTTTCTTTTCCTCTGTTATTCCAACAGGTAACAAATTATAGTGACCTTGAAATCAAGATGTTAAAAATAATTGGCCTCTGTAGCACTTTTAAGTTAATACACACACACGTGGATACAAATTTAAACACATATCATGTACTTGCAGATAAATCACAGGCTTTCTATACTGTACTCACAGATGAGATGTTTCAGCAGATAATATTTTTATAGCTGCTCTTGCACAATAATAACTATGACAAATATAACATTTCACTCAGTTATTATTTGCTGCACAGTCAAACACTGTTGCAGTCAAAAACTATTCTTGAGAAATGGGAGAAATACCCATCAAAATTCCATGCTCTGGTGTTTCCCTTGCCCTCCTGTTGGTTTTGTTAATTAATCTTTTTTAGCATGCATCTGTAGGAAAAAAATAGCACAGATAAAATCAAAGTAACGATTTGATCTGTATCTAAACCAGACAGAATCCAAACCATCAGGCACAGTAAGAATTAATGAGATGTTACAGTTTGTTTGCAGAATTAACATGAAATAATTATCTGTGATATCCTTGATCTAGACAAATATTCACCACCACTTTTTAGTGCAATAAAATGAAGCAAATGCTGAAAACTAGGTTTAGATATTTGTTCTCATAAATGTCCTTAATCGTTCCTTACAAATTTCCTGTTACTGCCTAGCTAAGTTTTTCTTTTTTTTTTTATTTTTTAACATGCTCCCTGTTCTCTTCTGCTTTCTGCTTAATTCAGTTGATAAAGTATTTTATAGGAATCCATAGAGAACCTTTAGGTTGAATCCCATGTGCTCAAACTTTTCCTGCCAGCTCCAACAGACTCAGAGTACCACCTTTACCATTTTCATGTGGCTTCCTAATCACTATAACTTCCCTAAACAAATTCAGGCAACTGAGAGACCTTTCACTTTGTTTCTTGGGGAGGTAAATACTGACCTGGCAGTCTGAATTAAAAAAAAAAAAAATAATTGAAGTTATTTCAACAGCTGTATACCACTGTGTTGTTCTATTCTTTTAGCTTATAAAAAGAATCAACTCAAGATTTTTATCCAATAAGATAATTGAGCCCAAGGGCTTTTTGTCAGTGGTTTTAGTTTTTGCTCATGTTCCCAGAGCTAAGAGCTGTCCTAATATTTAGTGAGAGAAGATACTGCTCTGAAATAAATAAGCATCTATTTGTAGATCCATTTATATTATTTTGCTACTATGAAATAGTCTTTTTATCTTTTATTTTTTAAATCCATCGAGATTCCATTTCCACAGGAGTTTTCATCATGCTGTTATTTAATTTAAAAAACAAAAAAAAGAACATATCCTTTCCATCCCTTCTCTCTTCAACCCAAAAAGCACATAGCCTTCTTCTGAAGAAAACTTCAAGTATTTATGGATGAAGTGAACCCCACCCTTGTCCAAAGGTAGAGAAACAACCTCTCCCCAGGAGCTGGAGCAGAGATGCTGTTCCCACCATCCAAACATGGCATGGAACAAAGAGCACTACAGGGCTCACAAACCTTCTGCCACCTGTGAGTATCAGGGGAAAAAAAAACCAAACCCATGACAAAGTAAAAACGTGACAGAATATCCTGCAGAGTCCAATTTTCCAGGAGAAGGAATCTCTAATTTTATGCGCCAAAATTCTAATAAATGCATTGAAGTAATTCCATATTATTCTGTAATTTGTATGTGGTTTGGTGGGGGGGGTTGTTAGATTTGTTTGTTTACTTGTTTAGTTTGTTGGGGTTATTTTCTGAAAAGGAACAGCTATTACCTGTGATTGTATCCTGCACAGCCCTGTGTAGAATTACTATGTCAGCCCAATCTCTGTCTCAACACTACCAATGCCATTACACTTTTCCAGAGAATGTTATCTCTTCAACAGCTTGCTCCAGTTATCATAATACATTTAGCATTCAATAAAAAATGAGACATTATTAGATAATGAGATACATGATTCATTTCCTAGTGTGCATAGAACAGTAGCTTACGTGTATGCAACTCTTGCTAATTAGGGCATTCACCTACCTCCATATTTCAGACTTATAATTGTCACTTTGAACATTCTACATCTTGGCTTGTCCCATACCCGTTTCAGATGTCTCTTTAGTGGCTGCCCAAAAGTAGTTTTTGTACTTAATAGCAATATATGCAGGATATATAGCTGATGTCAGTAAATTTGTCTGCAATACACCTCTGGCAGCAGGACACCCTTGCAGCACTCATCCTCATTGCCCTGTGATACTTCTTAGCCCTTCTTCCTTCCATCCAAGTTTACAAGTTTTACTCTCAGCGTTAATGACTCACTCCTGTGCAGTCAATTTTACACCAGGCATTTGCTTCTATTTCAAACAGTGGTTCCTTACAC
Source organism: Callaeas wilsoni (assembly GCA_013398955.1). Taxonomy (NCBI): domain Eukaryota; kingdom Metazoa; phylum Chordata; class Aves; order Passeriformes; family Callaeidae; genus Callaeas; species Callaeas wilsoni. The sequence continues at coordinate 558,412 of VWPU01016777.1, forward strand.
TTACATAATCTAGCATTTTCACGGACATGTTAAATCTACTTTTCTTGACTTTGCTTAGATATGGTTTAGGGACAGGATTCAAATTCACGCCAGCTTCTTTCAGCAGCAGCACCTCTGAATGCAACATTTCCATTTCTTTCTCAGATATATCCTCTAACATCATAAAGCATCAACTCAAATATGCAAATAAATGCCATTTAAATAATATAAAGAATAATCTGAAAAGTCTCATTAACAAGCAAAGTAAAATACAAAAAAAAAAATCACCAACAATATATTTGTCTGTTTATTGAAAAAAATTTTGCTAATATAGAAAAATATCTAAAGCAACATACAATTGTACTTGAAAATAATTCAATTTGATTTTCCAGAACCTGGGATTTCAGCATTTGTACTGTCTGCTGACCTCATCACAGAAGAAGAGACCACCTTTTCCCACAACCACTCTTACAAAAGGGATTCCCTTTCCTGGCAATCCAGATGAACAATTCCAGCAAGAACCATGTATAATGTTTTTGTTGGATGTGGGATTTGGTTTTAGTTTTTTGTAGGCAGCCCTGAAAATGTTGTTTTTTCTTCCTTTTTTATTCACATTGGTTCATTAGCAAGATTTTTAAAGAACAAAACCAAATTACAGGCATATATAGGTCATGTGGTTTATAAAGTAGCATCAATTAAACACGTTAAAATTATATTCTCTCATTTGCAAGAGAAAATGAATCAATATTAGTGGTACCTTTTGTTTTCTAGATGAAAACACTAGGATTTCACCTTGAATAATGCATGACTGCTTGGATTAAAACAAAAGAAACTTAGAGATGCTTTTTTTGTGTGCTATTATCCATTTGGTGTATTGTAAGGAAATCCCATTGCACCTCACTCATCAAAAGCTGACATTAATTATAAAACCACATACAGCTAAAATGCTGCTGCATTTATGCAACTCTCAAAGAAGACTACATCATGGATATTTATGTTACTGTGCAATTGGCTACAGGACTTGTACCATATTTTACATATTAAGAAATGCTTTTCTAAGAACTTATTCTGAATATTGACACTTTTCTACCTCCCTGCTTCATATAGAGTTTGGCTTTCAGAAGAACTTTTCATTCCTCTTCAAACAGTGGAAGCTGTAATTTTCTGATACAGAAAAGTATTTTGAGGCATTTGCACATGGTCTGTGGCTCTGATGCATGTATGCACTTTGGGAAAGTGGAGAGTTGAAAAAAAGTTTTGTGAATCCTCACTCATTAAACATTTTCAGCATGACTGCATCCAATTGTCAGTCATGGGAGGGACAAAACTATAAGACCCAGGAGTAGAAGGCTCCTATAAGACCCTGAAGGATTCATAAGCCATCTGTATTTTCAAAGACAGGTGTCTTGGAAAAGCATGAATTGACATGAAAAAGCACATAGAAATGATGCACATGCGTAAATACTGCAAGTGGTACAATGGTGGATAATTGCAACCACCTCTTAAATGAAATCTTCACATAAAAGGCTCTAGGCAGCCTCTGCTCCTCTGGTCTCTGAGTCTTCACTGTTAATTGCTGAAAGCCTGTAAGTGTCCTGTATAGCAGTTTCATGTTTGTGACACCCTACATAAGCCACGGAATTTCAGCAGAGATACTTATGTCCAGTAATTTTAAAGAAATGTCATGTCAATCCTTATAAATGAGTGAAAATAATATTTTTCACATGTCCATAGGAACTTAGAAGTTTGCCTCTCTACCTTAAGTACTGCTGTGAGAAAAGGTGCCATCAACCATCCACCATCATTTGTTAAAATTTTGATTTAAAAAATACACTTTAAGTCAAGTGCACATTTAAAAAAAGGGTCCCAACAATGATGTACTATGCTGTTCATGAACGTAAATATTAAGGATAAGCCTTTTTAATAGAACCCAAATTAAGCATGCCTTGAATCCTTTGTACCACAGATTTCAGCAGCCTCTGGCATACCTGCTACAACCATAAAATCCACTTACTAGTACAGAAATGACTTCATGACAGGCAATAAACATTTTAATTGTGCTCAAGACCTTTGGTCCATTCAGCTTCCACTAAATCAAGCCAACTTCTCCGAAGGACCACAGTCCAGCCTTTGGTACCCCCATCCCGCCCGAGACATTCACAACTTGATCTTCCTGCTGTGCAGCCAAAAGAGGGCCAATCCTTCTGCCACCAGAAAAGCTCCTGAAGCGCCACTGAAAGATTCTGGGCTCTCCCCAAGTGTTTATTTCTGTAGATCTGGAAGAAGTCAGACAAGTCCCACCCTGTTCTACGGCACCTGTGTTTTCTGGGAGGGACAAAGTACCATCCAGGCACCTCCACCTGCAGGGTGGCACGACGAGACTCACAGAGGACACCACCAGGGTCAGCCTGGACTTTGGCTCGGGCTCCATCATGATGACAGTGACATGCAGCAGCATGTCCCCACAGCCACGTACTGGCACGTGGGCTCTCTGGCCTAATTCCGATTGAATGGCTGTCTCTGCCCCAGGAAGCTCTACAAACCCACAGAACCCAGCACAGTCGAGACACATTAGGGGATAATATTCTCTATTTCCTGAGGAGACATTTACAGGCACATAGTAAATGTTACATGTTCCAGATTGCTCTTTCTTTTTGTTTCATTTTGAAGATATTCAAGTTTCTCAAAGCTTCATTTACATTACTGAATTGCAGATTCAGGTTATCTTACTGGATTCGGTGAGTTATCCACAGCCTGATACATGCCTACCTATCCCAAAATGAGATGTGCATTAAATCATGCCCTTTGCAAGACATATTTTATACTTCCATATAATTTGTACAACTTATTATCAGCCTTACTGTCAGAGACAACACAAAAACTGTTCAACTGAGAAAATAATTCATTTCCTCTTGATTCTGAGAGGGAAGAATACCAAGAAGAATATGAAAAATGTGATAAGCATGTGTTACTGATTTTAAATATTCAAGAAATTTATTCAAGGACTTCGAAATGTCATGGACATCAGGCTGTGAAATTATTATTTTGATACTATACACAGTAAAATATAAAGGTGCGTTAGTGCCGTATGACATTTCCCAAGCAATTGCTTCTTCCTTTTCTATGTCAATTGGGTAACTTTTTGCTAAATATCATTTACAGATTTTGTTTCTTTTGTGTATTTTTAAATGAGAAAGCTATTAGCTTTATTTCTCCAAGGTCATAATGCTCAAACATACTAAACATTTTGATTAAATACATGCTTTCTTAAATTTAAAGCATTCTTAGAGAATAGCATTTTATGTATTTTCTAACTTGTGTCTAAAAATTTTCAGCCACTAATATAAAAAACAAAATACAAGTAAAAGGTAATTTTTGAACACATGCTGGACAATAGTGAAAAATACTTTCACTCATTACAGTGATTGTGTTTCAGAATATGTAAATATGAATGAACAGGCTGAAAAACAACAGAATGTTCTGATTTCTCTTGTAGTGTAAGGTGGAGCAGTGGCACAGGCAGACTCTGAATCAACAGTCCTTTAAATGGACATGGCACAGCACAAATAACAGTGCTACATCTCTGCATCCCAGTGAAGACCACTTAATATCCACTCCCTCAGCAAAGCACCTCCTGGCCCAGCGGGCTGCCCTGAGAGACTGTGGGGTCCCAGGGGGCAACGCCCACCATGGCACCCAGCCCAGCCCATACCGTTAGCCCATTGTCCCCTCAGGTGACATTCAGAGGTGACCATGGATGGATCCGAGCTTCTTGGTCCCTGTGACATCTCTGTTTTTCAATCTGCAGCTTCTGGCTCCCAGGCTGATGTGATTTTTCAATCTCATGGTTTTCACAGAATCACAGAATGGGTCAGGTTAGAAGGGATCATAATGGATCCTTGGGTCCAACCTCCCTGATCAAGAAAAGTCATCTCAGAGCACATGGCACAGGATCGTGTCCAGACAGTTCTGGAATATCTGCAGTGAGGGAGACTTCACACCCTCTCTGAGAAACCTGTCCCAGTGCTCAGTCACTGCGCAGGAAAGAGTTTCTTCCTCATGTTCAGGTGGATCTTCTGTGCATCAATTTCTGCCCGTTCCTCCTGTCGCATTGCTGGCCAGCAGGGAGCAGAGCCTGGTCCATCCCCTGACCCCTCCCTGCAGACACTGACACACAGGGATGCGGACCCCTCTCAGCCATCTCTTCCCGCGGCGGAACAGGCCCAGCACCCTCAGCCTTTCCTCAGGGAGATGCTCCAGTCCCTTCATCATTTTTGTCACCCTCCGCTGGACCCGCTCCGGGAGCTCCATGTCTCTCCTGTCCTGAGGGGCCCAGAACTGGACACAGCACTCCAGATGTGGCCTTATAAGGGCCAAGTGGAGGCACAGGATCACCTCCCCCTGCCTGCTGGCAGTGCTCTTCCTAACACACCCCAGGATACCATTGGCCTTTCTTGGCCACAAATGGCACTGCTGGGCAGCTTGTTACCCCCCAGATCAGCTACTCTCCAGCAGCCTATCCTGGTGCGTGGGGTTGTTCTTCCTCAAGTGCAGCACCCTGCAGCATTTGCCTTCGATGAGTTCAAGATGGTTCTGCTCTGCCCATGTTTCCAACTCACCAAGGTCCTTCTGAAGAGCTGCACAGCTCTCTGGTGTATCAGCCACTCCTCCCAGTTTTGTTTTCTTTTGTCATGCTTGAGTTCCTGTAAGGCATTTCCTCAACACCTTGCTCTCCTATTTATGGATTTAATTAAGTAATAAAGGGAAAAAGAATCTTAGACTATGATAAGCTATTTACCAATAGACTATGAGTGCTTTTATTGTGTTGTTATATAATTTATTATAGAAGTGATTAATATATTCAATATGAATTTCCTCCTAATGAGTGCTTCGTAATTGATTCATAACACTATCACAGTGTTTTCCTGCAAAATGCACAAGAAACAGTGGGGAAATTGACTATTGCAACTGAGCTCTGTAACATGCAATCAGTTAGAACTGCTTTGCCTTCCACTTAGGCAATAAGCAAACACTATATTGTGTAATAAGTCATGCCTGCTGTGTTGCTAGGCACTATACTAATGACTATGCTTAACATACGTGTAAATTATTACACCCTTACTCAGATCCTGCCGTGCCTCAGTGCAATTTCTCATTTTTAAGTACAACTGGAGAAAATACAAATTAAAGGAATTTTTTTACATAAAATCATGGCCTTTGGTTAAAAAAAACCCCATAAAACAGAAAAAAAATCCCAAAACTAAAGTGCTACCACTTTTTATAACTTACGTAAAACACACGGAATTCAATAGAATAATAATTCAAGTACCTACTGGCAGGATATAATAACAGCTGTTAGGCTGGAACTCCATTGTCCAAGACACAACTAATGCATATAAACCCTTACAGTCCCTACCCCAACATATTAGGAAATATTTCTTCATGGAAAGGGTAGTCAGAGGCATTGGAACAGGTGCCCAAGTGGTGGACTCACTTGTTCAAATACGGCTCTTGAGTTTATGGTTTAGTGGCACAAATGGTGGTGCCTGGGTAAATGGTTGGACTCAATTTTGGAGGTCTTTTCCAACCTTGATGATTTTATAATTCTGACACCGTCATCCAAGACACAATCTTAAGCCATAGAAAAATTAACATCCTGCAATGTCCCACCCTTAAGGGGAAGGGAGCACTCAAGATTCATAAATTATCATGGTTAAAAGAGTAACAAAAGTCAGAGGATCCGCAAAAACTCACAAACTTCTATTAGTAAATTACACTCTTGGCATGGATATTGGTATGTTAGTCCCTGACGTACTATATAAGGGCATGGCAGCAGGTTTTGGATAAATGGGTAAGATGAAGAGAGAAGGAAAGTAAAGAAAGAAAAAAGAAAGGAAGAAAGAGAGAACAAGAGATCACCAGTCCTTGTTCCAACGTTGGTACCGCCAACGTCCAGGATCCTGGGGTACACAGCTCGGCTTGGAGGGAGTACCTATTCATAGATAAGCTTTCTCTGCCCTGAAGATAAGTTTCTTTCTTTCTATGCAAGTTAGTTATCATGTCAATTCTTCCAGACCCTTCTGGAAATGGGTCAGAGGCTTTGCGTGTCTTGGGTGGTCCTGATCACCCTGCAGTCCATGCCCACTTCTCGACCTCATTCCTTCCCTTGTGCTGTACTGTGTTGTGCTTATCTCCAGGAACTAGAACAAGGATGTTTGTCCCAGAAAAGTCCTAGCCTACCTCCACACGACCCCCTTCTCCAGCTGCATCTTGCTGTTTCCCATGCGGGGGGCATGTCATTACCAACAATTCTTGTCTGTTGTTCCCAACAGTCCTGGGTTGGCTCCAGGACCATCTGGCTACGGGTGTTTGAGAAATACACATTAACTCCTTATCTTTTGAGATTCCACACCTCCACACTTGCAATGAACACAGGAGCAAATATAAGGATGCGTGTCAGTTGTTCAGCTGGAGCCATTCCCTTCTCCTGTTGTTTCACTTGCCCAGGTTTTGCTGAAAGAAAATTTAGAGAGGTGGGAAATAGCAGTCGAAGTCTGACCAATGCTTTTTGAGGTTAGAACAGCCTGTTCTACCCCTCAGTATTCATCAATACTGCAGCTTGTCACTGAAAGCATTCCCTCTGTCTTTAACTTCTATCTCCTCCATGGTCTAATTAATAAAGTTCACGGTGGAGTTTATTACTGTCTGTAACTGTCTAGAGCAGTGAGGCAACCGTGGAGAGAGTTACTGCAGAGGGAGGAAGCAGGGAAGACTTCACAGTATCTTTTGAACAAAACAAACCCAAACCACCCCCCATTACTCCTCCCCTGCCACACTCAATCTGTTCAGGCACACAAAACAGGAACGGTCACATCAAAAAATCTACCTTGTCACTTCTATTAACCGGAGCTGTGATGCCAAATAAAAGTGTGTAAAATGCAATGAAAATGAGGCCTGAGAGGTTTGGTTCTTGGGAGATAGATCGATGTGTGAATGCAAGACAGAAAGAAATCTGCATTCCAATGAGAGGGAGAATCATGCATAATGCATCTGTTACCCTTCTATAACAGCAGATGAAAATTGCTTAAAAAATGCAAAGCTTTCTTCTTACATAACAGGTAAACCACTCATTTCCAGGAGCTTTCTTAGACTGATTTATTGACACATACAAACTGCTATTGATATATTGCAAAAAACCATTAAGACAATCCATTTCTTTGAATCTTAACGTCAAGCTAGAATACAATTCAGTTAAACACATTCTCATATATGGCCATTGTCTTGCTGCCATATGGAATCCTTTGAGAAACAAAGAATGCAAGAGCAATAAATAAAATTATTCCTACAAAGAAACAACAATGGAACAGTACACCTACTTTCTCAGGAAGTATCAAACAATGCAAATGTTGTTTTCTATGATTTTGTCTCTCAAACATGTTATATATTTTACCCCACCAATACATGTGTTGCACTATATGAGATAAACCAAAATAACAAAAACCAAAAAAACCTTGAAATCACTCTCAAAAACCTCCAGAAAGTACAAACAAAGAAGTTATGAAGTAACTTCAACCAAATACTTATCCACAACAGATAATGAAATATGGAGTTAATCAATGGATATCAAATACAGTGGTTAAGGATTAATAAGATATTTTTAGTCAGAGTTAAATAATTTATTTCTGACAATAGGAAAAAAAAAACATTTCCTACTCTGACAACAGAAAACCATATTTGTAGAAGAGGTAAAGAAACTATCTTTTCGTCAAACATGCAGTAAAACACAAGGAATCAAATATTCTCCAGAACACACAGTTGCTGCAACAAACAAGAATTAGTTTCTGAGGAAAAGAAAACCACCACAAAAATGAAATTTTTTAAAAAAAAAAAAAGAGGAGAATACTTATTATGAATCAACACACAGAAGAACAGAGGAGTTATCCTGAAGATGGAAAGCACATGAATGTATCTGGTGATGATCAACAGATTTCCTTTAATGCAAGACCTGTAGGGAAGGGCAAAAAAGCAGAAACTGGCAGATGAAATAAAGTCATCTTCAGCAGGAGGCCTATATAAAACATAAACCAGCTTTCATAAGATTGAAAACTAAGTATGACTAATGACAGCCATGAAAGATTTCCTCTGTGTGCCTTTTGATGTTCTGATCATGAAATTTGTTTCCTATTTTGTAGCAAACAATCTGATTGTGGCAAGAAAGAGATGCTTCTAAATGTAATTCCTGTGGGCATCTATCATAAACACCTCTTAAAGCTAAGACGGGCATCATAAACCGCCCTTAAGTTTTAAGCTCAGGTATGTGCTCAAAATGTGTACAAAGGGTCAAACCACCCAATATTCAACTTTCTGTTCTTGTCGCGTGTTGTTTAAGCTACAGGCCTTTATTTTACAGAGTAGAAGATATCTTTATTTTAACAGAATTCATCAGGAGTTAAGGGTTCCCCACAACTTTGAAGATGAAGAGCCCATCACACAGGAAGTGCCAAACACATCCTTGCCTGCACAGCTCCATCGAGTTGCACAACAGTTCCCAACATGCCAAGCAGCTGCACCAACTCCCCCGTCTCCTCATGCTTCACACCTTGTAAAAGCCTCACTGCCCACTTTCAAGAGCACTTCAGCACGTTTTTCCCGGAGCGTTTTTGTCACACGGCATGGACAAGCAGCGGGAGAATCTTAATACACACTCTGCCATCAAGATGGTTTAACACACATGCAACCAAAAAAAAAAAAGGAACAATAGGGGGATATTGCTGGCTTTTTTCTACTAGATATTTTTCTTGCAAAATAGCAGATTTGTGTCCTTCTGTTGTGTTTGCTGTTGTCACCCCACCAAACTCTTGCTGTTTTATAAAAGTGTATATACATTTGTCCAAATAGCTGTGGAAAAAACAGTCATCCTGATAAAGACTTTCTACAGAGACAAGCTGTGTTTGTTTTGGGGTGTTTTTTAATTTTTTTTTTTTTAAACAGAGCACTTTGAAAACATGCCTTTTGCATAGTAGACATTTTTTGGGTCTGGAACCACAAAATTGGACATCAAGTTGTCAAATGGTATAAAATAAACTATTGCAAGTACACCAGCTCACAGAGTAGGGAACCTGCAAGAAAATTATTTCCTAAGCATTTTGGAAGAATTCTATGAAACTAAATATTCCTTGCCACTGAGTTTGCAAGACGGAGAAGAGAGGCTCTAGTCTTCCACTCGAAATCATTAGGCAGATGAAGTTAAGGTTTTCATAAGAAGGAAAGAGGAAATTCTATTCAAATAGCGTAACTGCAATGTCCTCAGGGTATATTCTTGAGATACCTCCAGCACTGTAATATCAGCTGGTTAGAGTAAGTGAAGTTAAATAAAAAGCCCACAATAAATGCAATTTTTCCTACCTTGAATTTAAAAAAGTAAAATATTCAATGCATTTGTCAAAACAATTTAAGACTCTTTTCTTACTTTTCTGTATGAGGAAGCACGATGTCACTCTGCAAAGAAAAGAAAATCCTACAAAACTGAAAAAAATCACCTGAAAGCTTCTGATGCTGGGAAAGCTTTAACAGAAACTTACTTTTTGTATTTCACTGAAAATTGGGAGGAAAATGAGAAGAAAGAGCAAAGCATGCAACATCCCATATCCAGCACTCTTTGCTACAACAGAGTACTTACATGGACAGAAACCAGTATCTTCCTATCTGGTTAGGAGAAAAAAAGTTATTAAAAAAATTATTTTTCCCTAACAATTTTGTAGATCCTTTCAGCCAAAACTAGCTACAAATTACAACTCTAAATCAAGAAATCAACAGACATTAAAGTTTTCTAAGCATTTTTTTAATGGGTAATGGAATTTTGAAAAAAACCAAAAGGCTACAGTTTGAGATAGAATTACATTTCTTCTCTCCCCCACTCCATCTTGGTGGCTCTAACTCCATGTCTATAAAGCTTTAGAAGTAGTTCTCTTGAAGATTGGGACTTTGTAACAATTATCTTATTTTAAGTTTATTTGGAAGATTCTTTTATTACCTTACCGAGTAATAATCTTGAATGCAATATCTGAATCTAGCAAGTAGCAAAGGCAAAATATCCTAGAACTCTAAAATTCTCTAAACAAAAAAAAATCATCCTTGGTCATTCTTCAGATCTTTCCAATCCTTTGCCAAATTTACTCCTGAATTTTATGCCAAAACATTTTACCATCTCAAATTCCAAGACTGTCACTGAAATCTTTTGTTCAGAATCTTAACATCAGGAGCTAGTAAAATTTATTATGTAACATATGAAAAAAGAAAAAATTACAATCAATATAAATATAAATACAGATACTAGAGTATCTGTATTTTCCATCACTGAACACTAAACTCAAGAGCCAAAGAAATTAAACAAAATTAAAAATTGGCAACAGTTACAGCCTGGCATTTCAAATACAAACCAATGTGACAACTCGACTGTAGTATAAGAAATACTACTTCTCCAGTCGTCTGAAAATTAGGTAAGACAGACAGAAATAGCAGTTAATGAGTAGAAAATAGATATGAAGACTGAAATAGTAACAGGTGCTGCCTTTTATTTTTTCTGGTAACAGATTGTTTCAGAAACCAACCCTCTGACCAAGTGTGACACTTCCCACATTCGAGGCTGCATTTCCGAAGGGCACCCTTTGCCCCAGGACCAGCTGGGGGCCATGTAGGCCTGCGCTTAAACCACCTTGTGACAAGTCCTGAGAGACAAGGGAAAAGTCGGACTTCTATTCCTCATACACAGCATTATTTCCTCACGCTTGAAAAGGAGGGGTGGTGTTCTCCGGTTTTGATCAGTAAATCATATCAAGGTGCAGGTGGAACGTTCTGCACCAAGATGTGCAGGAACAAACCCCCACTGCTGTACACGAGTTCCATCAAAAAGATGCTGCCCATCCAATAAATTTTACGACTATATGTAGAGGATATGGGAGAGATGCAAATGAACACCAGAGCAAGGTGGAAACATTCACATCATTATGACTAATTGGTCTAAACCCACGTCCAACATATTTTCTGTAAGAATCATGATAAAGTTTCTTGGGGGACCATAAAGAGAATGGAGTTATGGCAATGTCTTAAGCACGTTCCCCTTCAGGAGAGGGGTAAACACAGGTTTCTGGCACTTGGCTGTGCCCAGGAAGATGCTGACAGCTGCAGATGGGGTGACATAAGGTTCAAGGCAGAGCCAAAGAGACCTCCCAGGAAACACAATGTCCAGCTTAGATAAAGAAGGGAAGTAATTCAGTTGTCAGCAACACAGATGAAATCAGTGACAAAACTGAAAGATACCCAATGACATATGAGAAACTGTAAAACTTGAGTTTGCTTGACATTGTTTGGGGGAGATGGTGGTGGTTATTTTGGTTTTGTTTGTTTGGGGGGTTTTTTGTTTAGTTTTGCTTGTTTGCTTTTTTGAGTTTTTTGGGTGTGCAGTTTTGGGTTTTTTTTCATTAACACATTGCTAACTATTTACTTTGAGATGCCCTTTGATGTAAAGATCAAGATACATGAGAATGTGAGAACACAATCACAGGAAGACAGATAATTAGTAAATAGCAGTAGAGGAAAATTTTTAAAAAACCTGTAAAATGCAAGTGAGTGAAAAGCAGGTTTTATGAAAGAACATAGGTTTCACCTTTGCAAAGCCCTGATCCTAAAAAGGTCTTCTCAGGAGTACGTGCTTGCAAATGTTCAGAGCTTTCTACTTGGTACAAGTTTTTCCCCAAACTGTAAACGATGAGTTTTAAAAGCAATGCTGATCTTTCTGTATGTCATCTTATTCCTATTGACAGGTGGGAACAGCAACCTGAAATGCTTCCTAACATGTGTCCAATGTTAAGAAAAACAGCAAAGCCAATTGAAAGAATAAAAAGAAGTCCCTAAAATTTTACGAGAGATACGAAAATAAAAGGAGTAAAAAGGATCATCCCTATTTCATCTATCTCTTTCAATTTGTTTAAGGGTTGTATTAAATCATCACCTGTATTCAAAATATTACAGTTAACAGATTTCTCTGTTCTTCTGCCATATCCAATTACTAAACAAAAAACTACTGCCATAAAATGCAGTCTGTGCTGAAGACTACTACATCCCTATGGCATCAAAAGAAATTCCCTTCCCTCTCTGACAGCTGCTGCTAAGTTAAATCTGTGCTCCTGCGGATCCTGAGTTATATACTGTAATATCAAAGTCAACATTTTTCCTTATAAAGTCAGCAGCTGGAAAATCAATTTATCAATCAACTATTAAACCCCTATTACTTTACATATGTATTTTGAGTAGATATTTAAGAGGTGAGGTAAAAACGTGTTTCTGCTAAATATTTCCTTGGATAGTTTATACTTCAAAGTGCATTTCACATTATAAGGAATACATAATCTGCTTACAGTTTTTTAGAGTCAGAAACCTTCAAATCACTTCATGGAGATTTTTCACTCTCCTTTACTCACTTTTTTAGGCCATCACAAGTATGATGACATGAAACCTACCAAGCACTGCTGTCCCTGAGCCAGCTGAATTCCCAGTCACCTGCAATGCTGGCAATTAATTCCAGTGACATGAACTAAAGTGATTTTAATTGTCACATTGAAAGTGAATATAGGACTAAATGCCTGTGAAGCACATAGAACACGCTGCTGGAGACTTCAATCAATGTTAATATGTTCTGTTAGAATCACAGAGGGAGAGTAATAAAGACAGTGCAGCACTCAAAAGGTGCAGAGGACTAAATTAAAAGCACAAACTTGAGCTCAAGACAAATCTGATCAAGGTTACAGATACTGCATGAGACCTGGAGACGAACAAGTAAGAAAAAGAATCAGAGATGTGACAAACATAAAAAAGGAAAACACCTTTTCAGGTGTAAAATGTAGCTGCTGCACATCTTATTTTAATATACTTCATCATCTTGTTTCATAAAATTCATGGTGATTTAATGCATTCTCAACACTGTTCCATTCTGCCTATCGGCTGATTTGCACTACACTTTTTATTACAAGTATGAAACCTGTAAAAATCATTTCCATCCCAATATTATTCAAATGGCTATTTCCTTCACTGTTCTGAGGAACTGCTATGGAAAAATGCCCAAGGCAATATCGCAGAGCATTTCCAATATGTCTGACACTTTGGTAATCCAACATGATAATGAACAATAATTAGCTCACAAGCAAGTCTCATACTCCTCCCATCTCTCTGGCTGATAGAACAATGCTCTCCTGTCAGCAGTGCTTTCCGTCCGAGAGTTCCATCCACTTATTTGCCAGGTTTCACCTGAAGACATTTCCATAGAGATTAATTTATTTATTTCTTTTCAAAGCAGTATCTTCAGCGACCAGGATCTGTCAACGCTATGTGCAACTGCAGAGTAACATTAAGTCTGGAAAGCTTAATTCAATCACAATACATCCTTCATTTAAAAAGTCCGTCTGGGAAACGCAGATGAACTATTGCTGAGGCAGCCAAAGGCTTTAACTGTAAGGAACACAGAGCACTAACTGTATATTGTTTTCACACAGAAGTAAGTGTTTCATGTTTTTGACATTTAAGTTAAAAACTCTCCTAGAAAAAAAATTTCTACAGTTATGAACTGCAACTCCTCAAAAACATATTCTTTTATTTAGAGATCACCCACCCACACTAATGTATACAAAGAATCAGACTGTAGCTTCCACTTATGTCACAGTCAGTAGTAAAGTCAATATTAAAAACAAACAAAAATAAGGAATTCAAAGCTCCCTAAATTTTGCTATCATCATTCATTAGATCACTACTCGTATTCTGAGAAGTGCTGTAGGCAGGTGGTTACTTCTGAAATGCTTTAACCACAATACAAAGACCCTGGGATTAGCTCAGTTGGTCGGAGTGTGGTGCTGGTACTGCCAAGGTTGTGGGTTCAATTCCTGTATGGGCCATTCACTTAAGAGCTGGGCTTGATGATCCTTCTGGGTCCCTTCCAACTCAGACTATTCTCTGATTCTGTGGAAATAATTGATTCTTGACAAACTGGCAAAGTGGTGATGTCCCACACAGATGGCAAGGGAATTCGCATAAAAAAATAGAAATAAAAGTAAAAAACACAGAGGCACAGGTACTCAACTGCATTCATATATTATAGCCAGTTATTACCCACCAGAGAGGTAAAATAAGCTAAGTGACACGAGCACTTACTGCATTCCCAGTCAGCAGTCCCCCTGTTCTGCGATTAATAACTCAGGTATTTATCATAGCTTTCCCATTGTTCTGCCCATCCTTACATCAACAAGTCCATAAAACAGGTCCTAGAATGCTGGCTGGGAACATTTTTATTTTGCTTACAAGCCCCCTGCACAAGCAGCCCGGCCCTGCTGCAGCCTGCTCCTGACGGGAAGCTCCAGGACTGGATGAAGCGGTAGCACGGAGCAGCAGGCGCTGCTCCTCAGGCTAATGCCATGTTGGTCCCACCTGTGTTTAATGGGCAACCCCAGCAGCAACTTCTGCCATATTTCATTTCTACTGGCTTCAATGAATTTTCAAAAAGGACCAAATCTAGACTTAGTCTGCAGCTGCAGCTTAAGCCTCTAGTACTAAGACGGAAAAGATTTCAAACAGCCCCCCTGCCCCATTTGTTGAAATGACACCACAAGCTCGAGGAGATTTTATTGCAGATCAAACCCACAGATCCTCAGTCTATACCCAGCTTCCACAACTGATGTGCTTTGAAATACGTATTTCTAAAAATCTCTCTAGAAATAGCCAATCTCAAATCATCACAAGGGGGAGAGAGCAGCAAGAAGGGGACAGTTTATAGGGAGAAGAGCACAACCATGCTACATGGATTAAATTCATGTTGATGGCATTCCCTGAATTATGTGAAGCAGATGGAAAATGAAGCAACCTGCAGCACCACCCACTCAAACATCCTCTCCTTGCCTTTGGGGTTTTCATCAGGTTTAAGTCTTGCTGCACAGCCTACAACATGTTCTAAATAAATATTAGGACACTTTGATGAAAGGAAAATAAATCTCTCTCGAACATGGTATAGTTGTAAGCGTGGCTACTCACAAGATTTCACATTGGACAAGGTCTTACAAAATAAGTAATAGATAATAACAAGGGGAAAGAAATAGATGACCTAAAGGTTAGCTTTACATTTTTTACCTTCAGTAATTCATCCACTTCTCTTAACTACGTCTTTAGTTAAATATAATCTGGTTAGTGTTCTAAAAGTGTTTAATAAAGTTCTTTTGCATTATTATTATTATTATTATTACAGGGAAGAAGGAAGGCAAATGACAAGGCAGTCAGGACAGATCACTTGTGTAGATAAACTTGAAATTTATCAAAGACAGACTCAAGTGAGGCAATAAATTTCAAATGGCCCAGAAATAAGCAGAAGGAAGCGGCTGGGAAGCGTTGCCCTGCTAATGTAAAGCTGTGTGGGCAGGGGTCCAGTTTGGGGACTGCTGTGGGGCTGGCACTGGTGGCTGCACTGGGGTCACTTCAGCACAGCCTTTGGCCACGAGAGAAGGGCACAACAGCAAGGGACACCTTCCCCAAGTCCCACTCCACCGCTTCTGCTACGAGGGCAGGAGCTGCAGAAGCAATGAGTCACTTACACCAGGCACACAAAACACATCACATGCCGCTGCATAAGGCAGGAGTGTGAGCAGATATGAGAATGTGGTTATTTCAGGCTACCACCCACCTGGATTGTTTTAGAAGCAGTAACTCAGAGGCTGGAAAAAAAAATATAATACAATTTGTGCCTAGTCCTTTAAATGAGAACAGCTAGAAAAGTACACACAGAGAAAGAATGAAATTAATGAATTATTACAAGTTAAATTACATGAACTTCTATTATGCCAAGCATCTTAATTTTTTTATTATCATCATTGGGGGGGATGTGGGGCATAATTGGTGGTTTTTGCTTCTTTCTTCTTCTTCCTTCACAATCCTTCTCTTTCTATATCCCTACTAAAAAAAAAAAATAAAACCTACTACTTTTTACCAATATGCAAAATGTTCTTTTTTTCAAAGACTTGCAGTGTTGTGTTAACAGTTGGATTGGATGATCTTAAAGGTTTTTCTGATTCTTTTTTACTGAATTATGACCAGAGGACTCAAACAATGTTTTATCTCTTAAACATGAACTCTCTTTTTCATGAAACAAAAATGTTGAGATTCACTTAATGCAAATCAATACATAGATATCAGCAGTACCAATGTTTTTTCCTGCAATATATTCAGTTATTCTTTTTTAATACCCAATGCACCTTTCTCTCCCCAAGTGGATTTACTTCAACTCACTTTATCACTTCAACTCCTCCAGCACCTGAGAGAACATATATTCTTAGATAATCCTGATAACTATGATTATGAATGTTTCAGAGTTCATTTTTTCTTTCTGAAAAACATTAATCATCCTCATTTCTGGCGGGGGGTGGGAAAAAAGTTTTCTTTAAACTTCAAGAAATACTACACTGAAAAAATTTATCTCTTGTTCTTATCATTAAATAAACGAAATTTATATTTTCATAACATTTGTATACTCAAATAGCCTTATGCACTACCATGCCAAAAGACTGCTTAGATTCTTCACATTTCAAAAGATTTTGAGACTGCTTAGATTCTTCGCCCCCGCCCCTGCATGTCCCTGCACATCGGGTGTTGCAGAGTGAGCAATAAGAACCACCAGAGAAGCACAGAGCACCTGCAAGACACGTCCTGAGTAGGTTTCCTTCCCCAGGGACGGCTGCAGATGGCAGCTCCCGGGAGTGTCTGGGTTCCCAGGCACCCGCTGCTGCAAGGTGCCCTCTCTGCACTCCGCTGGGGAGGGCACAGAGAAGGCAGCCCGGACACAAGCCAGCGGTGAGATGGATGGAGAAAGCCAAAGGCCAGGACTTGGCACTGAGGGATGAAAGGTGAGGACACAGAAGGCTGGAGACACGGAGTTAGGTTTCTAGAAGATGCAACAGAAACACTTGGTGCTTTTAATTTTGACCAATAATTTAGGGCACACTCTCTAAAACTTTCTCAGGAGCCTAATATCATTTAAAATGGCCCTGCTCCCTTTCAGTAATTTAGGCTGTTAATGAGTGTGAAGGAAGATGATTCAAAGGATATTAATGTTTCATGGCACCAACAGGCAAAGTGGCTATGTAGTGGGAACACTGACAGAGTTATTTTCAATATTTTATTTGTGTTACACACAACAAAGTGCATATTTTTCTATAAAATAGGTAATGCAGGGTTGTCTTTAACTTGGGACCTTTTAGTCTAACTTTAGACATATACACAGACTAAAATTATCTTTTCAGAAACTAAGTTCATATGAAAGTACCCTGGTGAATGAATAAAGTGCACCAGTTTAAATGCAAATTTTTGATCTAATCACCTCCACCTAACCTTATACATGTGCTGCTATTAAAAGGAAAACCTAGCTGAAAAGTAGAATTCAGCCCAAAGAAACTGTATCAGCAGAAACACAATTCTGGAGAACATAAATTTACAGCTAAACTTAATGACCTTTCTAGAATGTATCAAGAAACCAACATAAAGAAAGCAGCAATAGATTTTCTATTATTCTTGGTAGTTTAAGTCTTTAAATCAATTCCTCACTTAGTGTGGTATTTCTCCTCCAAAACACTATACAAAGAAAATTAACCATTATAAATAATAGTTTAATTAATAGACTTTAAAAAAAAAAGTCAGTCCCTGTAGATTATCTGGCAGATAAGTATCAAGAGAAATACATTACTTAAGACAATTAGTGAAAGGTTCAAAAGTTCATTCCTGCTTTGAAACAGCATTTAGTACTCTCCAAATCATTGCCATCAAAACTGGATGGTTTATAAATCCATTTCTTAGTGATTTCCCATAAAGGCACTAACACTGCACCTCAAATCGGAAGGGGCTAAACTGAGCATGTTCCACCTCCACCACGGCCCATCTCTGTATTGGGAGGAGGAAAAACACACCCCAAGCACCTCCCAGCTCCTGCCTGCAGGTCTGCCCTAGCCTCAGTCCCCATAAAGGAAACTGTGGTGTTTGAAGAGCCTTGAGGGCTCCTCAAGACCAAGAGTGGCCCCTGCACCCAGCTGCCCTAGAGGTGAGACTCAGCCCCCTCCTCTCTGCTGAACAGGACGTCATAGCTAGAATGAGAAACCATAGTATTCTGATCGTTCATTTCCACAGGATCCAGAAAAAAGTAGGTGGGGAAAATGGGATGGTAAACAGGAAATATGGCTAAAAAATGACCTGACCATAGTACAGGCTGGATGCTGTTTTAGTCAATCCTTTCTGTGCCTGCATAAGCACCCTTTGCCCAGCAATGGACTCCAGCACCTGCTAGTTTCAATAAAGGTAGTGAAAAATGATACCATTCTGTTTGAGCAAAAGACCAGACACATGTCCAGGTTTTCTGATAAGAATATTCATACATGCACATCTATTATGGCATAGGGTTGCATTCAATAGTCAATTAGAAAGTACACTAGCAGGATCAAGGGAATGATGATAATTCTGACTTTAAGAGTTGCACAAACACATGAGGTGGAAGGCTTATAAGTGCTTTTTCAAATAAAGGCAAGAAAGCTGATGCTATATAAAATACCACAGAGATATTCAAGTATATTTAATATTTCGGAGATCTGACCTTTAGCTTCCATTTCAAAGTGAATGTTTTGAGGGTAATCACTTAGTATACATTTGTAAATCCCACTGGGTATCTTCCCAAGTTCCTCGGAAAATTTTGTCCAAGTGTGCTCATGGATCAGGAACTTTTGATTGAGTAAAATATTTCTGGCACCGAAAAGAGGCACTTCATTGCTGAGTGGAATCTACAACAGCATCTAGACTCCACTGCTCATTGATTTCTTTAAGCACCTCTGCATAGCTTCAAAGTCTCAGTGGTATTGTTTTCATTTTGATGCCCATGGATGCAAAATCAAGATCTATAAAGATGGTCCATCAGGACTAAAGCAACAATTTCGTATTTTATAAATTATATGTATCAAAGTATGTTGAACATACATAGACATTATGCTTCTTTTCACATTTAGCACTGGTAATTCAAGAAATACACAAGTGACATGAATAAAACAACAGCAGAAATATCCCTGTGCTGAAGAGCTTACAAGCATGAGTTCTGCATAGAAAACCACAGACAAAATTTCAGTGTAAGCCAATCTCACAGTGATGACATTAAAATACAGAGTCACACTCAGACATGACACTGTGGGGGAGTAAAAATATAACAATAAAGGATTCTATGACTTTTGGGGAGAAGAGGCAAGAATGGGAGCATACTGAGCATTTGTCAACACTACTCTGGATAGCACACAATTAAAGCAAGCTGCTCCCATGTCTGGCCTTCCTGTGGTTTGGTTCACAGAGCACAGAGCACTCGGACAAAGTGAACTTGACCCAACTGGACAAAATTAGATAGGGCATCTTCAAATGCTCTCCATTCTAATTAGGGGTGTGCAGTGCAGCCTAGAGCTAGTCCAAGAGAAACCCCTTGGTATGCTGTCCCACGGCACAGACGGGGGATCTCAGCACCAAGGGTCTCGACCCACAGATCTGCTCCTGCTGGGCTGCCCTTTGTGCTCAGGTAGGCACTGCCTAACGTCCCTGTCGTGGCAAGGGAAGAAGACAGTTTGCACATTTTAATGGGAAATCTATTGTTAAAATCCCTTAAGCCTCATAAGCAATCTGTAAGAAGCTTTTTGCAAGAAAAAGAATTGTTTTCTCCATACCTCCCCAAAGAAAGTGTTGGCTTCAGCAGTCCATTACCAGAAATGACTGCAGGTGCCTATCTTTCCTGCTGAAATTAAAAAGCTTTATGCTTACTCCTAATTCTATTATTTTTCATCGTAAACATTGTCTCCCTAATCCTGAATTGTTCTATCTCTCAGTATCCTAATAGCAGCTCACATTTTCTCTGCTACACATTTTTTCCTCAAGGTCCAGGATTTTCTTATCTGGTGATTAAAACTGTTTAACCAATTTAACTACTTTTCATAGTAGCAGCACATCAATAAACTGGAGAATATAGTTTTTTGGGTTCCTACTGAGAAGATAAAATTCAGCAGTCTCCCAATACAATAAAGATAAAACACACAGTATCACTCAGGCCAGAATGCTGCAGAAGAAAGTTGTGTTTCATGCCCTTCAGAAACTCTGAGAAGTTACTGCCCAGGCTTGCACACTCACGAGTGGTCACTATTATCACGGGCACAGCTGGAAAACCACACACCATCAGGAGGCAGTGACTGCCAGGAAGCCTGCAGTCAACATGGAAAACCGTGAGCACCAAGGACTTCCTGCAATCTGCCTGACAGATTATCACCATGGTCATCCAGATCACAGGCAAATGTGATCAGGGAAGTCACAAAGAGGATTAGTACTTTAACCGTAGTGGCAAGATGACATAGCTCAGAATGGAGGTCTAAATATAGGCAGGGAAGAAAAAAATCTACTTAGTTACACAAGACATAAAATCACTTATGAAAAAGAGTGAAGGGCATAAAAGCAAAGTGCCAGGAGGCTGGGTGGGTGATGTTTATATCCAGCTCCCTTGAGGAGCTCAGGCAATTGTAATAGCAGCCAGGCGTTTCAGAAACAGCCATCTGAAACAAAGGAAGCCTGTAAACCTGCAGTGAATTTACAGCAGAGCCCCGGACTAAGATGATTTCTTGTACCCATGTCTATGGAACTGTTTGCCCAGTCTGTTACTTTGAGAGACAACTGTAAATACATTGCAAAGGGTAACACTGCCATACATCCTGCCTGGTGCTGTATATCCAGGCATCCACTACCCAGTTAGAAGCAGGAGAAAGACGTGAGAAGCTTTTTCCTGCCAGAAACCGTTTGTTAGGAGGTCCAGAATGTCAGTCAATGAAGAAGCCTCACTGATGGTAAAGCACAAACTGGTATTTCCTAGAGGCTACCTCTCTCCACTGTAATCCAGTGGCAAAATACACTCCAGGGTGAACGAAAGGGAAGAAGATGGATGTGAGACTCATCAAGACAACGGGAAAATCTAAACTCAAAACCAGAATAAAAACCTATTTTTTCTGTATTTTCTGTAATTTAACAAAAAGTTACAGGGGTTGAAGCTTCATAAAAAAGCATTTATTATATACATATACATTTATCTTTAATAATATATATTATATATAAAGCTAAAACCCTTTTATTTATTTCACAGACAGCTCTCAAAATATGGAATGGGTTGGGTTTTTTCTTTTCAAACTGCAATTTACTACCTTTCAGTTGTTATTGGCCATTAGATTGAGAACTTAAGAAATCAATACAATTTACCTAATGTATTAGAAAGAATGAAGACATTCCATTCAAACAGAAAGAGGATTAAATAAAATAAAGCATGTCTAATTAATAATAAATTTGTTTCAGGGTTTTATTTTTTTTTTTAATGTGGAAATCAAAGCTGCATAATGGAAATAATTTTCAAACATGCAAAATAATGAAAACAGCAAGGGGGGGAAATAAGAAATAATTTACTTATTATTATTGTTTATCAAGCTAATAACACTTATCTCTCTGGGGCACAATGAATACAAGTTAATGTTTATATAACTCACAGAAGCTGAAAGGTGCTATTTGAAGTAGCAAGTATTAAAATATAGGTGTAGCTAATTCTTATTTTAATTTTCCATTTACATGGTAATTTTTTTTTTATCACTGTTGCATCCAAATACCCTCACAAAAAGCCGAATTGGAAGTAAAAGGAAAATCCTTTTGTTCAAAAAATGACTGTTGGCTATGCTCAGTTTGAACTGCC
This sequence comes from Callaeas wilsoni, assembly GCA_013398955.1. Taxonomy (NCBI): domain Eukaryota; kingdom Metazoa; phylum Chordata; class Aves; order Passeriformes; family Callaeidae; genus Callaeas; species Callaeas wilsoni. The sequence continues at coordinate 580,205 of VWPU01016777.1, forward strand.
ATACTGCTAAACTGACCTATTCCACAAGATGCCAAATAAGAAGCCAAGATATTTCTTTCCTGCTTGTTTACATAGACTGCAGCCATGCCCTGCAGGTGTTCACTCATCTCACTTTGGGTTTTCCTTTTTTCTTTTACATGTACATAAACTCCTGCGGAAGGAGTTGTGCCCTGAAAGGCTAAGAAAAATGGCAGCCTTTTCAAAATAATCTGTAGCAGACCTGGGGGGAGTCTGAGGGTGTGAGGGAAGCCAGCAGTTCCAGCTGCAGGGAATGTTTGTCCCAAACAACACATGCTCCTTCCACCTTCTGAGAGACCAGGGAAGTCTGCAGAAGCCCTTTTCTTCCAAAAACGTATTCGTCAAGTCTCCCACAGATGCTCTCCTGTTAGCACATCAGACACGCAGATACATTTGGACAATGACTGAGTTGGCAATATTTAATGTCTTTGCATCTTATTAGTAATTTTCCAAATTACACCATCTTACGGATAAATGTTACTCCAGTGCCAATGTCCTCCTGGTTCAGCTCCCCAGGCTCCCCTGGTAACCAAGTTCTTAAGAATTATCATGTAATTAATTCCTTTTCCCACCAATAGTGCCTCCCTAGCTTTATACACCAGCAAACTATGGCAGAGTTTACCTACCAAGAAAAGTTATTAGACCAATATATAACAAGTAAACAAATAAAACCCAAGATCTGTCCCTCAACTAGTCCTCCTGTCTTGGGGTGATTCTATGACCATACTGTATTCCCCATCGCCTGCTTGATCTCTAGTGTACCTATAAATTGCAAAGGGGGGAGAGAGCAGCCGAGAGAACTCTTCAAAGCGGCCAGCTTGACCTTCCAACTAGAATGTTTTGCATTCTTTTCTCTCCCGATTCTGACAACATTTGTTGGTTAGAGGACTTTTGCTCTCTGGTCTCTTCGGCTTTCAGCGGAGAAGGGACTGTGATCTGCCTCAGCGGCTTCTTTTCCTTTTTGGACTATTTTTGGCTTGCTTCTTCATCCCAGACCAGCTCCCATCTCCGGACCTGCTTGGCGGGACCCTCCAAGGGGGATCATTGGACCCTGCCTGGCCCGGCCCAGCTCAGGACTGCAGGTTTTACCTACAGAAAGAACTCTAAAATCCATAGTCCTCTTTCAGGGGACAGGGGAGAGGGTTTCAATATTTCTTTCTTGGTTTTTTTTGCCCTGTGACAGCGGGGGACTCTGTTTGTTAAATAAATAGTGTTTTTCACTTTCACTCGAGAAATTATTTTCCCGAATCCGTAGGGGAGGTGCTGCCGGGGCCTGCTTGCCTGGCAGGCAGGAGAGGGAGAGAGAGAGACGCCCCTCTCGGGTTGTTTCCTCCTGGATTTGTGTCCAAACCAGCACACCTCCCAAACAGCCTGTCTCATCTCAGGCTTCCACCACGATCTGCTGGAAATCCTCAGCTCAAGACATCATGTTAGTTTTGATATGAGCTGCCTTTGGAAAACTTTTTTTACGCATCAATTCATTCTCTGTTTATCTGCTTACCTTTATTTTCTCTTTCCATCAGTGTTTGTTCCATAATGCTGTTGAGGTGATAGCAAAAGGTCAGAGAAGGTTGTATCACTTTCCAGCTTTCCATCCCTCCTTTAAGAAGAGAAGCCACGTCTGCTAGTTCTGAGTGGTATTCCCAGTGCCACATTCACTCTGGTTCTGCCACGTGAAACAGCTCTCATTGTGCAGCTGACCTGGGGGCCCTGGAACTCGGGGAGGGTTACCTGCCACTGCCGCGGAGCTGGCAGGCAGCACCTCAGCTCTGCCCATGCTGCAGCAGGCTGCACAGGGAGCCCGCCCCGTCCTGTGGGCTTTGACTCCTGCAGCAGCCACCCAGAAACATCACCTGCCTCTCTTGACTTGCAAAGGCATGACAATAACAAACATCTAAGACCACCAGAGGAAATTGGGCAGACTCTGTGAAAGCAGGGCTGACGCAGACAACTGTGTCACCCATGATAAATCAGACAGAAGTATTCAGAAGAAAGTAGTGACTCACATTACTCACCCAAACCAAATAAAATGAAAACTTGCCATGGAACAGGATAACCTTTAGTTTAAGGACACAATCATAAATCACAAAATGAAGATTTCTTTTTAGAAAAGTATTTCCAAATTTTCTGGCTCACCTTAAGCCTTTTCTATGACAATCAGTTGAGAGGAGAGGGTAGAGGATTCATCCTTATTCTTGTAAATACAAACTTCCAATTTTTTGAAAGATCTTGGAGTTACCCAGTGAGATATGTTTCATTATTAAAACTGATTTGCCTCACACTGACCATGAGTGCCAAGGGGAATTTAAACTCTTGCCTTGAAAAATAAACCCTCAGAGACAAGTTGCTTTCCTTGTATTTACAACAGTGAAATACCAAGGTTTTCAAAAAAGTACACTGTCTACCCATTTTACTTTTCATCACAGTTTCTAAAATTAAATTTTACAGTCTGAAATAGCAGTCCAGAACTAGGAAAAGGCAAGATATTAAATCTGCCAGGTCAGCCGAGGGCTAACAGTAGCTCAGTAGCTCCATTCAAAAAACAAGAATTAGAATACATATCACCACAGGAGAAATCTTAAGAAAGTAGAAATCAAGATATTCCCATGGTGCTAGTTTGGGAGTAAGTGTATGGGTACAGGAAAAATTGCCCACAACCCAGCTAAAACTTATTTTTTCTTTTTGTTTTTCTTTTTCAAGTCAATTGACATAGTCACATAATTTCTGACTTGACGCATAACCAACAGGATGCTGATTAAAAACAAAACAAACAAACAACCAATCACAAACAAACAAACAAACCCAAAAACTAAACCAAAAACAAACAAAAAAGTGCTTGTGTTTCTGTGCAAATTAATGTCTCCACACAGGCTGAGTAAGCAGCAAAGCACATGGATGCCTAACAATGGCAGGTAGGATTTTTATTCTTTTGTTCCCAACACAAGTTAGTCTGGTTAGCCTTCTGCAGAGAACAAACCTGCAGAAATCATGGCAGTCTAGGAGAACTCTGGGGTCAAACACATTGTTTGCATTAGGAGTAAAATAACCCAAAGTACAATCAAAACTTCAAAGAAAACTGCAGAAAGTACAAATATGTCCTGCAGTTTAAAAACTGCCTTTTACCACAGAACCAAAATGGATAAAAGAGAGGATGTGTTATTCTCTCTTCCCTCTCTTAGAGGATATAATAAAAGAGTCAAGTACAAAAAACCCATTGGGAAACTCTGCACATTCCGAATTATTCTACTTCAAGTCACAATGTGTACTACCGAGGTGCTTAGCTTGATAAAGGTGAAATCTTGTCTTTAAAACTCTGCATGTTCTTCAGACCCAATCTTATTTTAAAGTAATTGACTGAAACTTAATCTCTGGATTCAGTCATGTAGAAAATAAGTTTGGACTACTAAAATTAGCAGCAAGCCTTCCCAGAGCTTAATGTTTTAAAATATTTTAACAAAAGTTTTTGATATTGCATCTCAGTAGTGTTTCCAATGCTACTTTCTAATAAAAATTAAAATACATTCTTATCCATAGCAGAATAAGTAAAAGGTCCACATATTCTGATGCCTTGTCCCAGACAACAGACAGAATAATATGCAGCTTTTCCTTTCCTTTAGCCATAATACAACAAATGATATTCAATGGGTAGATTACTGTACCTGAAGAGGATTATATGACACCAGGAAAAAAAAACAAATAGTGTTATTTAATAGTAACTTTTTTCCTTCTTACATAATAAAATAATTAAAAGTGCTTGTACCTTAGGGGTTTTTTTCCCTTAGGAAAATTATTATCTTCAGCTGTTTATAAAGGAGTTATGAAATCAGCCTAAAGATAATGTAAAACAACAATGTAAATTAAAAATTCAAGGCATTATAATTGAGTTTATAAGCTTATCATTCATCCTTGCTATTAGGAAAAATAAGTGAAAAAATCATATGGTGGTTTAGTCAAGAAGGACACCACTTCTCAAGCCTAACCAAACTAATGAACATTTTCTCTCCTCAAAAAACAAACAAAAAACCACCAAACCAACAAAACTCCGACCCCCTCCCCCCCATATTTCTACATATCTGTTAATTTAAAAGGAAAATAGAAATGACACAAAGAAGGTATTATCATAACCAAAACAAAGGAAATACTGGAGCTCTGGAAGGCATTTTTTGGATGAACTCCCAGAGAGGCCTGAGCAGGAGCAGAAGGAGCCACTCTGGATGTGCCCGAGCACTGCTCCCCTCCAGCCACACAGCTCCTCTTGGAGCGAGGTTCCACCAAACAGAGGCAAGGCTCAAGCCTGATGAAACACAGAGACATCGCCCAGCGCCTATGAGAACAGACCTTGCAATGAGATTTCCGAAAACCATGGGAAATTGTGCCTAAGTAAAAATTACAGGACTAAATCAATTACTTTTAAAACAATTCCGCATCTTTGGAGAAGACCAGAACACAGCTTTATCTCAAAGACTGAAACAAATCGAGTTATTTGGCATAAACCACTGACCTGGGGAAAACCGATTATTTATGCTCTATTATACGCTCCATGGTATTAAAATCTCTTGCATTATTATTTATAACACCTGCACTCTCCACGGCAGGAGCTGCTCGCAGACTTCAGCATCCCCGACAGGTGGCGTCTGGAATCCCACGGCACAATTCCATCGAAAACTGGGAGTAATCAAAAGCTTCTTTTGCAAAAGAGATTCATTTTAATTATTTTTACTGCTTGCGTGCTGAAGCTGCTCTGGCCAAACTGTCTAACCACACAGAGTAGATGACATAAATGGACGCAGAGCGGGACAGTACATCTTAGAGAGCTTCAAAGGCACACAAGTGTATGAATCCAACACAGAAAAACAAATCCACAAAATAACGAGAGATTGAAAAAGGGTAATAAAACTGCCAGGAAAGCAATAAGTAGGCAAAACCTGGTTAAATATGTAGGACAAGGCAGTTTAAGACCAAAAAGAGTCATGTAGTAATTTTACTTTGTAATTTCATACAGTCTCTTTTTTAGTCTTGTTCTACATTCAAATACATAATTTTCTTAAAGACTAATTTTAAAAAAACTCAAACAACAACCTGTTTTTTAAAAACATTTCTGCCTTTTGTTTCTCCTCTGGTAAAGTAATACACTTTCTTTTTTTGTTGTTGTTGTTTTGTTTTTTTTTTTTTGAGCCTGTGCCAATGGAGTATGGTAAACAAAGGTAACAATATCTGTAAGCCTAATTTCATTTCACATTAAATTTTTATTGTGCTTCGGTTTATTACACAATTCTGCAAGCAAGACCTGCTGTGAATGAATGAAGAGAAAAAAGAGGAAGAAGCAAACAGTTCCAGGGCTTGATGTATGCAGAGTCCTGTGGACGTGTTACCTGTTGCACCAGCACTCTCCACAGAGAGGTAGCTCAGCGCTATCTCTGCAATACAGAAAGCAAGCACACATGTCCAGCAGCCTCCCCAAAGGCACACGACAAAGCAGGGAAAGGCCAAACTGGAAACCACTGTATTCAATCTCCCAGCATCAGACACAAGCCTGGAGATTATAGCTTCTCTTCTCTGCATTTTCCCCTAAAATCTGTTAGAAATTCTGTATGCAATTTTTCTTATTCCATCTACTTAGAATTCTTGAAAACTATACTACGAAGATTGAAGCCAATTACTACCCTTCACAATTACAGAACCTCATGGATAGCTGTAGGTGTCTGAAAGCTTCAAGTTTGTTCATCTACAGCTAGTTTTAAAAGAGTAGGAAAAACAAAACTGGCTACAACAGTTTAGCAGGCCAAGACCATCAAAGGAACAATTTAATTCCAGCTACAGTGAGAGCAATATTAATGTTATGCTCTTCACTTCGCTGGGAAAGGTGAGGAACAGCAGAGGAATGATTCCTCTGGCCAGCAGGTTTCAGAAGCATGCAGAGATCATGCCTTTCTAGTCTGCTACTGTTTGTATTTAACTGACTTTGATTTCTAGATTATTTTGGAATTGGTACCACAAAAACATACTGTGAGAATGGTAAGGCAAACTAGAAGAAGGGGGAAGCCTAGGGGACAGCCAGTCAGTGTTGATCACATCTTTACAGCTGGGAAGTGTTCATGACCATCCCAGAGAAGCCTATTATAAATTCCTTCTGGAGGAATTTCTAGAACCAGCAATATGAAATCTCTCACTACAGTGCTTCCAAACTCTTTATGTGTTTTGAACAACAACTGTGAAGAGAAAGAAACCACAGTCAAGCTATTTGGAATGCACTGCTCTACCAGCACCTTGCTGTGCCCATTCAGGAGAGACTTGAAATTTCTCAATCAGCATTTAAATGAAGTAATCTCTGCATGTTTTGATAAAGTATATGTAATTCTTATTCGAAACAGGACATTATGAAGAGCACAACACATTTTCTTAGCATGAAGTTAAGCTAGTGACAAGGTAAGTTCGTTTTTCTTCTATCAAAAAACCTCTATAGAATAGAATAACCCATTAAATAGAAATTGGTGTGTACCAGAAAAAAAAGCTGATCTGTAAATTTCCCCAAATGCCATAGTCAGAACTTGAGTAACACAATCCAGGAAGAAAAAAAAAACCAACCAAACTTTGCCCATATATAAGCTAAATTCATGATTTTCTTCATTAGTAACCATATCTTGGAACTATTTTTATTTCCAAAGAGTACAGTTCATTGAGCTACAGTCGTAATGTTGTTATGTGTAAATAAAAAAGGGAGCGGCACTGAACAGTAAATATGATATAATAAAGAGTTACACATTTGGAGTATAAGCCTGTGTACAAAACATTTCATAGTGTGGCTTTCAGGAAAAGCAGGCACCAAGGAACCTCAGCAGCAGCTGAGTTCCAGGAGAGGTGCCCATGGCTGTGTGCTACAGGCCTGGAGGATCAGGATGGGTGGTTATAGGCTGTTTCATAAAGAAAGGCAAGGAAGAACATGAGTTGTTGCATTCTATGCTAAAGAGAACCTTCAATGCATAGAAGTCAACTATGGCAATTGTAGGAGCCCTATTCAGATGCCTCTGGGTCAAAATGAGAGGGGTCATCTCCAAGGAAAAACTTCATCTTGCAGATTGCTCAGAACTCCCTTGGGAGGAACTCCATGGGATTTTTCATGGAAGCTGAAGGAGCTGGTGAGTGCTGGGAGTTTTTCACAAATTCTCCTGTGGAAGCACAAAAACAGTTCATCCCTTGAAGGGATGTAAGTGGAGCACCCGCTTGGCTTCAGTGTGAGCTTCAGAGTCTGCCCAAATCCGAAGGAGAATTGTTCCAGACATGGAAAAGCAGACAAATATCTGCTGGGAAGTACAAGGGCATCTGCCAGTGCATGCAGAGATGAGAGGATCTAGGCAATTAGAGGCCCATCAGTCTTCTTTCAGTCCCTAGGAAAGTTATGGAACAAATCCCTCTTGGGGGCTATCACCAGTCAGACAAAGCACATGAGTAGAAAAGACAACATGGATTCACCAAGGGCAAATCTTAACAAACCTGATCAGCTCATATGACAAACAAACCTGCTCAGTGGATGTGGGGTGAGACACTGACATTATCTACCTGGACTTCCCCAAAGCTTTTGCTACGGTTTCCCATAGTCCCCTCCTAAAATAGCTGATGTGTTATGGACTGGACAAGTGCTCCATGTGGTGGGTGGGGAACTGCCTCACTGGTCACACCCAGAGGGTGGTGACAAACAGCTCCTTTTCCAACTGGCAACCTGTCACGTGTGGATGTTGAGCTATCTTGTCTGAACTATATTTTGCCAAGAAAATTTGGACCAGATGATCCTCAAGGTCTCTTCCTACCTGCTATTCTATGATCAAAGTCACCTCTGTAGATGACCCCAAGTTCTGAACAAGTGCCTGACAGAGGGTAGCAACAAAGAAATGATTCCTTAGGCTTGGCATCATCAATCAGAAGCAACATAATGAGAAAAGACTGTGGGTTACTCAATATAAAAACTACATTTCCTACAAATCTCTTTTTTGTTCTTATTAGGGAGCCGTCTTTCACTTATGGTAAATTTTGAATTATATGATCTGTAAAATACCACACAGTAGTCTTTGTCGATAAGACATTTTTGTTGGCAGCTGCTTTTGGTGAATCTTACGTATTTGATGCAGACTGCAGTGAGAATTAAACTGAAATTCACATCAAGCTTTGTACCAGAAATCTCTCAAACGATAATTTTTTTGACAGTCTTGTGACACAGTCAAAATTTTAAACACTTTTATTTATGCAAATTAACTGTGTGCTGTTAATCATAAAAATACTTCTTAATAGAATGTTAAAATAAGGCATTAATTGAGTAAAATATTTCTAAATTTCTCAAAGACAATTTTGCTAAGTCATATTCTCTCCAGAGATTTAAAATGGAGCCAGATGGGAATTTTAAGTATTTAGAGGCAAGGTGTTTGCCATAATTCATATATCTTCCAGTCACTTCAACATTTCCAGCTTTATTATACCTCACTGTCTGCGAAGTCAGTCAGCTTCTAACTCTCGAACATCACTTATTAAAGTTAAAGATTTATGCACTAAGAAGTTTTCTTGCATTGTGGAGTCCTCTTAATTGATATGATCCCATGTGTGTGTCTTTCCAACTCAGTTACAATACATAACCAAAAATCACAGACTTCTACAGAGGCAACAAAAAAAAAAAAAAAAGGAAGGTTTAAAGTGATTTTATTTTTTCCTCCCTTTTAATTTCAAGCTGTCTTTAGAATTACACTCATTTTTTTCCAGGGCCTGATCCAAAGCTCAGTGAATTCAACGGAAAGACTCATCAGCTTCAATATCATGGGAGCAGGCTCATAACACGCCATATGCCAAGTATGAAAGTATCCATCTGTCACTGATCCATATCTTGTTATTGTTATGTGCATTACAACAAGGGATTAGTTTTCTAAGAGATGAAGCTTGTAAAGGAGTTGCTGGAGGAATTTCTAAACAAAGGTTTCTGAACACGTAAGCACCCCGGAGTGCCGGCGCGCATCCCCCAAGTCAGCAGTGCTATCGGGAGTGTCTGGCAGCATTTGGTGTTCACCTCCACAGCTGTGCAGAGAAAGAGCACTGTAACCTACAGGCTCGGGCCTCTTTTGGCTTTTGGGCTGCCAATAGTTTATAACTGATGGATATTTCACTGCAAGCGAGAGCCAAGCAAAAATCGAAGTGACCTTTGTGCACAGGGACAGAGGAGTCAGCAGCAGAGCAGTGTGACAGCCGTCAGGATTCCTTCACTGCTACCACTGATAGTCAGCACTGGTGTCACAGGGGCACCAACACCCTATCATATTATATTGAACTATCTGCCCTTATTTTGCCTGAAAAAGCAGGAAACAGTATTTTCCCTAGTCACAGAAGTGTGATGGCACAAGTCATTTTTAAAAGCATGCTGATAGAAGTAGAAAGGCCCCCTGCAATTAAGGATCTTGCTTGTTTAATTAATTATCCTTTTCAACATTACCCTACATCTTGACAAACACACATAGCCCTCAAAAAAGAGACCAGAAGGCGGGCACTAATTCGAAGATCACCTCGCCATCTCCTTTCTCTCCAAGATGAATCAGTTGCATTTGAGAACATGCTGAAAATTCTTTTTACAAACCAGATCACTTTTGCTCACGAAGTGAAATAAGCAGAAGCAAATCTGCTCTGAAAGTGGTGGTCATGATGAGTGGGCTTCTATATTTAGGTGCTCACCCAAACCATGGTAAGCCCCAAGAAATCACCCTGTGAGTGTCTTGCCCCAAAAACCCACTTCCTCCCACATTCTTCTCTCAGAACAGCCCCCACAGCCAGCTGGCACCAAGCTCATCCCTATAGCCTCCTCCTCCAGGTGCCAAGAGCTGCTAGCCAGGCGCCTGTGTGCACAGTCTCCAGCCCTCTCCCCAGCACCTCCCAATAACCACCTGTGCCTCTTTCCCACCCCCCAGTCCTTCGCTCCCACTGCACCAGCCCTTCCTTCATGCTCCTTTTTCCCGTCCTGCACTCCTGCATACTCCCTGTTGTTACCCCTGTGGCACACCCCCACACATCCCCATTCACTGTTTATTCTCCCAGCATAATCCTACCTAACATTTGCTAAATTCCAGTTTCTGCTGCATGAGCACAACGCATGTGCAAAACCTAAACACCTTTCCTGGCACTGGCACATCATACTCAGGAGGACAATTAAATAAGTAGGTCTGATTAAAACAGCCTTCACAGTAACAGAGCTTGCCTGGAGATGCAACTTGTCACCACCTGGAAACATTTTTTTTGAGCTTGGTTCCAGTTATTTGAAACAATGTTCTGTGTTTCACCTTTGTCAAACTTTACCTGTCCAACTTACCTGAACCAGTGGGCATAGCTTCGTATTTGGAGTTATATCTTTTTCAAATCCAGCTAAATAATGGAAATATTCTTATGATAAAATCTATTTCATAATATAACCCAACAATCTTCTCAAACACTACCCTAATTATCTAACACAAGAGATTGACATATCAAAACAGTGGCTTCAAACTGATGAAGCTTCACAAAATCTTGTTTTTCTATATACCAACACCAAGTTATTAGTGCTTGGACAATGAGCAACAGTTTAGATCTAAGTCGTTGCAGATGTTGGGATGTTTATGTCACTAGTATACAACCTTTCAACACGTAATAATCTAATACAGGCAAAAATATGGAAAAAAATACATTTTTCATTTTTTCAACTATGATCAACTAACCAACCAAAATAGCCTGGAACTTTTTCATCAGTAATGCAGACAGAAAATGTACAGTGTTACACCCTGCCCTGGTCATATTACAGATGGCAGATCAGCAATGAAGAAGGTACCCGAATGACTAAAGAGGAATGTATGCACTGAGCAGGTTACAGCGATGCATGATGAAGAGAGGTGCTAACCTTACAGAGCAGAATAAAAATTTAAAAGCCTGTACCAGGATTTCACAATACTACCTCATTTAAAAAAAAAAAAACAAAACTTCTCCAAAGAGATACAGGATTTTCTCAGTATATTTTCCTACTGTGCTGTCATCCATATAAAAGAAACCCCCTTCAGGCAACTCTGTCCCTAAAGAACTGGAAACTATAAGTGCTTTTCCACTACATGTTATCCTGCTCTCCTCCTTCATCTACCAGATTAAGGACTTAACAACAACTCACTCTTCTCCCAATTTCTCAAAATTGAACAAAGATTTTTGTTGCTGTTATAAGGATACACAATTTTGCTCTGCCAGGCTCACATTTGGTAGCTCCTTGGAATCACAGTGATTACTTTCATTAGTCATTACAAGGGTGGGGTTCCCCCTCTTTGTTTCTCAGGGGAACCATATGGCTTACAGGAAACCCATACCAAGTTCCATATAAATTTCTTGTCCTACACTTGAATTAATTCTTTCCTTGTTTTGTTGGTTTTAACATGCAAACTGGCCACTTGCCACTGATGCTCATTTAGAATAGATATCACCACCCTTTCTCCTCCCGAAAACTTCTGTCTTCCTTCTTACAGGAGCGTTCACTTGAAAGGAGTGTTACCTTTACAGTTCACAAAAGGGGAGTGAAGCTGTCTGTGGACATGTGGGATGTCCTTACTGGAGATTACTTTAAAAGGCCTAGGAAACTGAACACAAAGCTCAGGACCAGTTTGAATTGTACAACCTGGCTGCAGGTAAGGAGAACATTCTCTTTAAAAACACAGAAAAACTGAACAAAAACTGACAAAGGCAACTTGAAAGCCTTTGTTTTGCTCATGTTTCCCCCGTGACCCTTCCCAATTCAGAAAATTATTCTGAAGTCTATTGTGACTAAATAATTGATCTTACTGAAATTATGGACCCAATAGGTGACATTATTGCACCATATACATCTTTTACTGGCATCACTAGACTAGATCTCTGTTACTAGGTCTGAAGCATGATTTTATTACAGATTTGGTTGCCTGTATTTAGTAATTCTATCTGTCTTCCAATGGGTGACCTGTGATCAGCGAGCTGCAAGCACTGACTTCATTTTTCAAATGGTCCCGTGGACACTCAGTCAGCAGCACGTGGGAGACAATAATTAGTGTTTGCTTGTGTTCCTCTGCAGGGCTGATGCCTAAGAAACCCAAACTTTTCAATTTGGCTATATAACATCATAAAAGTCATTGATATTTTGTTGCATTGAATCTTTTTTTTTCCTTCTATTTTCAGAAGCATACTTTATCAGAACTGCATTTATTATTCATATTGAAGTCCTGGCTCAAAACTCACCGTGCTAGTCTTCTACAAAACACTGATGAAAGATGGTTCTGGATCGCAGAATTTACAGTCTACAAGACAGATGACAGATGAATATAAAGAAGCCTGTGCTGAGGAACACGACTGCTCAGAGTGCCAGAAACTGTCTCAGCACAGTGATTGCTAAAGAGGTTAAACCAGTCCCTATGCTCATTTCACCTCATTTTTAAGATAGAACGTTGTTGAGTGCCAGGGTTTTCATATGAAGAACACGTTCCCTAAACTGCACCTGGGATACACCCATCTCAACAAAACTCCCCAAAATCAGTAGTTTAAGCTGCTAATTAGCCTTCTGAAAGAAATTCTTGCAGTCACTTCCCAGCTCACTTAGATTCAAATTGGTGATAGAAGAGAAAAGGAAGTAGAAGTGATAAGTGAGTTATGCTACTTACATCACAAATTACCTAGAGATGCTGGGTGGGTTTTTTTCCTGAACCCCTGTCACTTAGCACCTCCCAACAGGTGATTCTACATGAAATTATTCCTAGATGAACACATTAATTGTCTGTTTCCTTTTGTTTTCTCTTTGTAGTTTCTGTTAATTTTATAGATGGAAACCAACACTGCTAATCCATGTCATTGTTTTCTATAATTTCTATCTGGATCCAATAAAAAATATGATGGTTATGAAGTGCATTTCTTTTTCATGCCCTCATGCTTTCTGTACTGTTAGACAAAACCATGATAAATCTAAGGGTGGTAATTATGTTACTGAAATTATCTATTAAGACTCCAATAGTAGTCCCCCTAGACAGAGACAGAAGAATAGAGCCTCACGATTGTATCCCTTTTCTTTTCCACCTTTTATTTCAGAAGAAGGCCTCTGCAATAGGTTATTCACCTTACTATTTAATTATGCTATGAAATCAATATTAAACTACAGTTTGATTTTAGTACTCTCCAGCTCTTTTATTCCTTCAGCGATTTTAAATTCAACATCTGCATTATCAGTCTGAAGGGTTGGTACCAGACCAGAGCAGTTACTGTTCAAAGGTTTAAAAAACAAAAAAACAAATGTGGGTGCGTGGATATGCACAAACTACCACTGGTCAGCTCCCTCTTGAAAATGAGCAAATTCTGCCAGGAAGTAAATATCTCCCCCGTTGACACACCAGTTCCTTCCTGATTTTTCAAGATAATTAAATTTCATAGGCATCTTTATTCCCCAAACACTTCTCCGAGAGAACAGAGACACTACATAATCTATGGTTTCGTTATGACACGCACTGAATATTTAGCTCACTTCCTTGCTTTCCTTCTCTTTCAGAAATACCTTTTACCAATTTCCCCATCTCTGTATCTCTGGGCAATCAGACCCCTAAAATTTATAGAAAAGGTTTACAGAAGAACTAGACCTACAAGGCAGTGCAATTTGGGTATAAATGAGGACTTAGAGGTACAAGAAGACCTCAGTGAAACACAAAATTCCTGATTTACCAGACCATTTCCAGAACACACACCTCCACTTCTTCAATAGAGAAGGAGGAGGTATGAAAAGAAGGGGAGGGCAGCGGGGGAAAAATTACCTTAAAACCAAAGAGAAAAACCAAAAAAAACCCAAACACACAGACTAAATAAAAATCAAAGGAAAAAAAAACACAAAACACAAAGAAACACCAAAACTCACTGTCTCAGACCAATCTCCTAAGAAAGGCACTTTTTTTAAGCTCAGTTTTCTCCTGAAACTTTCCAAGACAGCTGAACGTGAAGAAGAAAAAAAAAAATCCACCAACTAGAAAAAAGAAAAAAAAAGCAGACACTTTATTGCATCCTAGAGCTTTGCCTGAAGCGAGGTAAAGGTGATAATGAGAAACATCTTCATGGCTGCATTCTCAGGGAAACGACTCTTGAAAATGGCTTTTGGGAAAAGCAAGATCTCCACTACTGTATACTGCTCAATATATGCTTTCTACAGTACCACTTCCTATGATACTAAAATTTCTAATAACGTAATCAAATATATGCCACTAAAAATCGAACTTTTGTAAATGACACAGTGAAATCTTTCATACATATTTGAAACTGGTTAAAACAGGAGCAACATCCACTTACGCAAATATTTCTGCTTCGAATTGGAAATTCTGGGGAGAATAAAAAAAAAAAAGCTAAAACGAGAACTAACAATAAAACTCTTTAAAGTAAACCATAACCCTTCTACGTGATCTTTCTAGTAATGTGGTCTGTCTTCACTTCCCTGGTAGTGAAAGCCCATGGCACCCAGAATATGTCTGAAGTGATAACTGAAGATGTCTGCCTCTTTTGAAACACAGATGTATAAATTGTATAAATTGTGAATATGCATAAGGCCACAGCCTAAGGTCTCCCACATTTTTGGGTTCCTTTTCATTGGAAACAGCAAAACACAGTGTTAATCTCAAATGTGGACAGTTATTTGAGCTTATATTCCCAGTTGTTTTGAAAAGTCATTTCTCATTTCTTCTTCTCTTCTCTCACACAATGAACTTATTCAGACAAGTATATTTTCCATTGATAATGCCAGGTTCAAAATATGCAAGACACTTTGGGAGGGGAAAAAAGTAGCATTCAGGCATACTTTGCAAAAAAAAAAAAAAAAAAAAAGCTAGTTTGTTTCTTTCTGTAAGGAAAAGCATCCACATTTCAACCTGCTTTTTGCTAGTGAAAAACAGGAAGTAAGCCTCAGTAAACTTAGAGAGAGGATGAAAGAACTTTGTTGTCTTCAATCCCGCCTGTCCCCTTTGCTGAACACCACTTTGGGATGCTTAAGCCAAGGCATCATTTTAACATTTAAACGCTGCTACCCCACCCTCCAGTGGCAGGCTCAGGTGTAAAGTACCACTCGGACATGGTTATCCAGAATATTCCAGGGAATCTCTACATACATACATACATCTATGCCTTTTTTTGAGGAAGTTTGTGCCTTAATAAACTGAACACACAACAAGCCACTCATCACTCCTCTGGAAATCGGATACCTTGGTGCAGGCGCAGTTGCTTAGATACAGAGTAACTGGGGTAAGTGAATAAACCAAATTATCAATAACATACATGATTGCATCCTATTATTGAAACAGTCAACTGAAGTAATTTTTAGATTAGTTAGAGAAGAGACATTTAAAATTTACTGGACAATATGAAACGCCAAATAATTAAATGAACATTAGTAGACATTTTAAGATTTGGTCATTGCAGATACATTGGAAGCATCATCGTTCTCTTTACAACAATAATTGCAGGAATTACTCATGTAAAGTATCTCTCCAGTCATTCTGAAATAAACACTCAACTAAATGCTTCACAAATTGTTATTCTTGATACAAGGTAAACCCTTATGAAATGAACTTACAATGTAACCATCTGAAACCACTCGGCTTGCATTGATTTTACTGCATTTGACAACAATGCAAGACTGAAAAGATGGGGAAAGTTCAGCTTACAGCAGAGATGATTAATAGGAGACAGAATAAAGGTGCACAAAATAACATATGGAAGAGAAAACGCAAATTAGGCACTTCTAATTGCTGTGCCTCCTAATGCAAGAGCAAAGGCCAATCAATGAATCTGAAAAGCAGACATTTTAAATTAATGAAGGAAATCTTTTTAAACAAGCTATAATTAATCTTTGAAAATCACTTCCACAAAGTAGAAAATCTCACAGCTTATTGAAAAAAGATGTAGATAATGAGAACATCTATTTATATTTAACAGGATGATAAATAAAATAAATTGATCATCGATTGTTGGGAGCTATAAGGGGGCCTAAAGGAAACCATTTTTTAAGAAAAGCAACTTATTCTGTCCAAATCAAATAAAAGAATTGTTATGTTCCTCTTGGAGCTCTCTTAGAGCTTACTATTGACAGCTATTAGAGTATATAGGTAATAACTCTAAGCTGATACAACACTTTGGAGTTCATAGGCTTCCAAAAAGCATCTATGAAGTCATTAATCTTATTGATTGACTCTCCCTAGATCTCACTAAATAATTCTGGAGATTTTGCTGCAAGACCTGTAATGGCAATGACAGCTACTGTCCTTTCAGAGAGAACTGTGAACTCCAGAAATAAATGAGGACCTGTTTTCCTTTTTTTTTTTTTTAAACTTTCAGATTCTAGAGTTTCTGAAGCATATTGGTGATAATTTCCTGGCATGCTGAGAATGTATCCAACAAGAGGAGGCACTGCTGGACATGATAATTAAAAGTAAGTATGATTGTGTTAAGAATGTGAAAGCTGGGGCAGCTTTGGCTGCAGCAACCGTGACGTGGTGAGGAGCCTTTGAGATATGCAGAAGGCAAATAACCGGACTACGACCCTGGGCTTCAGAAAAGCAGACCTTGTCTTGTCCAGGAATCTGCTTGGAAGAATCCCACATGCCTAAAAAGAAGAGGGCTCCAGGAAAGCTTCTTGATTTTCAAGGATTACCTTTTCTAAACTCAAGAGCCATCCATCTCAACAAACAGGAATACAAGTGAAAGGCAGCAAGAGATATGTAAAGATTACAAAGGAGCTCCTGACAAGAGCCAGGCATAAATAAGAAGTGAACAGAAGTGGAAGCAGGGGCAGATGACCCAGGAAAATGCAGATGCTGCTCGAATATGCAGGGACAATGTTAGGGAAGCCAGCCCAGAGTTGAATCTGGTAAGAGACAAAGAGCAACACGAAAGGCTCTACAGGTACAGCAGCAGCAAATGGAAGACTGAGGAAAATGTAGGTCTGCTGCTGAATGGAGCAGGTGACCCAGGGGCAAAGGACACAGAGAGGACACTGCTCAAGACCTTTCTCACTTCTGTCTTTACTGGTAGGTGTGGCACTCAGTAATGTCAGGTCTCTGAGATAAGCTGGGAAGTCCAGAATAAGGAAGACTTACTCTTGATGGAGGAGAATCAAGTTAGGAAACCATTTAAACCAGATGGAGACATACAAGTTCATAGGACTCGATGGGTGTCACTCATGCGTGCTGAGGAAATAGGCCAATGTCACTGCAAAGCCACCCTGCATAGTCTTTGACAGGCCTTGGTCGCCACAAGAGGTTTCTAAGAAAGAAATTAAATACTGCTTATAAATTCCATAATGGCAGGGAGGGTGATAACTATAAGCAACTCAGTTTCACCTTGATCCCTGGGACAAACAAGGAGTGATAATCCTGGAATCCATCACCAAACACAGTTGAAAGACAGAGATGAGAAGGTGTTGGGTGCAGGCAGAAAATATTAATGAAGAGAACATAATGCCTTAGCAACCTAATAGCCTTCTGTGGTGAAATGACTGGTTAACTGGATGAGAGTGGAACAGCAGACGTTTATCTTTATTTTGGCAGAGCTTTCAACACTGCTAACACACTTACAGATGACCTACTGAGGTACAGACCAGACAAATGAAATTATGTTGACTGAAAACTGAGTTAAATGCCAGGTCAAAGCGTTGTGACCAGCAGCACCATGTTCAGCTGAAGACCTGTCATCGGTGGTGTATCCCAGGGGTTGATACTGGGGTCAACACTATTTAATACTTTTGTTAGTGACCTGGATGAGGGGTGGAGAGCTCCCACAGCAAGCCTGCAGGTGACATAAATAGACTGAAGATAGAAGGTATGTAAATACTTGACAGAGGGAGTAAATATGATGAAGCCAGACTTCCCAGTGCTGCCCATAAGCAGGACCAGATGCAAAGAGTGCAAACAGAAACACAGAATATTCAATTTTTTTTTTTTTTTTTTTTTTTAAATACAGTGAGGATAGTCTATCACTAGATTTAAGACATTCAAAACACAAGTGGACATGGCCCTGACTGCCCTGCTCTTGGCTGGCTCTGCTCTGAGCAGAGTTGGACCAGAAGATCTGCAGAGGTGCCCTTCTGCTTCTGCCAGACTGTGCTTCCAAATTAATTGAGCATCCAGGACCATTTGCAATATTGGAAGTCACTATATGCTGAAAATATTGAAAAAAGTGACAGCAATGACTGCTGGTGAAGCCCCAAATCAGAAGGGAGTGTAGGTGTTTCCCTCAAGGAAGGGAAGACTCCCTCAAAGGTCCAGGGAGACCCTCTACGATTATATCAGGTACAAGCATACTTTACTAAAACTCTAAATAACAGAAGATGGCAATTAAAACAAGTAAAACTTAAATAAGTCAGAAGAGTTGGCCTTTTTTAATCCACCCTGAGATGCACAGATACCAATTACCTAGCTACCACAGACAAGCAGCACTGTGCTTTCATTTCAGGTCAGGACGCGTCGACCAAAACTCCCAAGGGCAAGAGGAAAGATATTTTCATCTCTTGAGCTCTGCCAAAGACTAACTGCTTCACAACAAAAACCTCTTACTCTTGTGTATTTTCAGCTCCCTCAGCCTAGGATGGAGGCCAGAGGAAACACTTCTCCTACGCATTAGGGAGCACAGACCAAAGAGGCACTCTCTCCCCCCAGGCTCAGCATGGCTCTGTCCCTCTCCTGGATACACCTGTGATGATCAGGCACAGCAGACCACAAAGACAACACAGCAAAAGAAACCTTTGCTAAGAAACTTAATTTAACATGTCCTCTAACAACCAGGTCAGAGTGCCTTTAAACTAAATAAATTGTGTTCTGCTGATCTTATAAAAAAATGGACTTAGCTTTAGGCACTGAAAGTAATTCCTCTCAAATGACTAAATACTTTTGCTTAAAATACAGGTCTTATTCAAGTCTTTTCAGGAGTGATAGAAATATTAACAAAACACAGTCCTACTAGCAATTAAACTCTTGGAGGATTAAAAAGCATGTATCTAATTTTTTTTAATCCCACAGACTACAACACTTACCTTTTGGGTAGTGGTCTAATTAAGTCTTTTTAAAAGAAATTTCCATTTCACTAGAGATTATGAAGCAAGTAGGTTTTATTCTTTTTATTTTATTTTGACAGCTTACTCTAATACATTTCTTTACCTTAATATATTTTATCACAGCTCTATAATTAAGGAATAAAGAAAACACAGTAAGACTATTTCCTCTCTATTCATGCCACCACTAATCAAAATATCTATGTACACACACTTCATTATTTGCATAAATTTGGGA
The DNA here is from genome assembly GCA_013398955.1 of Callaeas wilsoni. Classification (NCBI taxonomy): domain Eukaryota; kingdom Metazoa; phylum Chordata; class Aves; order Passeriformes; family Callaeidae; genus Callaeas; species Callaeas wilsoni. The sequence continues at coordinate 599,527 of VWPU01016777.1, forward strand.
GTAAGCATGGTGATTTGGGGAATTCCCAGGGCTTTGAATCTATAATTTATCTAGCCTGTCAAGGATATGCTAGGTATCTCCCAAGGGAGGTAGTTTTTCTTACTAAACAAAGGGAAAACCATGTTTCCAAAATTATCCCTTAGATATAAGGGAAGAAATGTGTGTGAAAAGCTTTTTCAGCACCTTTAGCCTTTGAAAGGTTTAAGACTGGTTTGGCTTAAGGCCATCATGACAACAGATGTCTTAAAAAAATATGTAATTGATGAGGATACACAAGTGAATAAAAGCAGACAATTGGATCAATTCAAACATCCAGCTGAATTTTTATGACTTGAACAGGTTGAACATTAATGCATCTCTAGTGTGAAGAGGTGAGAGAATGACTGATATATGACTCACAAACACAACAAATCCATTATATATCATTTTCCTTACCAACAGGAAAACCTCCCCTGAGAGGGCAGGAAATTGCTTAACTCAGAGCTACAAGGATTTCAGATGTCCCCTTTTCCCCAGGCAGGTTAATCCACCAATAAAATCCTAGATTTCTGTTTCTGAAAACTATTCTTGAGACCTCTGTATTTAAGCTGGTCCTTCACAGCTGTTCCCTTACCTGCCATTCGGGCAATATTCTAGGCATAGAGAGCTGGGCAACACAAAAAGGATTTGCCAATACCTCACCAACCATTCTGGCATTCAGTTTCCCACCCCTTCTGTAGAACAGGATATGTTTGGTATAAGAGGATTAGCAAGCACTTTTCCAAGTTCTCGTGTGGAAGAGATGCCTACATATTCAAGTAGATGGGGAACCTGGAAGAACTAAAGGAGTGGGTGCTGGGCTGGTATTTGATTCTAGCCAAATCATCACTTCTAGAAACAAAAGAATCTCAACAGGTAATGCATTATAGAACAGAAGGTAGAATGCATACCTGGAAAACTCTTTTCCTGTTTTATACTTCTCTCTATAGAACTACTGATGTACAATTAAATGGCTAAAAAAGCCTAAATAAAATGAAGAGCAAGCAAACAAACAAAACGTACCTGCAAGCATTTCATCAACCATTTCTGCAACGCCCAGAAACAGTTGTCTCATTTCATCACAGACAGCAACCTCACCTCTGTCCACCTCAGCTGAAACAAGGGAGTTGAGCGCACAGTTCAAATAGGAGTAAGACCATGCTGAATGAAGCTAAAACCCTTCACTGCTGGTGTTATTACTGAACACCTACAACTGCACCCAAAATTAACAGGTATCAATCACTTACAGCCTGAAGAAGAAGAACCATTTGATTTTTCCATGTATTACACTTTCCTTTGCTCCTAGGCATGGAAGGAAAACAACACTCAAAAATTGTTGACTGACAAGAAAAAACAGGATGCCACCATTCTTTTAATGCAATTCTCTCTTCTTGGACAAACAGGGTCATGATTATGAAGATGATATCAAGTTGTGCTTTTCTCACTGTTATAAAAGCAGTATGAAATTCCTTCATTTTACAGGCAATGGCTGCACACAACAGCAGCTGCAAGACTGTCAGAAAAATAATGTGTTACTATATTAGGCAACTAAAATTAAAGTGAATTTGTCCTTCAACATCAGTGAAGTCAGCTTATAAACTTTTATTCTCTGAAGTAACTGAGCTCTCTTTTGTTTTTTTGTTTTTTTTCATCTCTTCCACTTAGATGAGATATAGTGTGTTAACATCCTTGGATAATGTCATTATTATCAATTGCTTTCAGAAAGAGACCGATTAAAATAATGAAAACTATCATACAAGATCTTGAATGAGATAAAACTAATATTTTCAGAAGCATATTCAGGAGGGTGTAGCTATATTTTGGTCTGGTTTTGGAAAACAAATAGAGTTGCTTCAATTAAGAAGATATGGATATGGTTTTGAGCAAGCATTTTTAAGGATTGCTGCTACCCCATCTCCCCAAGATAGACTATTCAGAGTGAGAAAACTGAAAGGAGCAGATTCCAAATATTATAAAAAAAGGTTTAATGTCTACAAGGCAAAGGTCTAAGATGGAGAAGTAGCACCATATTTCTTGAGCGAACCATTCAGTATCGGACAATATAGTAACACAAGAATGATTTAAAAAAGCATCACAAATAACCACATGAGGTAAAACAATAACATTCCTGTTGCCCCTTTTTTGAGATACAAAACAAACATTGTGTCCCACTCTCAAATCTGAGCTCTTTTTTAAGGAATGATGCTAACATGCTTCATTTGCACCTTATTAATGTATTTGATTATTATATTTTCAAGCAGATGCAGGAGATGACTTTGCTAGGAATGGTAGATTTTGACAGTGCAAATGACAAAACACTTTCTACTGTTTATGAATACAATTTATTATTTTCAGCTATTTACCCATTTTTATTTACCCAAAATTTACTTTCAAGAAAAACTAGCAATTCAAACTCTAAAACAAATAATCTGACTATAGACATCAGAACAGTATTAATTCACCAGTTATTTTTTTCTGCAGAACTCTACTTGGATTAAATGCCAAGGTTTGTTGGTTTTTGGTTTTTTTTTTTTTTCCCCTAGGTAAACTTGGTGTTACTTAATACAGAGAAATCCTCCTCTCGTGTCACAGTAGCCTCAAGGTGTCCTAGGGACACGTGCTCCTGCCAAACAGCCACTTTTACCAAATGACTGAAGCCTGATATGAAGAACCATCAGTTATCCTTAAGGGACAACCACAAAGAGACAGAACAGATAAAGAAACAATATATTTCTTAATTTACAATCTGTTACCATAATGTGGATGCATTATGAACAGGCAGTAGCTTTACAAGATGGCATATTACTTATTCATTAGGCCATTAGATCTTCATAAAAGCAAAGCTCTGAAAGCTGCTGCTCTATTTGCCGTGTCATGCTCAATAGAAAGAAACAAATGTTAGTTTATGGGAAATCCAAAGAGTTAAGTTTGGGGGTTTTTTTAGAAGATATTTCATTTCTTGTTTGACTACTGATTTTGCCATAACATTCCGAAACCGTCCAAATTTAATTTTTTCCTTCACTTTTACTCAGGCAGAGTGCCTTGTGCTAACAATATGTTTAAAACGGCTCTCAGAAGTGGAACTTAAGCCCCAAACATGCCACAGGAAGAAAAAGACTTGGCGCCTTCCTTTACTAAATTATTGTCTCACCTAACAGAGGAATTTGGGCAAAGAAATCTACAGTTACTTTAAGCTTTCATTTGCTTCCAATGAAACAGCATTTAGATGTTTTTGCTTAAAGAACTGCCTCAAATTGGATAAAACCAGCCAAAGTGGATTATGGTCTTTATTGTCCTTTATGTGCAGAATATACTTACTGACCAGAACAATCCCATCATTTATCTTCAAGACATTTCCTATGGGTTTATCCCATTTTGGAACGGCATTTTCTAGCTCCTTGTACTAAATTACACCAATGAAATGTTTTTGTGCTGGAGATTCCATTTTATTTTCACAAATACACAAAAAATGTCTATGCTAGAGTAATTGGTGGCTAACAAAAGTACACGGTCCCTACAGAACTTTATTTGGATGTTTTCCAAATACACAACTCAAAACATACTGGTACAAACAACTATGTTAACATATGCTTAAAAGGAAACTAAACAACATTATTCCACTTTCAAGTTAAAAAAACAACAGTAACCAGGTTTGTTAATAATCTTCTTTTTATGTTCAGAAAAGCCATTGCCTATTTATTTTTAAATATCGTAACAGCATAATGAACAACTGAACAGTTCCTTTCAGAAGTACAGGTTTTGTAGGTCTATCACGTGCAATCAAAATGTTACATGTATGAGACTACTGGTTTGTTTTACAGACAAATGTGAAACTTTTATGTAAGAACTTCTGTCAAAGTTATTAACGGACTCATTTAAACATTGGATCCATCTCAATGAAATTGAATAACTTAACTAATCTGCAATCTATGTCTGTCTCAAGAAGTTTCCTTAGTTTAAAAAAACAAAAAATAAAACAAACAAACAAACACCCTCCCCCCCAAAAAAACCAACCCAACAAAACACCACCCCGTCCCAAAGAAAGCACCCCTGGCTATCAGACAGAAGCCAAAGGCCAAAGAGGTTGAGATGAAAGAATCAGGAGTTCAGTTATGCCACAGTAGAAATTACATCATACTTTTATATTCTTGCATTAGTGCAAAAGTAAGTGTCTTATAAGCAGCAAAAAGAGGGTAAAGTAAGTTATGTAAGTTATATAGAGTTTCCAAGTTTTACACAACACATTTGAAAAACACTGGGTAAAACCCATTGCCAAGAACTCAAATGCATTAAAACATTTTCTGTAAAATTCACTACACATTAGACATCTTCAGAAAGAGAATATGGTCCGAGAGTATAGCAGAAGAAATCAAGATTCCATTCACTCAAGGTGTAGACAAGTACTGGACAAATGCTTCTTTCCATCACACTGGTGTTCTCCACACTCAGCCTGCTAATTTCATCAGACTCTTAGCATGTCTAACGTACTGAGAAAATGAGGATCCACACACAAAAAAGCCTTGAAGTTGCCTTCTTTTTAAAAGGCTGCTTCATACTGCAGCCTCTGTTAGAAAACCATCATTAGGGAACCTCAGCTCCCCACTTCCCACAGGGACTCCAACCTCTGACTCCTTCCACTCAGGCCATTGTGGGCACACACCACCCTCCTCTGCTGCAGCCACAACACCCTCAAAGAAGAGAAAAAAAGGTTCCTCCAGAGTTGGAGGCAAGTAAGCAAGATAAACAAAATAAAATAAAAGTACAAATCAACAGGCAAAGACAGGAGTGTTAATACAAATACCATGGATGCGCTGAGTGAGGACCTGGTCCCCAGGACTGTGTACACTTTTCAGTACATGGGTGAAGCAGGGTCCTCTTCTGAGAATGGGCGTGGAGTAACGACAAACACCGATGCGGTTAGAGAGTGTTCTTGTTTATTGCTCAAAACAGGCAGGCTTATGTGGCATTTCCAACTAGCCATCAGCTGTCCACGCACTGTAACTAACTCTATGACTGGCTACTTAAGTACAATCACACCTGTCTACTGTTCACTTATTGGTTAACATGTGGCAAACAAGTGTCCTCCCTCCTCCCAGCTTGCGGTATCGCATCCCGTTAAACCTCCCTTTTTTCTCATGGACACCTCAAGGACACTCTCAGCACTAAGTCATGCTAATCCAGAGCAAGCAGGCCCTGCTAAGTCTAGCTTGTTTACTGCATTCAGATACAGACCATGTCCATTCTGCTCTAAGAATTCTTCCACACATGGGTTATGGGATTAAATTCCCTTCATTGTTCAGATATGCCAGAAGCGATCCCTATGCACTCTAGGTAACCAAACATGGCATCACACGAGCACAGGCCACTTCTGCTGCACAAGGTGTAGCCATCTCCCTCTGCTTGGTTTCACCTTCCTTCAGGCTTTGGCAAAGTTCTCGTGTATGGTTACTTTTAGAAAGAAGTAATTCAAGAATGAAGATTTCAAAAGGCAATTATGGAATGAGAAAGCAGGCAATATAACTAGACACAGTCAAGGAAATTAATCAAAAGACCACTCCTCAGCTCTTTTTCAGGATCTTAACATTACTCAAGGGATGGTGCTTCACTGCTCACATTAGAAGACTGTAGTAAATCAGTTGTAGAGCCTGCCTGGTTTTTAAACCAATATTTTGTTACTCAGTTTCATCTCATGCTTCTAGTTTCACTTTATTAAAACTCAAGTTACCCATTTAAAAAGTGAAAATAACCTCACAAACCAAACAATAAAACAGCTCTTTTTTTTTTTTTTCAGAAAAGGTAAGGAACTACGGGCACGAATATGAAAAATAACAGTCATAAAACAATCTAAACTAATTAACACGGAAGAGCACATCAGCAGAACAACCTATGACCCTGACACCCAAAGCTGCTTGTGAGGAACAAACCCAGAGCAGAAAAGCTCTCAGTTCATTAAGTCAGTGCTATAAAAACCACAGGTCTCATTAACATTAATCCTGTAACTCCCACCCTTTTACAAGTGTCAGAGACAGCTTGTATACAGACAGATTTCACTGCATGTTGCTTTATCAAACCAGTTACATTTCTAGTACCTTTTATTACTGGTACCTATGAAAACAGATTCTTTTTTTCTAGGTTAGACTATAGGAGTAAAAACTGGCCTCCAGACAAATAAAACAAGCTACTTTATGGAAAAATCAATTTTCCCTGATATGAAACTGAGTATACATGGTGGCATTGGAGGCTTATGCTTGAAGAATCCAGGGATAGTTTTCAAATCCTTTCAGAAGCTACATCTCATTTTTAAACCTATATACACTGTATTACTGACAAAATCTCTTACTTTCTATTTTCTTCCATTCATATATTCTCCCAGTCTGAGCTGGTCTGCAATTTTAAGTTCATACAGTAAGTCTTATTTCAGTCTCCAGAATTTTATAACAAGAAATGCAATGTTTTGTCCAAAAAGGGGATTTTACACACAAAGAGAAGGACTTAAGGCATAAGAATTTCTGTGCTCACTTCCCAACAGCCAAATAAAACTAGTCGAATTTTAAAAATAAAAATCTGACCTACCAGAAATAAAGTGGCATACTTGTAGTATATAATGAAACAGATTTGTAATACAATTTCTATTTTTGGATATAAAGTCAGTTTTAATTAGAGTGCCCTAAATTTAGGGCCTCAAATTACAGACAGTTTTATGGTCCTCTTCCCAATAGATTTCTAGCACTTACTTATCTTTTCCAAATACTCTAATGTCCATGCCCCATAACGTACATGGAAATTTAGCTGGCCTCTTTTTAAATCGTGATGAAATTGCCTCGTCAAGATTGAGAGAGCCCTCACCTCTTCTAAAGCAATTTGTTCACTAAATATGGCTTTTGAACCTTAATTCCTCCATTTTAAATTAAATCTTCTAAATTAACAGTGATCATGTCTTTGCAAACACTTCAGTAATGATACTGCAGATGAGATGTGTTGACTTTCAATTCCAACGTTATCTTGAGCAGAGTCCCTGGACAAGGGAGTATCCATGGATACAAAGGTCCACCATCTCCCTCCCTTCCTAAGTAAACTCTTAAAAGTTATCACTTGCTTAATTAGTACAAAGCCTCATAAAAAGCCACGGAAGAGGAAAAGTGGCAACTTGGAGTTGAAAGCTGAGCTAGAGGCACACCGGTCTGCAAAGCAGCATTTGTTGACTTCTTAAGTGCAGAAAAAAATAATTTTGTGGGCAGATAAATAAGGTGGTTTACAAATATATTTTTGCAAATACAAAATATAATGAGAATCAATGAAGAGAACTGCAGTAATAGATCTGCCACAAAAAAAAAGCAATGGCAGTGCAGAGATTACTGGTGGCTCCAGCCTGGTAACAGCTGCATTAAGCTTAGGAAGAAACAGGCAGGAACATACTATCAATTTAAAAATTACTTTCCATATGAAGAAAGCATAGAATTTGACATTTGACACTTTAAATAACCCCCTCTGGGAGGGGTTGTTAATATTTTTAAAGAATTAACTCTTGACAGATACAAGAACATTTCTCAGTGGGGAGAACTATTGAAGTGAATCCAATTTGGAAGATTCCAAACATCAAATGCCAAAAGTAAAATATCTGGTGGTTAACTGCACGAGACCACAAATCCAGGTTTGTTTCAGCTTTTTTTTTTCTGCCACAAAATCCAACAGGAATTTTCTCTAGCCCTTAAATGACAAATTGTGGAGTTCTATTTTTGCCAACCTCTATGATTCTACTCAAAGACATTCTCATAGAAAGAGTTACTGTGTTGAAAGCAACAGCACCATCTTGTAAATACATTGGAGACTCCGTTTTCTACAGAAGTCCGTAGAGCAGTATTATAACTGCTCTACAAAGACTGGCTTCATTCCTGAGCACAGACTGGGTTAAAGATAAAAAAACCCTCTAGATCAGCTGTACTCACCACCCAGGTGTACTCTTCTCTCTGCTCTCCTGTGACAAAAACTCTCCAGCCCATTCAACAAGCACAATACCAGTTTAAACCTTAGATACTCTGATGCATTCACGTCTCATTATGGCCATCTCTTACCACTTTCGTCACAGAAGCCTGAATATATCTAATATACAACACTTTAGCTTGTCTCAGTTGGAAAATAGTGATATTTTAATTGATACCTTGAAATCCAGCTCAGGTTTCCAGTGGCATCATCATCACCCTCTCTTGTAAAAATTTCCATCATAAGAAAGGTCAAAGCCTTACCAGGCACAAAGCCACCATACAAAATGTATTCTCTCCTCTGAGAGAAAATAGGGCTATTCCCACCTCTCAACAGCTTTTTCCTTTCATTTTGTCTAAATTTAAAAACAAAATACAAAAATAAAATCTACATTACATAGAACAACCTGTTATCCAGAAGGTACAGATTTGTGAGGACAAGTATGCGAGCACTGCACTCTGTGACAAATCTCTGATCATATCGAGAGATCCCATCAATATCAGGCAGCAGGGGAATGTCCATCTGGAGATGGAAAGTGCATCTGAACTGATTCACACATTTTTTTTCCATTGATATTTATTATCCTCCCTTTGGATTGGCAGCTAAAGAAAATTCTGTAATAGTTGAGGAAATAAAATTCATTTGAAATTTCAGGTAGTATTTACATGCTTTCCCAAGTGGGGACTTAATTATATTTTGTTATTTCCAAGTCAGATAGGCTTCCTCAAACAGCATTTTAAGGAAAAGGTAGCTGAGAACTCAGCCCCGAACTAAAACTTTCTTGAACTGAACTTCATCATTTTTCCCACAGTTATTGCACATGTACATAATGAACAGTGATGTGCAGAACACAGTCTAAATTCCCAAGTGCCAACTAGGACTAAGCCTAGGCAAAATAGGCAGACTGAGCTCAGGAGAGGGAATACGCAGGCAAATGTCACTAAGGGTGAATTGCAAAATAAACATGTTCAAACAGGAAGAAACATTAAAAAGCTTATAAGAAGTCATGTAACAAGGTAGCACTTGTTTTTATATGGTGTCCTTCTGTGAGATGTTGAGCATTTCTTGAAGGTACCAGACAACTTAAACTTCCCTTAACATCAGTTGAAAACGAGGACAATGACATCATGCTAGGTCACGGAGGAATAAGAATTCCTCTCCCCTCCCAGCAGATCATAAAAATGATGATTAACAACTCAATTTTCCTAAATGTTTCTTGAAAATATTGCATTTCCAGCTCTGGAGGTTTTTTTCCCCCTTGAAATCTAACACTATATAAAGCTATAAATCTCATTTACATTTTTCAGCTCAAAATAAATGATTACGGGTATTTAATAATCCTATATTTGCAAATATTAACACCTACCAAGACCCAAAGACCATATGGATCACAGATATGTCTCAATGTTTAATACTGAAGGAAAAAAATTGACCTCAATTAAATTCTAAAAGCAGAAAAATCATAATTGCTGAGTGCTTTCAAATAAATCATAACCTAAACCAAATTGTCTAGTATTAATATATTTTTGTCCTAAGGTTGAGAGATGCTACAGAACAGACTACAAAAGAATATAAAGATTGTAATAAAAACCATAAAATTATAGTTAAGAAATTATTCTGAAAGAGGTAATTAAAAGTTTTTCACCCACATCATTTAACTAGGGTTTGGTTTATTGCTGTGGTAGATCAATGAAGACTGCAAAATACAATTAGGAAAGTAAATGGACTCAAATTCACATAATAATGGAAAAAATAACACATTGTACTTAGTAATGTCATAGCAATTTTTTCTACAATGTCCTTAACTATGCAAAAATATTACGTTCCATTACAACATTTGAAAGGACAGTTTTGGGTTTTTTTTAATTACAAGAATAACTGGTTAAATATTTAAAACCCACTGAAAACACCCATATTTATCTAGCTGGTTCCTTCTAGCCCCCCCACATTTTATGCAATGCTGGTATAATTATTCCTGAGGACTCAGGGCAGTGTTGGAGCTGAAGCAAACACATTTCTGCTGAGAGAGACAGCGACTGAGACTGATAAAGCCAAAAGAAACCAGACTCTGCTGGGATTGGGCTTGAATCTTCAAGATTTTCTGGCAAAGGATCACTGACTTTTTCATCTCATCTTTCACCAGCCTAATGAGACTGTCCAGAGTTGTTTTCTGCTGTTTATTTTTTCGTCTGTTTTTAAATTGACCAAGACTATAAATTAAACATAAGTTAACTGAGCACCAGCATAGAGAAGACTTGCATTAGGCATACAAGCAATATTATTTGAAGGGTATGCAAACACTCAAGCATAAAAATATGTCTTGCTGTTCTAGAACAAACACATAATTTGTCTACAAAATAGGTGGGGGGGGTTATATACAATAAAGAAAAACAACTTTAAGGAGCTTAATGTAGCATACTCCCAGCATTAGCAATGATTAAAAAAAAAGACTTGCTTAGCTAAATTATTCTTCGTTGGGCAAGAACATCACACAATTAAGGTCTGCAATCCCCTCTGCTCTAAGAACTTCACAAACAGTAAGGAACATTGTTTACAGTTGAATGGAGCAAACTGAAAGACAAAAGAAGTCTAATATGTTCAACAACCAGGAGGGTTTCTTCAGCTTTTTGAGTGATTCTTTACAGATTGACAAATGCCTGTATACGCAGACACATATCTCAGGAGGTACGTTTGGAGTAAAAATATTAACATGACAGAGAAGGACAGAAGTAAGGGCTGAGAAAAAAGCAAATATGCAAGTAGTGCAGCAAGCCAGCAACCTATCCAAAAGGTAAAGACAACACTACAGTAAAAGTGAACATGCTGGAGTGCAGAACAAAACAAGAAGCATGGAAAGGCCACAGGATAATACTGCATCTCCTCTTACTCCAAGCAGTACTTTGTAGTGATGCAATTCTCTGTCTTACAGCTTCAGCCAGACCTAAGCATTTAAACCCTGCAAACACAGAGGCCCTATAGCCCAGAAAGAGACAGCCTCCAATACACCACTGAGGTCCAGAGGAGATGCAAAGAATCCCCATATCCCACATACATTTCTAGAGATGCTACAGGGCATGCAGGCTTTGGCTGCTCCTTTGTCAGTCATTGAACTGCAGCTGCTACTGGCTTTTATTGCAGGAGGGAGGCACAAGGCACGCAGTGACAGAGTGGGTTTGCATTTTGCTTTCTTTCTCCCCATCCCTGTATCTCTCAAGGTCGGAGAGGAAATGCCTGTTTGATTAAGGGCATGAAATTATAGGAAGCTTGTGATTTCACAGTATTGGGTGATGAACTAGATTTTCCCCTGAAGAAATCCATTAAAGAACTACATAAGATCTGCACTCTGGGCATTAGAACCCTAAGACTGCTGATGTTGAGAGTCAGCTCACCACCTAGGTTGTTTTCACACACACATTAAGCAAAGCATAGCATTTCAGAGATGAAGAATACTAGGGGTTTGTTGATATTACCGTTTTAAAATGAGGAGTATTTGCTTTTTCTCTTCTCTTTCTCATCCTTCATGTTTTTAAGGGAATTACACGTTTAAACAAAGTCTTGTAAACCAACCATATGAAGATCAACAAGGGGAAGTGCTGGATTCTGCATCTGGGACAGGGCAACCCGGCATGTACAGACAGACTGGGGAATGAGATACTGGAATGCAGTGCTGTGAAAAGGAACTTGGGGGTCCCGGTCGAGGGAAAGCTGAACCTGAGCCAGCAGCGCCCCGGCAGCCAGGAGGGCCAAGCGTGTCCTGGGGCATCAGGAACAGCATCGCCAGCCGGGCAAGGGAGGGGATTGTCCTGCTCTGCTCTGCCCTGGGGAGGCCTCACCTCGAGTGCTGGGGCAGTTTTGGGTGCCACAACATAAAAGGAAATCCCTAACCTATTAAAGAGGGCAGTGAGGATGGTGAAGGGTCCTTGAGGGGAAGCCGTGTGAGGAGCGGCTCAGGGCACTGGGTCTGTTCAGCCTGGAGGAGACTAAGGGGAGACCTCACTGCAGTTACAACTTCCTCGTGAGGGGAAGGCAAAGGGCAGGCACTGATCGCTCTGTGACCAGTGACAGGACCCGAGGGAATGGTCTGAAGCTGTGTCCGGGGAGGTTTAGGTTGGATATCAGGAAAAATCTCTTCCCTCAGATGATGGCTGGGTACCTAGTGGCCCACAGTGGTACCAGGGAGCACTCTTCTGACAAGATAAAACACAGAGCCATTCACAAACTACTTCCCATTCTCACTGTACTTCCACACTTCCTTAATTACTTCCCCAATGACCTTCCCCAGCACAACTTCATTGGTCTCTAAACCCAGGACCAAAAGCAGTAGAGCCATTTCTTCACCTTTTCTGTGTACAGTCCTGACCACAAATGCTTCTTATTCACACTATGTGTAAGAACTGCTGCAGCAAAAAATAAATAAAAATACAAAGGGAAGGTTCAGCTAGAGACTGAAAAAAAAATAAAAAGAGAACTGAAGATTTCACAAAAGGGCACAAAGTGAGAGAAGAGAGGCATAAACTTGACTAGAAATAGGGGAAAAAACAAACCTGCCTTTACTGCCACCCAGCTTGATGACTGCAGAAATAGCTGAGGCATCTCTGCACAGCGCTTCCTTAGAAAGTAAATTGGGCTTAAATCCCAGAAATCCCATTGCTAAGATGAACAGATGGGGTAACTTTTAAGCAACACCTGTAATATAGTTGTGTGTGTATCCATAAATAAACTGAAACAAAACTAGAGGTAAAGAAAGATGTTGTATTTCAGCACAACACACTGTGGGCAGAGAGTAAAGCTGAAAGAAACATGCAGGTATAAAGCAAGGCAGGAAGAGCAACAGAAAAGAAATTGAAATTGTCCAAAGATAAATTCAGCTATGCTCCTGGCAAATATTGTAGCAATAAAGGCAGTAACACTGAGAAAAGGCCAATGCAGGTAAACAGGAAAGTAGAGCAAATAATCAAGACAGGCATAGGCATAGCATAAAAATACTGAACATACAAGAAAAAGCACACAAATATACACACAGAAAGAAGAGAAATACACATATAAAAGAGATTGAAAAATGACAGTTGAAAGGATAGATCACAAAAGTACACATGCCTGACATGTTTTGAAGACAAATATTTTTCAAAGTACTTTAACTACAGCAAGTTGGAAAGAAAGGATATATGAAAGTAAGGCTTGAAGGTTGGAAGAATTAGCTTTGGATCAAGAGGTAAAAACAGTTATTTCCCCTCTCAAAAGGATGAAGATACAAGGTGTGGGACTGCAGTGTCTGCCTGGATCTATCCAGCTGAGTTTTATTGACATGTGTAGATTGAGGATTATGAAATATTCCAATACTGCTCATTTTTACTGGCTTCCTTTCCACTTACTATATCATGATTGCACAAACACACGCACCCCTTATTGAGTGTCAAGCTCCAAACATCAAAATATTGAACTGTATTTTTGACATTTACCAGAAGTATTTCTGGACTATTTCTGGAAAGGACAATATAATTAGTTCTGGACTTAATTTAATCCTGCCCAGATAATGATAATGTCATGGTAATGACCTTCAGTCATAGCTGTCAGCTCTCCAGCGATATCAGTACTTTGTTATTTGTCATCGACGTACCTTCCCCCACTTTCACCTTGGGTGAAACAAGCTTTTCTGAGGTGATATATTGGCCTGGAGCGATGAGCACAGAGTTATCGGATTTGCTTTTTATTCTATGAATTCATTCCTTATTTGGGATGAAATCTTTCTAACTTTTTAAACAAATAATCCTTCAAATATCATTAAGAAAGCCAAAGCAAATTATATTGAGTCCTTAAATGCAGTTTATGACTATTTTTTATTAACCTCTACCAGATTACAAAAGCAAGGAATGTACTGATTCTCTTCTAATAGGTTGTTGTTTTGTCTAGGTTTTAAAATCCAAAAGTCCCATATATCTCTCATTAAATAAACACTATTTTCTTCAGAGCAAGTTGATGCTTACCAAGGCAATTCTCAGAAGCATCAGAATATTAGCAACACATTTTGAAAATTCATACATGGCATACTCCCAGCATTAAGAAAGAACACTTATTTGGTGGCAAAAGACTTGTGAAAACTAAACATTTCAGACCAATTTCTGAGGAGCAAACTGGGTAAATTCTGATTTCCTGCCAATATAAAATATTTATTTCAATATCTCTCCTTCTTGTCCATCTTTGCAGACTTTCTATTTCACCTTCCTGAGAACCTGGAGTTTATTCCTCTCCATGGTAAAATGTGTTTATAACAACATCTTTTAAGGATTTACATCTTTTAAGTGCTCCATTAACAGAATTTCTTTTGATTGAAAGAACACTAATTAGTATTTGTGAACTAATATTTGAAATTAGATTTTAAGTACTTCAAGAAACATTCACTTTTCGTCCTCAGACAGCTTTGAAGCCTACTTGTGAAAGCATCCACTGAAACTGGATTGCAGACACAAGCAACAGGCATTTAAATTTAATGTCTGTGAGATTTCCCGTCTCTGTAAGACTTGTCTAGATGCTCTGCCTACCTGCCTAACTATCCTGCTGTCTGTTAACAGGCGGGATCAGATGCACGGCTTTCACTGCTGTCCAAGATAATTAGACAAGTGCACATCCAGTTGTGTCCCAAGTAGTTGACACATTTCCTTCGAGCTGATACCAATCGAGCACTTCTTAAAAGGTTTGCTGCTGTATGCCTCTGTGCCAGATGTTCATAACATGGAAGGTGCAAGTATTTTTGGACAGTTGCCTATAGATAATAAACATCCTGGATTTACTTTTCTTTTTTAGTCTGCCATAAGAAACTGAATCACAGAATAAGATGGGTTGGAACGGACACACAAAGATCGAGTCCCACTCCTAGCACTGCAAAGAGCCATTCCCAAGAGTGACTCCATGTGCCTAAAAGCATTGTCTGAACACTTCTTGAGCTCTGCCAGGCTTGGTGCTGTGACCACTGTCCTGGGGAGCCTGTTCCAGTGCCCAACCACCCTCTGGGGGATGAACGTTTTTCTAATACCCAAACTAAACCTCCCCGGACACAACTTCAGGCCATTCCCTCGGCTCCTGTCACTGTCCCCACAGAGCAGAGATCAGTGCCTGTCCCTTCTCTTCCCCTCCTGAGGAAGTTGTAACTGCAGTGAGGTCTCTCCTCAGTCTCCTCCAGGCTGAACAAACCCAGTGCCCTCAGCCCCTCCTCACACAGCTTCCCCTCAAGGCCCTTCACCATCTTTGTTGCCTTTGGATGCTTTCTAATAGTTTAATATCTTTCTTATATTGTGGTGACCAAAACTGGTTCTGGCTGGGATAGAGTTCATTTTCTTCCTAGTAGCTCAGACAGTGCTGTGTTGTGGGGATTTGGGATAAGAATGCTGTTGATTAACCCACTGATGTTTTGGCTGTTGCTGAACAGTGCTCAGCCTCTCAGAGGGTTTTATTCCTCTCTTCTCCCTTTTATTATTACCGTTATTATAGTTCACATTATTTCAAATGATAACTATACTACCTCCACCCACACATTATTTTTCTGATTGTTCTCTCCACCCCATCATGAGATGGGTGTGGGGGTTGGTACTTTGTTGCCAGCTGGGGCTAAACGAAGACAGAAACAGACAATGTAGCTGCTGAAGAGGTTTCATTTTCTACCTATGCATCAGCAGTGCCCTTCCCAAATCAAGCACAAAACGACCACAGCCTAACATCCAGATTTCTGAAGGAAACATGTTGCTTTAAGTTAAAAAAAAAAATCAATTTGGTCAAATGTGAAAGACTCACTTATAATTTCTTTTTTTGGCTTTCCAGCAAACTTCTTTTGTCTCACTGTTGAGTTGACTGAAGGCCAGGCACTTTTTCTCAAAATTACAAAAGTACAAGAGAATCCCCCACTTAAGGAATCAGAGACTCACTTAAGCCTTTGTCTCTTTCTAAAGAATTGAACACATTTTTATTGGAGAAAAAAATAAGCACATAAACAGCATTAAATCATGGGTATCTGTGCAGATTTTATCTTCAGTGTTTGATTTCTTAGATGTTTTAATGTTTTTAACTTTATTGTCACACTGCCTAAGCAGCTCAGACTATAAACTAAACTGAATTATTTACCAATATGATCCCCTCTTGAGTGCACTAAGTTAGCTGCCTATGAGAAGCTCATAAGCTAGAAAGCTACATTTTGTTCCAATTTTTAAAGGAGAGCAGATATTTCAAGTGGCAGCTTAGAAAGAAGGCTGAAACACAGTCAAATAAGCAGATCAAGCTGTCTACAGACAACCTTATGTTCACATGCAGGTATCTGCACAGATATTTGCAGACTGAACTGTCTAATTGGAAAACTGTTTCTTTTAAATCCCACCTGCTCCAGCTTAAAACACAGTTTAACACCTTGAACTTGACTTTATTTTAAAATAAAGATATATTTTCAACTTAGATGGGAACCACAACGAGTAAACAGATTTTTAAGCAGCTGTTGACAAAAAAAGAAAATAAAACCAGCCAGGATTAAGTGAATTTTTTTCTTTTTTTTAAAGTAATGCATTTTTTTCCCATATTCCACATTCTCTAAGCAGATTGCTTGGCTTAGATTCTCTCCAGATCCAGCTACTCATCATCTCTTGACACAGTACTAAGATAAAAAGTTGAAAAAAAATATCAGGTCCTCTGGTATTTCAATTCACACACCTCGCAGACTCATTCTAGCCTTCTGAAAGGTTGCTCTTACTGTTCTGGTCATTCTACTATTAAAAAAAAAGAATATTACAGAAACCATGACACTGCTATAGAACACAATCAAGCCAATACAAAGACTGAACAATCAGAGTTACTTAAAGTTGCCAGAAAGAATAGGTCCATTCTCTGAAAGAGCACAAATTGGAAGCAGACTTCACTGAGTTCTGATGGGAATAAAGAGCAAGAGCAGCACTAGGGCAGAAACAGAGGCAAGGATAACCTGAGACACATTGAATTTTAAGGGTTTTTATTTTTCATAGTCAAGTTCACACAACTACTAGCTGTAAAAGTAAAAAGAAACCACACCATGCAAAATCCAAAACACAGACGTGAATTCTTAACACTTACCTGGGAATAAACCCTGATTAACATTCAGTCAATGCAGATTAAACACAGGGGGTAGGGAGATTGTTTTCAAAGGTAGTGGGAAATGAGAAGCACATTCTTATTTTCCCCAGGATCATGCCAGAGAAAACAGAAAATATTGACTAAACCAGAAAAGTTAATTCTTCATCCCTATGGATGACCTGAGTTCCCACACATAAAGAAAACTCCTTCTGTCTCATTTCTTTAATTGGTAGAAGCTAAACACTAAACTAGGAAAAAGCCCACACTGCCAGGCATGGCAAGCTACAAACGTTAGCAACTAAATGTCTGCCCCACCAGCAAAAGCACCCTTCGCTCTATTGTGCTTCCCAGCACACCGGAATAAAGAAAAATCAGGCTTGCTCCTGGCTATTACTGCTGAGAAACTGGGAACTGTGAAATAGCAGCAGAGAGAGAAGCACCTCTCCCTTCCCTGGTAACAACAGATGCAACGCCAACTCTTCTCCCAGCTCTATCCACCTCCCTTTCTTAGTCACTTATCATCCCAGCAGGAGCAGACACTTTTGCCTAAACATCTCTGAAGTTTTGAGACATCTCAAAGGCCGGTAAGCAACAGTCCCTACACAAAGATCACAGAATCAGAAGCTATGAAAGTTACTGCTGCTACTGTGTTCCTGCTGCACTGACTCCCCACCTAATGACAGTTTAGCTATATGAGAGCACAAGGCTTGGAGAAAGAAGCTGGATGAGATCAAGAACACGTGCCTCAGCCATCAGTGACCTCCAGCTCAGCTCCCACTCAGATGGAACAGGTACCAGTAGGCTTTGCAACTGTGTCTGGCTACAATAACCACAGGAGAGCATCAGCAGGCTGGTGACAGCACTGTGTCACAACATGCACAGGGTAGATGGTGGAAATAGAGCAAATCCACATTCCCTCCACTTCCCCAACCTCAGCTCATCACTGGCCATGACTGCCCCTAACACTCAGCCACTACAGGATCTTTACAGTGTTAAAAGAGAATCAGGTCTATTTGTGGAGCTTTTTTGTTCTTTCATCCTTGATGTGTCACCGACCAGTGGTCAACTCTTTAAGACATCTCAGATGTGTCATCCAGCTCCTCTCTGGTCCAAAAAGATATTTGGAAGTCTTTAGGTACGCTAAAAAACAATTCCAAAAACAATTTAAAAAAATACTACCAAAATATAAATAAATAATGACTGTAAAATTAAAGAAGGAGCCCAGATATTATTCCTACTTGTATCACAGCTGGTCAAGTCATTACAGGGCAGCTGGCAGCTGAGAGGTGTGCCAGCATCAATCTATCAATCTCCAGTTTGCTATATTAATACAAGTTATAGGTCTTGTGACTTGGATTTCCTATGCTCAAGTTAAGGGTGACACTTAGGAAATCAGCAGTCTAATAACTTTACTTATGTTATGAACTGCCTTCTGAAGGTCCACATCACCTGCAGTTCTATTTTGATCCCACTGAAAAAGATCAGCCGAGAGATTTCAATATGCTTTGGGTGAGGATGTTGACAAACAGGGCTCTGGCGAGAGAGGGCCAGCAGAGTCACCTCTTGTGCTGTCCACGTGCCCCACAAAACAATTCACAACCTGTTGTTCTCATACCCAGGAAGGGAACACTGAACACCTCAAAACACTCACTAGAGCAACCCACAACACCTGAGAGCTGTGGCACCCACAAGCATCCCAGTCTAAGACACGCACAGGGGCAGCTGTTATTTTACTCAAGTAAGATCACTGAGCCTCGAGCACCTTGATTTGGAAATGCAGGCCATATCGAGAGTCTTGACATAAAATTAACAAAATAACAGAAGTCATTGCAAGATAAGAAATCAAAGTAAATCTGGAGAAGTAGCACAATGGGTTTGGGGGTCTCCTAAAATTCTTGTTGAGCATTTCAGCTGTAGCTTTTATAAGGGCCATTGACAGCAAATGGAAGGACATTGGGAAAGCTGAAAAGAAAGACAAGAAAAGCAAGGTAGCTAACAAGTGATTCTTGATCTACAGCACTCCCTAAAGTTTCAAACAAGGTGCAGATCCTGGGCAATACTGTTTTAACAACAAAGGCAAGGCAAGCACCACACACCTATCTAATTTCACATTGAGTAATGCAACTATGTGGTGCACATTAAGTACTGTAAAATACTGCACTCAAGATGTACAATCCTAACGTAATGGGATTAGAGAGTACTTAATGGGAAGACACATCAATAATACATCATTATAGATTTGGTGTTTCTTAGCGTGGCTCCTTTTCAGACTGCTGATGTCTCATGTCTGCTGCAAGGCTTTAAATGAGAGGCGAGTTTTGAAAGTAGAAGAGGGTGAGATATTTGGTGCTTTAAAAAGAGTTCATGTTTCAGGTGCTGTTCCCTGTAAAATATGTTCCTGCTTTATAATATCTTGAAGCTGTAAATGACCAAGCACTGACCCAACAGGGCAAACATAGTTTTAAGGATGAAAACTTCCACTTTTAAACCAATTATCCTTTCATTTCTTTGCTATGGTTTGGGTACTCATCCCTGACTGAGAAATACATACAGGGGATGCTTTCTCTCTCTCTGCTGATCAAAGCTGTTTTCTTTTACATGAACCTGCCAAAACCTAGCAACACAGATACTGCAAATCAGTTCCCACTCTGTGTAGGTGGGATCATACTCACAAACATCTAATTTCTAGGTGCCACAGGCAAACTATTTTGGACCAAACCACTGAAACAAAATGAAAAACATATAGTTACAGAACTAAGCTGGCTTCACGAGTGGCACAGGACTTACTATTTCTGCCTCAGGCTCATTCAACATTAAGCAAAACTCAGTTGGCAGGCAGTCAGATGGCACAGTTGAGGCATTAATTTACTAATAGAAAGGAACTCACTGCACAGTACCTTCTTGAGGTTGCTTCTGTGGTAATTGCACCAGAAAAATGGGTTGCATTTGCATTACTTTTTAATGATTCCTGTTCTTACATTTCCAATATTTTTTATTTTATCTAGAGCAAAGGTATTACTGTGTAGGGAAAAGGACCCATTGATGGATCCAAGCTGTATTTCTGGTTCCCTTAGAGAATCTGCATTGCCTTTGGCAAGTCAATTTACTTTCTCATCTATAAGGCAAGGTAGTAATAGCACAGCAGCTCCCAAAGGTGTTCTGTGTTGCCCTAACTTCTGAATAGAAAGTGCTTCATAAATACTAACATCAGCCAATGAAAATGCATAAAATATTGGAATTTAATGATGCAAGTGCATCTCATTGAGGACCTGGAAGATGAGCTTCTCCACCAGGGAGAAGCCACGGAGCCCACTTCCCAGCCCATGGATCTGCACAGGCTTCTGAGCCCCACAGGACGGGTGCAATGCCTTTCCTGTCCCTGAGGCACAGGCACTAAAAAGGTGGGTGAACAACATCCAGGATGAATGTGAGTTCTCTAGAGAGCAAGGAGGGCATGACCACCTCCTAGGAGAGACAGCAGATCTGGTGTTTTGCTGTTAAGTGGACAGAACGACCCTCCTGCTATGCTGCACTGAAGAACGGATGCATTAAGGAGATTAACACAAGGCTGGGGGGTATTTACTGTCCTGCCTGGCTGTTCTTACATGGATTTCAATAACTGACCATGGAGTAAAACCTAAAATTTGGCCCCCCAGCCTCAGCAGGATAACATGAATAAACAAAGCTGAAGAATTACTAGTGTTTCACCAGAGACAGAATGCTGTGATACTAAACCCCCACTGGAGGTGGTGGCTAATGATAGATAATTGAGTAGAGCTTTTCACGCTTTCCTTCAGACTGACAGCTTGAAGCAAAGGCTCACTGTCTCCTTCTCAGTGCTAGTAACCACATGGCAAATAGAATTATATTCCATCTCTAAATCTAGCTAAAAACACATCCAGATAAGTGCTGTATATTGCATTTAAATATTTTGCTGACAATAGATATTTAAATATTTTTAAATATTCAGAATTTATCGTCTTTTTTGATTTTTCTTTTTGATATTCTTTTCTGACTACTACAGTCTAGTAATTGTGTTCAGTGCTAACAAGCAGATATTCAACACAAGTAGATATTCAACACAGTCCAAAACAATCAAAGCGATTATTTTACAAGAGGAAAAACATTCAAGGTTTTAAAATAAACAGAGGTACTTCTGGCCTCATGCAAAGCATGCAGAAGAAACTTAATTTTCTGTCATTCTGCAAGGACAGTGCATGCTTACCAACATCATCATATGCCATCTTGATAATGATCCTCATTGTCAGTGCCACAGACTTGAGGGCACAGTCTTTATTTCACACAGCTCAAATTGATAAGCAGTTAGTTGTGAACAGCAAAGCATTTCCCACAAAATTAAATTAAGCAAGATTATCTCAATAGGAGCAGCAATGCAATGATGCACATGCACACGACAGGTCTCGGTTACTGTGCTTTGATGCAGTAGATCATTTTCAAGCTCTTAAATGCCTGGATTTGTTTGCAATTGTATTGCAATTAGATAACTCTTATAAGACAATGAAGTGAAAAGGTGAAAAATAAATACAGTAAAACAAGGCTGACCATACCTGCAGCCCTACCAGTGCCACTGAATCAGTTACAACTGAATGTTTAATTAGCAACATTCAATTAGAATATTCACTATATTGCGAATAACCAGCTTAAATTCATTAAAATGAATCATACATTAAGTATTATTATATATTAATTGCTCCAATAAACCCAAAACATCCAAAAGTATTATGAATATATTCAAAATTAAGCTTGCAGCTCTTCTGGATTAAAAAGCAGAAAAACACTGAGTTGTTTCCAGCAGTAAAACAAATATTTGAAGCACAGAAGTTAGGAAAAAATCTATTTTAAAAAGCTCTTTTCTGTTATCCCAATTTTATTTGACATTAATTCCATTTGTGTTTTGCAGAAGGAAACACTACACCCACAGTCATTCCAGGGCAGAGAAGGCAGCAGGGAAAGGGATCATAAATAGGTGTGAAATCAAAATTAAGGAAAGATAAAAAACAAATCACAAGACTAACAAGGGTAATGTTTTATTAGAGGCAGTGTAATTTGGGCAAGGGGCAGGGTTGGGAGGAGCATAAGCAAGGAGCTTACAACACCCATTGCAGTCTCATCTGTCACAGGGCTGCCGTGCTGCAAAACTGCCAGGGCTTGCTATTTGTTTCCTCATGACATTTTCCTTTATGTCAACAAGTAGGCCAGCTATACAGTTAGTGGATATAAAAGCATTAACTCCAGTAGAGAACTTTATTTCACCCTTCTTTCAGTCATTTTCTCGGTGGCTGAAATTAGACTCCAGAGGTGCAGTAATGAGCAATAGGGAGGGAGGGAGTACAAAACAGTTTTCACAGGAAGAATTCCATAGATAAGCCACTGCAAATTTCAGCTGGTTGTACACAGTATCACAATTTACTGCTTCACATAAATTTTGCTCCTGATTATAACTGACTCAAAGGGAGTAACAGGCTAGAGTGGTATAAAGCACTTTCTGAAAGAAAAGCCAACCGCAACACACCTCATGGAATTTAGAGCAAAACACCAGCTTTTAAAGGGACAGATAGACTCCAGCTGGGATCATAGTCTAGAGGGAAAACCCAATTTCATAGAC
The DNA here is from genome assembly GCA_013398955.1 of Callaeas wilsoni. Taxonomy (NCBI): domain Eukaryota; kingdom Metazoa; phylum Chordata; class Aves; order Passeriformes; family Callaeidae; genus Callaeas; species Callaeas wilsoni. The sequence goes on from VWPU01016777.1 coordinate 622,235, forward strand.
TTTATAGACCAGAAAGGGTTTTTGCAAACTCATTCAAAGAGAAGTTGTACAGAGGCTTAGGAAAAAGTCTTTGGAGCTTTCACAGTTTACCAATTCCCTCTAAGAATATTTTAAACTCTCCTCTTGCGATCCAGCGCTGCCCACGCAAAAACCAGAAGCAGAGAGGCAGAACCCTGTAACTGTGAGTAGGAGAGCCTCATGGATGCAGAAGACCACATGCGTGAAACCAGAAATACATCACCTAGCGATGAAACTCCAGTGAAAAGCAGCCATGGGCAGCCATAGTGAGAGCAAGGGCTGTCACTCAGGGCAAGCGGCAGCGTGGCAGCCAGCTACCACATATAAAAGTGCACTAGAGGTACATCAGGGAAGGGAGGGAGCAAGCAGGGGTTTGTGAGGAGAATTTACAGCACAGATGGTAAATCAAAAGGAATGCCTGCATTAGTCTACTATAAGTCAGAGAGGTTCAGGGAAAGGAGCATTTGAGAAAGGTTTACAAAAAGACACAGAGGACATGAACCCTGAAAAAGCAGCTGCTTACCAAAATTTATAGCCTAGAGAATTCCAATAAGTTGTAAATTACATTCCTCATGAGAGACTCAATTGTGCACATATGTATGCAAGATTGAGAGTCACAATGCAAATACACTCCTGTGTATGTACACGAACTTATATGTGCCCCATTGAGTTTGAAGATTTAAAATACTCTTCTGCAAAGCTTATGAGCTCTACAATGCCATTAGTGCTCAGAAAGAACATGCAAGCTAGAAAATTACATATCTATTATTCAATCATTTTATAGAATAAATTTTCTCTTCCTTAGATAAGTACCTTCTAGTCCTCCTGCCATGTTAGAAAATATATGCGTCTGCTTTGAATAGATATTTAATGAAGGTATTCCTTGTAAAAGAATATCTGTTTATGTTTTCATTGCATTGAATAATTAAACAGCTTGTTATGGAAAAGCACTTTAAAATAATCCTTCTAAAGATGAATAGATTTTTCCATATCTTTTCTTCTTAACCTCTTCCAGCAAGAGCTATTAAACTTGAACTGCTTGCACTGCTGTGCTGGAGTACATATCTTGTAAGGGAATGCAGATAGGTCGATAGTGTAGCTGAAAACCACAAAACTGTAAAGCAGACCAAAGACTGGGATATTCTCCTTTCCCTATACTAATAATCTTTATGCCTACACCACCTCTAGAAAACAGGCTACAGCTGGCCTTCAGTGAAAACCTGAACTGCACTAACAGGCTTGTAGGCAGGAAAGAGCTCCATCTCGTCACTGCAGGAAGTCAGGCTACCTGGGATTAGTGCACAGCTAACTGGGGTTACGTTAAACTACAACATTAATCTGAATTTGCAAATAAAACAGATGACGAGAATTTGACCAACTATATAAAAGAGCAATCCTGGGATCCTTATCAACATGGAGCAGTGCTGCACTTCCAGTCAATCCTTATGGATGCAGAAGCAGAATTTCACCTGAATTATTTGGATCTACCTTTAATAGCTTCCATCAGACACCAGAGAAGTACACAGCAAGCTTGAGATCATCACTTCCAACACTGCTGAATTAAAGGGGGGTTTAAAAAGGTAGTTTGATCAGGTTAACTACCTTTTTGGAGCACTAAACATTAAAACTGACCAGTTAACTGTTCAAGTGTCATGGTAAATTTGAATATATTCACAAGCTCCAGTACATTCCCCAAGACATAACACTAACACTTCAAACACATAAGCCATCTGAAGTCCAAGAGTCTTAGATCTTGTGCTTTAAAGGAATGGCTCCAAAACCTTCACTCACAGAGTGCTCATATTTTAATATTTACCTCAAGAGAATATAACAGCAACATGAGCCTTAAAAATCCTTATCTTCTAATCATATTATTTCCAAGATTCAATTAAGATAAATACAATGTTACCGAAGCAGCATTCATGAAGTGTCAGCTGTTTATGATCTCAAAAAGGCCAGTTACTCCTCAGGAGGCCAGCCACAAGTGACCTACATTGTTTATCTCTAAACTGAAGAAGCTCAGTAGTTCACTGTTCTCCAGACAGTATTTTCACTCCGCAAAACTTACGCTTCCATTTTTTATATCCCTGGAAAATTTTTTAACAGGGGTGTGCTAGTTAATCTCTTCTGGTAAGAATGATCCTAGGAAGCAAGAGAGATCCTATTTTCGATGCTATGCCATTATTTACATGATTTTCACCTATATTAAACTTCTGTCACTACTAGAAAGGAGTTTATTAACCTCAAACTAGCTGTCTCAATTAATCACCATGTCTTTTCAAGTAGCTGGCCACATTGTGGAACAAGAATTATAGCACTAAGAATATGTTTTATTCAAGATTTCTGCATTATATGTAGGTATATTTAGATAATAGACAATGCATTTAGCAACAGAGAGGAGACTTCGTACTTCAGAATTATAGATACAAACACAGGAAAATGACCAAAATTCTAATCCACAACCTTTACCATGCAATCTTCTCCACAAACAATGCATTACTTGAATGCTAAACTCTTCCAAGGCTACACTGAGTTCATAACACCTACCACTAATTGGTTATATAACCATTTAAGTAGGATTAGTATCATAATCTGCTGTCAAACCTGACAGCAGGAGATGTGGTTCTGCAAAAAAAATACTCATTTACAAAGACTTCTCTAAACCAAGGTGGTTTATGTTCTTCAAGTTTTTGTACAATTAAATTACAGCTCCATACTCCTCTATTGAATATTGAGCTAGTTTAGCTGACATCCACTGCTGCAGTGCCATCTGCACAATTCCCCTCTCCTTCTTCTGAAGGGTAAGATTCAGGATCCTGTAAGTTGCTGTATTCTATGCACGTTACAGAGAAATCCATGATGCTGCAATGCCATAGCTTGCAAATATACTTTAGAATTTTTCACCATGTTTTTTCTAGCTTTTTTTTGGTCACTTGAGTGAAATTCACTTCCATTCTTGGAAAGCATTCACGTTTTTGCTCCCATGAACTACAGATTCCACAACCCTTACTCTAATTTTTCATGTAGCATTATGAAAATTATTAATATGTTGCCTGATGAAGTCCAGGTCACTTCTGTGTAGCACTGGACAGGACACAGGCTTCTCCAGAACCATTCATGGTATTCTTCAACCAAGATTGCTCCTTTCAGCCCAATCCCCCTTCCCCCAGAGAGCTTGCCACTACTAACATTTGCTTAGAGTATTAAAAATATGTCCCATTCAGACATGTCCCTTTTACCCCTGAAAGCATCATAAAAATTGTACAAGAACTAACTTAAAAAGTTGGTACCTCTGTTGCCAATCCTAATCATCAAAGACAAATTCCTTAGTACAGAACTTTATGGACAGAAAGGAAAGAAACAGAGACTGGTTGACCCTTATTTTTCAGCTCCTAGTGTATAATGAGTATGAGATTCTCCTTTATTCAAAAAAAACCAGGGATTCAGTATAGGAAAATTTCAATTGGCGGGGCTTCAAAAAGGGGGAAAAAAATAGACCACAAAATCTCACCAGGATAATGGCTTACCTCGCTGAAAGAACAGAGTCTATTTTCCATGATGCTTTTTCCATGTTTCGGGACATCTTGTTTCCTCTACAATTTTCTAGCCAGCTAGATAATATATTGTACTATAAAATTCCAACAGAACAGTTAATGCATCTCTGATAATAGGTACTGGTGGAGAAAAGGGGAACCAAAACACACACGCACATTCCCAAAACACTATCCCAAGTGCTACGTTTTCTGTTTCACAGAGAGGGAGAACAGACCACAGGTCTCACCCAGTGCCCGTTAGCAGAAGAGAGACAACCTGGGAAGCAAAGCACAGATCCCCACACTCCTCTGACTGCTGGTACCATCACAATTTGTCTGTTCCCACTACAGAAACTCACAGTAAAAGGGTGATGCCTTAGGGTTTTAACTTTTATATTTTTCATATATTTGTAATCCTGTAATTCTTTAGTGTACAATGCTAAATTCCATATAGAGTGTTAGCTACTGCTTTCCCATTTTGGTCAGACACAACAATTTCTCTCTAGGTCTGGGAATCAAGGACACCTCACTGTCTCAGGGCCCAAGAAATGTAAACAAAAGTGAGTTTGGGGGAGAAAATTTGGGGTAAATGACTTCATTACCTGAAGCTGTAATTGGAAGATTAACCCCCAATATGCAAATGGACCAAACTTAGAAGTCGCCCATTTTTTTGGGTGTAGCTCCTGAGAGGGCTTCATCTGCCCTAAACATAGCTGAAGGCCCTTCAGTAAATATAACCACTTTTTATTCCCTTAATTTTGACTATCCTGTGTTTTTAGGTAAGACCATCAAGGGAAAACACTGAGGAAAAACAGCAGCATCCAGAAACAAAATTCTGCAAAAAAAAGCTTTGAATCTTTTATCCTATGCCTTGGTCTCCAGTGTAGTATAGTACATATCAGGGTTATATGGCTATATGTAAGATTTCCCCTTGTCTTGGTTGCTGTACCAACTGGAATACAGAATCCAGAGGGTGGGATGAATGTTTAAGCACACACATCTCCAAGGTACATTCCTGGGCTACAGCTTTCAACCCTGCATGTGTTTTTGCACACGTGCACAAGAGTTTTTTCACAAATAAAGTATGAGCAAACTCAGGAAGCAGTTGTAATGCAGTTCTCCCACTCCAAGTGGATACACAACTTTTAACATAAATCAGTTCTTCCATGGTTAACAAAGTGGTTATGATTTTTATGGCAAAATTGGAACAAGCTTCCTCATGAACAGAAATATACATTTCTCACTCTCTGAACAATAAACACAGTACTGACATGGGGCAACTTGCATCTTGTTTAAGCACTCCCTCCTTCAACTCCACTGTTATTTGGTTTGTTAAGCCTGGACAAAGGAGAAAAAGGTCAAGCTGGACTGGTACTCTTGCCATCTGTGTTATGATTGCAAATTTTGTTTTAAACCACAATTCCATTACAGCTGTATCATATTTCTGACAAAAGCATTTTTCAAGATAATTCAATGACATTATAAAACTATATCTCAGAATTATCTCTGTTAGGCAAAGAAGCATGGTCCAGTTGTTCTGTCAGGGAATTGATGCTCTATATATCAAAATGTATTAATGTACCTTGGAAGATAGGTAAGCCTGACTGACTAACAGAAAGTAAAGTCTATTCTGTACTGGTTTATGTTGTGGTTTGTGTTTTTACTTATTTAAACATGTCACTGAATTAGAATTGATATTTTTGTGTTTTGAAGAGTAAAGAGGTCATATAGGAATAATTAAGATACATTCTTATGAATGGATATTAAATATTGCAAGACACTATTTTAATCCTAAAATAAAATTAAGTTCTCTAGAAGACTCTGCTTCAATTATTGCTTTGAAACATATACCTGAATATATCAGGATTGCACTAAACCACAAATCAGTGGATTGTGTTCTTTCAGGAAAAAAAATAATCTTAGATATGCTGATTAGTGAAGTCAGTAAAAATATATTCATTTCACAGAAAACTGAAGTTTGGAACCCAATTCCAAGCATCCCAGGCAACACCATGTGTAGGATATACTATATGCTATGAAACAACTCAAAGTTAACTCAAGCATTACTTGAGCAGTGATGCTATATTTTAGAAGTTGTCCTATGGCATTGCCAGAAAACTTTCCTGAACTGAGATAGAAAAATCAGCATTCAAGTAACGCAAACATAGATGTCAAATGCAAAACTCCTCACTATATAAACTTCACCTGGTTCATTATAAAACATCAGACATGTTTTGTATGTAAAAGGATACATTTCACACACCTGCATTTTCTACTGATTTTGATAATTGACCCAGAAGACTCTTGGTTTGTGCTTGAACAAAATATCTTTGAACAAATATATGCTAAATTCAGCTGTTTCTTCAGTGCATTCTTAAGCTCTTATGAACAGCAGTAAGTGGATAAACTTCCCACCAGGACAGGGAAAGAAACAGATCAAATCCCAGGTATAATTATAACAAGAAAACTGAGCTTCCATTCCCTTTTAGTGTATTCAGGCTTACATAGTTTGCTCATCACTTCATTAAATAAGCTGCATATGCACTGAAGGTAAGCCAGTGCAACTCCTGGTTCCCAATAATCCTCCAAAGGGATCTCCTCATTCCAGTCACACTCATGTCTGTATAAAAAGCCTGCAAAATCAGCTGCTACACAGGTAAACTCTTATTTAAAAAAAAGAAAAAAAAAAAAAGCAAAAAAAAAAAGCAGGTTTAACTCCAGTGCCAGGGTTTGTTTGGCTCTTTAAGTTCTGAAAACAAGAAACATGTCAAGTTGCTCTTTACTTTGACAAGCTTTTTGTAAACTGCTGCAAGCAACATTCTAATTTAATTACAAGAAAAAACTTAATAAAGAATCTGAAGTGAAATTAAACTTTTCCTTTCTTTCCCAGTTAGAACATTTATATATATATATGTGTGTATATATATATATATATATAAAAATGTTGAATGAGAGACAGAAGAGAACTACCTATTCCTCCCCATACAGTCACTGTCAATTAATTTCCATTTTAAGATGTTATACCTTTTTTCCCACAAGTTTTCTACCTGTCTCGGTAGGAGCACATAGAATATACCCATTCTAGTAATAGTACAGTTACATCCTCAGAACATTTTTTTAAACTAATGCAGCACTCTAACAGTAGCACCATCACACATTCATGGTGTTATTTACAGGGAATACATTTGTCTATTTTGAGTCTTCATCTCTCCTTTGTTAACACTGCTCTGGCAGGGAACCACAGCCAGAACATTCGTAACAAGCAAGCCAGCCTCTCCCTTCCCTACAGGGATCCCACTGACTAGAAAACCCCACCACCCACTGCTCTCAGTCACTTGAGGACGACCACATTTGATGCTCTCTTTTACGATACAGTATTGTTCACGTGGTGCTCCACTTCCAGAAGTGCCAACAGCTATCACCAGGTTATTTTAGGATCACTGTCTAGCAATTAGGACTAACATGTCAGGTTAGCCCAGCCTACAGTTCAGCCTGCTGGTAGCTGCACACATCTCAGTCTCTGCTGAAGAGACACTCTGTGCTTAAGTTGTAACTTCACTTGCAGGCACTAGCAACTTCAGCAAGTTGTATCCAGTTCTCCATGATCATCTACTCCAAACGATGGAGCTGTAAGACAAGATCGTGGACACTCAACAGTGGTGCCTCATCTTGAGGAAGGTGCACCTGCTGAAGCACCCTCTGAAGTCAGGTGAAATGACTCAGGAGATGAGATATATTAATATAAATAATAATATTAATATTAACGCGCCGCCGGCACGCTGGCTGGGCTGAGATGGCAGCAGCTTGGTCCAGGCGTGTCCCACACAAAGGAAGGACGCCCCGGGGCACCTCGGTGCCTCGCTTGCCAGCCTTCCAGCCCGTGCGGTGGAGGGCACGGAGCCTAGCGTGCCTGGGGCTTTTGGATAGCCCCGGCGCACCCAGAAATGAATGAGCAGAGGTGGCTCTCGGCCGGTGATCCAAGGGTTTATTGTAGAAGCACCCTCAAATGGTCCGAATACCGAAGAGAGCAAGGCACAGTAATCAGGGCTTTATAAAGGATGCAGGGAAGGGGGCGGGGTGACACCACAGGGACCCATAGGAAGAGGAGAAGGATGGGACAGGTCAGGACACCTTCCCTTAGGGGACACAAGAGGTGTCTGTCAACTGTAGACAGAACCACCCCTCAGGAATCCTAGGAATTCAAAGGCAGAAGCCATCTTCACAGAATGGGGGTTTCACTCCTTGGTACCAACCCACCAAACCTCTGTTTCTGGGCTCTGTGGCCCCCCGGTTGGTTCCTTCACCACAACAATGAGACTCACTCAGGGTGTGACTCAGAGGTGAACTTGGATTTGATCAGAGAATGACCATCATTTTGAAATAAAATGCAGATTCATCTTCCTCCTTTACAAGCAGATTAAAAGTAGTTAATCAACACTGCAAAGTCAGAGCTGCAACATATCAGATTACTATGGCCAGGAAACTCACTTAGCTTTTCTCTCTCAGTCTGGGAAGCAGAGAGGCTGCCTGGAAGGTTATGTTGTTATATTTTAGTGGTTTGGGGGTTGGGGTTTTTTTGGTTTGTGTGGGTGGGTTCTTTGAGGTTGTTTACAGTTCGGTGTGTTTTGTTGCTTCTGGGGATTTTTTTTTTACTTTGTTTGTTTGTTGTTTTTGTTTGGTTTGATGTTTGGGGTCTTTTTAACACTTAGAATCACAGATTCTCTGCAGACCTTTATTGAGTAGAAGGTTCCCTATAAGTCCCTATGAGGCTATGTACTGGCAAGGCACCCCAAGCTTAGCTAAATCTGGCCCTCTTGTGCCAGGACAGCAAATCTTGGTGAGCTTTACTTTTCTTACCTAAAGAACATTTTTTCTTTAAGGAAAGAGTTATTTCAGTTTCAGATGGAATGAAGAATCCTTCGCTCTGCTATCTGTAAAAGAGATACTCATGAAAGACAAAGCACAAGTTTTAAATATTATACCTCTGCAGTTTGATTGATATTGCTTTATCTGTTTAGGATACTAGATTGTATAACATTTTGGAACAAGAAGCATTAAACTCATCTTTCATAACAAAGTTAGAATTTCACAGTGTTTATTCAGATTGATACTTAAGCATCCCCCTTTATTATAATCTATGCAATGAATAATTTGCGAAATAATTTCAGGAAATTAATAGTTTAAAACTTGGAATTGTTATTCAAACTGCAGCAGCTACAAGAGATGAAAAGTCTTGTTAATATTAATTAAGCAGAAATAATTGTTTTAAAGAGCCTAGCCACAAAAATGCAGTACTTAAATGTAAGCTCTGGATCTTTTAAAACTACTCTAGATTTGCAGAAAATTTAAACTCCTCCTGGTGAGTGCTTATGTTTTGAATATAAATGAGTTGTTTGACTGCAGTAGTCATGTCTATGCACCATACTACGACAGAAGATTGAAATCCTGACATACCACATCACTAAGAACCTTCTAGCAGAATATTTTGCATAAGTCTAAATGAGTCATTCAGGGGATTTTTTTTTTTTTTTAAAGAGACTATTTCTAAGGAGGGGGAAAGAATCTACTGTAGCTGATTTTTTCCCCCAAAGTATCCTGAGGGAGTTTATATTAAGAGTTTAAAGAATGAAACTGACTTCGGTATTCCATTCTCAGTTGCTAATTTATTATGTGGAGGAAGTCACATGAGCCTTGAAAGAAATCTTGATGAAAAGGGATCTGTCTCAGCTGCATGGGGTTTAATTGACTTAGTCTTGCAGGAAGAATGCATTAGTATTATCTATCCCTCTGTTTAACTATCAGCCAAGTGGCAATCATCATGATGAATTAATTTTCTACTCTGCCATGCAAATCACTCCATTTGTGGACTCACTTCTCTGTTTAGCAGGACACCTGGTTCAAAACCAAAGACCACAGTTCTAGACAAGGTCATTGTAATAACTCAGCAGAAAGGGAGAAGGCTGCCTAAGGACCATCACTTTTACCCTTCTTGTTACATTCAAACAAATAGTCTGTTGGTGTTTTTTCCGCAGGGGGACAGGGCAAGTTTAGAAACTTTTACCGTAGGCCATTATATCTAATTAGTACTCAGTATTTCTTTTGTTTATTTCTAATGATCCAGATTCTCCCTTGACTGCTTTCAGAGTCTGGACCTGCAGGAACTTACCTCAACAGAAGCAGCCTCGGGTTACACCCAGGCTGCACAGCTCTCATCAAGCCAGCATGCAGGTGCTGAAAAAGTAGCAAATTTTGGTGCTGTGTCACCAGGCCTCAATCTGTAGCTCTTTCCTGCACTACTGATGATTTTATAGCTATGAAAAAACAACCCAGAACCCAGCCATCATCCCAGAGGACAGGGCATCTTCCAACGCTACTGTCATTATTGCTGTCGCCAGCCAGCAGCACCACAAAGAGGAAGGAAAAAATATAACTAAATTAACAGAAATTTAGCAAGTCCAATATGGATTGGGAAGCAGACCAGAAAGTTTCTTCACACAGTAGAAGTTTCCTTCACCCATCTGTTGGGTGCAGGAACCCATGGGGAAAGAATCCCAAACAAGCAGCAAGTCCTCTGCAGTTTCACACATTTTCCACAGCACACTGGCATTTCCATCAAATTAGGGACAGTGACACTTTTCCGGAGTTTCAAGATAATGAAATGATAATTGTTTAAATCCACAACAACCAGAAACCGTTCTGAGGAGGCAGCCAGCATTGAGCTGAAGAATATTTTGCAAGTGCACGTTGCCAATCCTTAGTTATTTCCCTCTAGTGTTCAGCAAAACATTACCCTGGAGATATAAGGGGAAAGATCACACAAAGCCTAATTGAATTAGCTTAATTATTGTGCACAGGGAAAAAAACAACACAGAAATAAAAGTGCTGTAGAGAAGATTTTGTTTTCCCAGCTGCTAGTTTTTTTCAGGAACATATGTGACTACTGTAATGCTAGATAACCTAAAGACAGGATGCCCCTACAATTGGAAGGCACACTTGGGACTAAAGAAATAGGTTTAAGTCATAGGTATAGAAGATTTATACTTCACACTTTAAAGGCTGTCTGCAAGGCTGAAGACAGTTCCTGAAGATGGTTCATGGCAGATGTGGGCCAACAAAAACAGAAATACTATTGTGTATAAATTTATTACACAACCTTTATTATGCTAGTCTACTTCCTCTGACAAAGTGGAAACGTCGTGTAAATCTATTTGTAAACAGTCTGATAAATTCCAAACACCAAAACAGCAAGTTCTCCTTGACATTAGAGAAAATGAGAACAGCAGACTCCATCATCAAGCAAGAAGTTAACACGATAAAATCATTAAATCATAGTTAAATAACAGTTTTTCTTCAATGATTACTTTTTAATACATTACCAGTCAATCTTTGCAGGAAGCTTATTTGGGACCATTGTGACCTAGTGAAAACTTCTGGAAGAATTTTCTTTACAGGTCATCCTCCTCCCCTATTTGATTATCTTAAACTTAGGTAGAACACAGTGTTTGAGAAGGGACTGATATATATTGCACTTTTTTCTTTTTTTCTCCTTGTACAACAAGGTGGAAATGAAAACTGCTAAGCAGGGCAAACACCCTAAAGAATTTGTTAAGGGCCCTTCCTCTTTGATTAGGACCTCATATACAGGCTGAAAAAAAGGTAAAAGCTGCTTTTGAAAGCTACAAACGACATAAACTTGCTTTAGTTCATGTATATATTTCCTTACAATCCAACCATTCCTCTAAACAATAAATTAGCTAAACAGTGTATTATCTCGCTAATAAACAGGTTGATATTTCAAAATTAGGATCCAATCTATGGCTTCAATAGCCAAGCCAAAGTGCTCTTTAAAAGCAGTCCAGCAACCACTTCCAAGACTCTTTGTAGATAATACTATTTATGGTACCTGATTGCATCCTGCAGCATAATTCAATCACATTGTGTTCTTGATACCAATCACACAGGATAAGGACAGCAAAAAACTAACCTTGACATTCAGTATAATATTTGCCAGGTATCACAAAGCAGCACATTGCTCATAGAGTTCCAGATATAAGAGATGGGACTTTATTCAAAGCAATCGCAGAAATTCAACAATGCACAGGGCACCACAGAGAGACACTGGTACCATGGTAGGAGATATTTTAGCTTTTTCAAGGAAGACACTTGTACTTCAAAATGACCTAATGCCAGGGTAGGGGTTTTCCTCCCCACTGCTGATAACCACAAACAAGTCACCACTTCATTCAAGTCAGTGAATTATTCTTAACTTAAAAAGGGAGAAAGAAAAAGTGTTGAATTAAATTCTGCCAATTAGAGATTCATGTTGCAGGAGATGGCTTTAATAAAAATAAATCCATTACCTTTAATGTCCATTGGGTATACAGTTAATGACGAGATGTGAGCCCTTACCCACTGGACAGAATCAGCTGCAGTACACAACCAACATACTTGCACTCAACCAGCTAAAACAATAACTGTTTACAGATGCTGCAGTTCTAAAGCTAGTTTAAGACACACATAGTATTTCTTTAGATCTACACTTGAAATATCAGAACTTCTTAGCACACAAAAATACTGTTGTCAAGGCAACAGTATACAGAAGGCAGGCAATTAAAAAACACAGATATTTAAAGAGCAAGCTACTAAATTTAGTATCTTAAACTGCTGCTTGGATAACCTTTTACCATTGAAATGAAAAAGAAATGCTTACTTTTGGTCAGAGACTACTACTTAACAGGATTTAAGTTTTGAGACACTTTGGTAACACCTTTTGAAGTGATTTTCATCCCCTCCAGTTCTGTTCAGACTGAAATGACTAAGGAACAGAAGCTGCAAGTGATCAGCACTTCTGAACATACCAGATCCCATGCTTTTTAAATCCTTAAATAGGCAGGGGAAAAAAATACACCTAACTACCCAGAAGTCAATTTTTTGTCCTACAGAGGCATCTGCTACATCACAATGAGCAGATTATATAGTGGATGGTTAGGTCCTCATTCTGATAAAAAGAAATGTAGTCAGTCAAGTATGATAGAAATAATGGAAATACCTCAAAATAAAACCAAAACAAGATGAAAACTTAATTTCAGCAAGAAAAACATATGCAATCTAATTTTATCTGGGAAAAAACCCTAAAGATTGATTTCAATACAATAGTTTAAAGCACAGAATGAAGCCTTGAACACAAGAAAACTTATTTCAGTGATTAAATTATTTTACCCATCTAAACACATATTTAAAAATCACCTTCTACATAGACACCTTTACATGCTGTGACTGTAAATGTTACAAAAAATTTCTAGTTCATTGTGCTTATTAGATCCAGCTAATCTATGGCCTGAAGTGGGATGCAGTGCAGGAGGATAGTACTACCATATCACTAGCAGCTTTTGTCCTACAATTGCTTTGCAAGCCACAAGTGTCCCACAAAACCACAGATGAACTGGCAAGGCCACGAATTAGTCTGAACAGTTTATATTCAAATTTTAATTCTGTTTCATCAGCAGAGTAGGGTTTTTTTTCCTTTAAGCAATATGAAAGTATATCCATCCAAACCGCAATTTTGTATGTAAAATATTTATATATAAATAAGATATTTATTTTGACACATGCATCAGCCTTATGACCATGACCCTGTACTTTTCCCTTATGCAGAAGCTTCAGTCAGCCCCTAAAGCCCTTCTGGACAAGAGCCACAGTTCCTCCCACACGCTGCACTTGGAGGAACAGACACCACGTACAAGTCTGCCCGCACTGCAAGCTCCAGTTGAGACTGCTCAGAGCCAAGTCCCCTCTCAGCAGCCGTGAAGGCATTCCTTTTATTTCTGAAGGGGATCCAAAGCTCTGCAGCTGGGCCAGCAATGCCACACCAGCCTGCCGCTGAAGCTGGGACACATTCAGCAGAGCCATGGCTTACCTGCTCGCCCGGCAGCGCTCCGGGAATGCCATGCCAGCCCTGGCAGCAGCGCGTGCCCCCGGGCACAGGGACCGCTCTGTGCCAGCCCCCGGGCACGGGAGCATCCCCCGCGTGTGAGCGCCGCAGCGCTCAGCAGAGCCGCGCTGCCAGAGGAGGCTGCTCTCATCAGCAATCACCTCAGATTCACCGCACAGACTTTGCCGTGCAGATGCACTTGTCAACGGAGTTGTTTTCTCAGACCTGGTGCTGACATCCCCCTGCCATCACCGTGCGGAGGGCGCCTTCAGCCACACAGGCAGAGCGCATCCTGGGCACTGAGGAACCCAGGAACTCTGAGGTCTGTGGATGCTTGAGGGAGAAGGGGAGAAGCACCCACTCAAGTCATCCAGTTTGGAATATGCACTAACAGTTCTGGTCACCTACAGTGTACACATCAATGAAGCTCGGGGAGGGCAGAGGGAGCAAAGAAGAGGAAAAAAAGGAGAATCACCATTATAACTCTATTTAACTGCTTTTATCACCACTACACATTGTAGCTTTACATTTTAATGGCATTAAAGTACAAAAGGAAAGCAAGCATATATTCTGAAAACGCAGTTAAGGCTGCTTAGTGCCAATTCCTAACAATTGCTTTGTTATGCTGTATATAAAGAACAAAATAGTTGTCCTCTAGTCAGAACTTCAAGTCATGCAACTTAACAGAAGGCAATGTGGGTAGGATCAAGTCCTCACTCTCGAACCCTAAGCCACACCAAATCATTTTTCTAAGCAAAGTCATCAAGTTAAAACAGCAGCTTTCTCCAGATCTGCGTAATTTTGTGCTATAAGTTAAGAACAAATGAGGTCTTAAACACTTTTCTAAAGGCTGCATATGAACTAAAGAAATTAGAGGGCTTTGTGTTGCTAATCATGACTACAGTTACTAAGTTCTGAAACAGTAATAAAATCTAAATCTTCATTAAATTTATGAGAGAGTATTTATGGCATGCAGATTTCTTGTTATTGCATAAAACCACTCATTCTCAGCTCTGAGTTGCATTTACATTTTTTTAAAGCGTTCTTTCAACATAGCAAGCATGCAAATGCATTTGAGACTTGATGGTGCTATTTAACTGTACAGCCAGGAAACACATTCTGAGAAATGCAAACCACATGTTCTTCAGAGAAATTAAATCACAAAGACAGGTTTTATTAAGCTCTGCAACATCAGTTTCCCAAAGCATGGTCTCCATGTGTTCAACAAACATGACATCAAGTACAATACTTTAGAGATCCACACTTACTAGACTGCCATGCTTATTAGTGTTTTGGAAAGTGACTGTAGCTTGTAACATCCACATTTGTGGTTGTTTTACGCTGTCTCTTTGCTAATACTATCTCAACAGCTCTCTGGAGCAATCTTAGCTCAAGACCTAGATGGATTCTGGTTTAACACCAATATTTTAAGAATTGCCAGTGCCCCTTCACAAGGCAAAAGGAGCATGCTCAGCCTCAGTCTCACACCAGAAATAAAGAGGGTGGTCCATCAGGTCTGGGGAAGGCCCATTTTGGATGGCAAGCATTAAATTGAAGAGCCAGGCAGACACAAATGAATACCATTGTGGCCAGAAGGGACCACGAGATAAATGACTGGACTGACGTTTCACAACAGTCTCTCACATTCTGAATCCAGTAACTTGCATTTAAATCAAGCAAAGCTTACAAAAAAGTACTAAATACTGGACCAAACGCCTCTAAATATGGAGGATCTATTCCCAGAGGTTAACAATCTTCTCTGTGCAAGACATCATGTGTTTTAAATAAATTTGTTAGTTTGGACTTGTCCTTCCTTATTGCTCCCTCCCCTAGTAGGCGTTCAGCATCAAAGATTTTCTGGCCATGAATATACTCCAAGTAATAAAGTTACCTCTGCAACATTTCATAAAAGGCTTAAAACAAATTATGGGCTAAGCTCCATAAACATTCACCTTGGATTTCAGGTTTTGTGGATTTTTCCAACATATTTCTCATAGTAGAATTAGCCATGTCATATGCAAGAGTCAAAAATAAACTTTCCTGCACCCATTTCCCTTAATCATGACATGATGAGGACATGCTGAACAGAGCCCCTGCAGTGACCACTAAATTCCTCCCTCCCTCTGGCAGCACAGCGTACATTGCTCAGTCCTAAGCTCTGCATATGTGTGAATCTTCTTCAAAGCTCAGGCAACTCAAGCCATTCCGTGAGTGAAAAATGATGAATTAGTGTCAGAGCTTGAAATTATCCCCATAGAGATGCAACAAGGAAGACCCAATTCTGTTACAATTCCCTGATGGCAACTTCTGCAATACAACTGTTTTGTGTGTTTTAAACAATTTAGTAGGTATTTTACTGCTAGTGATATTTTTTGTGTGCGTGTTGTAACATACTGCAAGAAATCACTTGATCAATAAAACTTGTACATAAAGAATATTTGACAGAGCCTGCTTTCCTGTAAATCGTGCTAACAAACTTTAAAAATTTGTCCTTACATAAAGTGAATCCTCATTACTTTTTTCAATTATTTTACTTAGAACTGACAGCAGGATGCCCAAATTAATGCTCTCTGCATCAGCCATTCATCTTAATCAAATATTGGTGGTATGAGCTTTTGAATATGACCTTAAATCTGCAAGTATGGAATAATTTTATATGGCAAATACACCAACACATTCTACCCTATCTTTTTTCTGGTTTCATGGGAAGACAAGACCTGCACCTGCCAAAGGTCAAACTTCCTATCCAGGAGCTGTCAGAAAGCAGCAGACCCCTGAAGCATGAAATTAATATAAACACAGTGGAAAACTAGTGGAATACAATCTCTTTTAAAGCCCATCCAGTACCTGGTGCCGTAAATCTCCACAAGCTTGCTACACTATCTTTGTGTTCAGTCATCAAGATCTTCCTTACTGTGTCCCAAAATCTCTTCTGCAAGCCTAGAAAGTGCCTCCTGAGAACAATTTTGTTTCCTCACCACCACTACATGTTAAAGTGTGTTTATGACTATGCTGTGGCAGCATTTCACTCTTGAGAGGCTCTCCTAAAACTTCGAACCCAAATTTGTTTGAGAACACATGTCCAAACAAATAGAGAATCCCAGCTCCAGAAATGCCTTACCTAGGTCATAGGTTACAGAAAAACTCCAACCCAAAAGGGACCCATCATGAGGCTTGTAAACAAGATCTCACCAAGTTCTTCTCAAGTTTGCTTGTGCCAACAGCTGTGTTAATTTGTTGTTCATTACTGCTCTCCAAATCCATAGTCAGATTTTAAGCAGTGCATTTCAAAGTTGGATAATAACAACAAAAGATAAGCATAGTAAGAGATCACTGTGGTGTATACCATAAAAAAAAAAGTATACCTGTGATGAATATTACCATGGAAATTGAATTTCCTTATCTCTCCAGGCTTATAAACATCTGGGGCAATTCTATGATTCTTAAATTGATTCTGTTTCTTATTCATCATAGATAATACACCAGGGAATTATGCTCAATTAAGAAGCACAAGTGTTTGCTCCATGTCTACTGCTAACATCTAAATCCTAATACTACTTTATAGCAGGAAACTTGAAAAACATTTTAGAGCCATTTGAGATCCTACACTTATTATGATACAACTAACATATTGCCACTGAAGCTGATCTGGAAACAGACTTTCCAAATGAAACAGAGTATAAGGGATAATTAGCAAATGCATAGGTAACATTTCCTGTCTAGCTTTTCAGAGAGCAACTGTTCTCAATTACGAATTTTTAAAATGGGAAATCAAACTGAACACTGAAAGCAATTACTAGCTATAGGGAAAAAAAATATGGGAAGAAAGCACTCGGTTCAGAGTTGTAAGAACCTAGCAGTAAAGTTACTGCCTTCAATTTCACCATCTGAAAATTACATGGACCTCAAAATTTTTTTTTAATCTTCACGTTCTCTCATCTCCAATCAGCAGCTGCCCAAATGCTTCATTACACACTAACAGGACAAGCCTTTAAGCGAAGGGGGCTTTTCTCTGTGTTGCAGTCAGTCTGCATTTTATATCCCCTAAACCGTAAGTGAGCTAAGTATGGAACAGGGAACATGTGCTGCTATAAGAGGTAACACAACCAGCCTAACCAGGAATGACTATGGAGACAGCTCACCAGACACTTCTTTCACGTTCTCATGGTGCAGAAACCCGGTAAAAAGACACAACACAGAAGCAAAAAGAAGGTCTTTCGGGGAAAGAAAAAATAAAAATTTAAACCGTCACCTAACTCTACACCACTTCCTACTCCCCATGGGTAATATCTATCCTTTTAAAAGCCAAATTGAAGGAGAAGCAATTATTATGAGAAGAAACACTAGGGTAGTATCATTAGAAAAAAAACAAGAGATCTTCAGGAACTGCATCACTGAGACTTCAGTGGGAAAGCACCAAATACTGCTGCAAGAATGTCTTTACACTACCAGAGTAAAAGCAACATTCACAAAATTTATCACAGAAAACGTATGTTGTACTTACTACCACCCAAACACTTCAAGATTAAAATTTCCATAGCAGTCCTAATTATCCCATAATGCATGACAAGTGTTTTGTTGCTAGTTTTTACAAGTACAAGAGAGATCATTTATAAAAAGTCATTTAACTGTCTAAGGACATCACTATTTTAAAGCTTGTTTACTGGACAAGCACATACAGCCTCGAGAAGACTTAATTTAACTTGCAGCTCCACATACACTTGCACAGCAAATGAGTAAATGCTGAATGGTCTATAAATACCTTTACTACCACGGATTTGGTTTCTTTCCAGGACTAAGAAAGGGGGGGAAAAAAAAAAAAAAAAAAAAAAAAAAAAAAAGGGCCCGGGCACCTGAAACTTTATCCTCTGGGGGAGCGTTACAGCTGTTGTTACAGCTGTTCCCATTTGCAGCTTTAACAACCTGCCCGCCAGCAAAAGCGGCGCAACCGCATCCCAAGGCAGGGGACGCTCCGGGGGGACCCGTATGGCGACACTGATTTTTTGGGAGACGGACACGAGAGTCGCGCCCGTCACTCCGAGATGCGCGATTCGCCCAGCGAGCCGGCGGCAGAACCCCTTCCACGCCGCACATCGAAAGGAAAAGTTCAGCTAATAAAAAAAAGTAATTTCGCAAAGCACTGACAAATAAAACTCCCGAGCGCTGCATGGCGCTCCCGGCGCTGGGGCTGCGGAGGGACCCCCGCCCGGGGAGGGAGCGCGGAGCGGTGCCTACCCGAGCGGCTGCGGATGACATCGCGGAACTCATCGGCGGCCGCTTCGCCCCCGGCAGCGGGGCCGAGGCGTCCCGGCTCAGCCATGCCCGAGGAGCTGCGGAGGGAGGCGGGGGAGCGAGGGCGGCGGGACCCGGGCCGGGCCAGGTGTGGAGCGGCGCCGCCCGCCCTGAAATAGCGCCGGGGCGGCGGCTCCGGCCCCCCGCCCCCGCGGTCGATGGAGAGCGCAATGAGCGCGCAATGGCCCCCGCGGGGCAGGAGCGGCCGCAGCGCACCGCCTGCGGCAGCGACGGCGCGGACGGGACGGAGCCACCCTGTCCCTGGCAGCGGCGGGGTTCCAACTTTTCGGGGGGAGTGTCCGCTCAGCCGCACGTCGCTGCGGCTCCGAGCAGCCCTCGCTGCCCCGGCGGAGGGGTCAGGGCAGCCGGCTGTGCCCCGCCTGTGCCGCCGCGGCTGCCCGTGCCCCGCGGCTCTGCCCGTGCCTGCCCCGGGGGGTGCGAGCCCTGTCGCAGGGATCAAACGACAAACGCGCTAGAGTTTGTCTTCTGCCCCCTCCTTTGTAGTTCATCCTCGGAGGGGCGAAGGTCCTGAATACCGTGTTCGGTGGCACTGCTCCAAAGCCACCCGGGTGGCAGCCCGTTGGCACCTGCAGGCTGGTCAGATCCCTCATCCGTTTGCAGGAACATGGGACACAGGAAAACATTTCCTCTTGTGTTTAATACAGGAAAGGCGCATCTTTGTCCCCTCTCACGGCAGTCAAGGGACAAAACGCTTCCCGCTGGCACTGCTTCCTTGCAACCTTCCATTAAGTGTCAATTTGGATGGCTGCCTCCAGCCCACCATTATTCCTTTCCCCTCAATTTTCTCTCAACATCAACTTTCAGGAGTTGCCTTTTATGCTGTTTCCCTCATCTCTCCAGGCCCCCAAGCAGATTGCATCACCTCATGGGGAAAGTAACCAGGCACAGGAAATAAATGTTCTTGGATGTATTTAAACACCCGCTCTCTTTAGAAGAGAAATCCAAGCTCTTAAAAACTACACCTTAAAATACAGTCAAGCAGATAATCACCTGGTTTTGCTAGTTCATAGGACAACAATGCAGTGTATTTAATACAAATGTAGCCTAGCTTCTTCTCAACTTTAACACTAATTCATAGATAATTCATAAACAGATAAAGAGGGACGGGAAATTAAGAATAACCTGTAGAAAGGATGTATGCTTTCACTTGTATTTGCATAGATAAAGGACTTGCATCTCTTCACGTATTCCAGAGTATATCAGAAGAAATGTACTCTTTTGAAGATAACAGAGTCAAACAGAATAAAACTAGGTAAGAAAACCAGGTCAGAGACAACGAACAATGAGAGGAAAACTATTTACAGGCAGCAAAGCATGTGGTGGTAGATTCCGAGGAATGGGGCTTGTGTCCATCTGAAGCAGCAGGACACACTCTCCACACGGTGGGGGTGTCTCGTGGCTGGGTTCTGTCCTCCTGTTGTTCATAAAGAGTCTTAAGAGATTAAGTAGATGTGGAGTTTTTTCATAATCTGATAATTCCAATAGTATTTTTTAAGGTTTGTTTGTGATGATTAGTGTTTATTACTTCAACAAAGTGAACAGGAAAAGAATGAAGTATTGCCAGCCTTAAATAATAAAAAAGCATTACTCAGAAAACGCATGAAATTGTCCTTGGATTATTCAGGGGAGAGATATCATATTTCTTTGTCCATATTCCCATTTTCAGTTCCCTCTGGTTGCCCCTGATGTGTGCCAACTCTCACAAACTTCCAGTGATGCAATTTTGGCTCCCACCACAGGGGTTCTTGCTAGAAAACCTGTCTGAGATCAAATTGCAGGCTGGGTTACACCAGCTAGTGAGGAGAGCCTGTAGTTTCTCCTCCAGTATTGCTATTCTGTTTAGTACCCTGTTATAGCCCACTGCCAAGTTTGTCCCAAGCTATCAGCTAGATTCTCCTAGTCCCACAGCAATCCAGACATTCAGTAATTTGTGTCTGTCTCCCTATGTCTTGGTTTCTCAGCCTCTGCCTCTCCCTTTTAGCTGACTTGCTTTTTGCATTCTGGTGCTTTGGAGGAGGTGGCAGCTCCCGCACGCCCTCCCCTCCCCCATAACATGCACAGCATTGCAGAATTTAAAATGGGATTCATGAACTTCTCAACAGCTGATCCAGAGCCTCCCATGCGTTGTCTGCTCTGTCTTTAAAACCCATGTGGGGAGAGAGTATAGCTGCTTCCCTCTTCTTATGCTGGCTCATCTTCTGTCTGTTCCTGAGGCCAAAAGGGAGGGAAGATAATTTAGACTTATTTTGGCCAAGTTGTGATCACTGTTCTTCCATAACAGCAATGTAGAAGGAAGGCAATCAGGACAGAGACAAAAATTTCATGACCAACACTTGTCACTCCAGACTGCCTGTATCAGTAGCCAAAATCTCATTACTGTGATTTGACAACAGGAAGAACACTGTCTTATATGACTGTATGCCTATATTCAGCATTTAAGAACACATTCTTAAATGCTGAATCTGTTCTACTTTGTCTTAGAGACGCAGCAAGACTGTATGCAGAACTTCAATGCTAGAAGCCTTAACAGATTTGATTGACTTTATGAGCTGGCATAGTCCCTTAGTGTTCAGTACCTCATGTTTTGGGGCTAAGTAAAAATTCCACGTCCCACTTCTGCAAACGCTACCTGTTACACCCACATATATATCTCCACACACACATATGTATGATTGCAGCACCGCTGTTGGTTGAGTTCAGAGAGTCTCCACCAAGAATTCCCTGCTTTCCCTGCAGGACATTTTTTATCATTCTGCTTATGGGTCTTGATTCCCCACGAACAGGAATCTTGTTTGAGACAGATCTGGTCTCCAGGAATCTAATCTAATCACAAAACTTTCTTAAGTATTTAAACTCCTGAAGCCCAAATCAAGGTAAGACTCTAGAGCAACATATATTACATTCTTTCGATAAAGTTGTTCCATCATGTTAATCAGAGGGAAAAAAAAGGTTTTATATGCCTCTTTCCCAGAACAATTATTCTATTCATGAGGAGGGTTTTCTATCAAGGCCCATAAATGTCACAGTAAATGTCTTCATCACACAACAACCAAATAGAGAAGAGATTGGTTTGTGACACTGTCTAATCACATAGAATCGTAGAATCTCTGCATCTAAAATTCTCCCTGATTTCAGCAACCGTGCATGTGTGTTTTAAGCTCAGATGCAAAGGAGAATTCTTAGATCACACTGGTGCCTGTAGAACTGCAAAACCTGCATTCAACCCACTCTGTGAATTTTGAAGTATGTCACTTCTTTAAACCTCAGTGGAAACTAGCATTCCCAAAACTTAATAACATATTGTATGCTTAAAAGAAGAAAAAAATCCTCAAAACAAGTAACAAGAGTAATTGGCTGGTTTTGATGGTGAATATTTGACACGTAACTTTTAAAGTAATTTTCTGGGACACATATGTGTGTGTGCATGTACTTCTGTGTGTGTATACATGTTCATGTAGAATGTACATTGATTGCTGGTTAAGGATGAAGAGAGTATGGTCAGGATCAATGATGCTAAACAAGAACTGGCAACTCTTGCTAGTCAATTCTTGTCCCAGAAAACAAGTTTCACTCAGTTTATAGTCACCCATGGAAAATCTTGAACTGTGTTTTTAATGTATGTTATTGGAATTATTTGGTTCGTTTTTTGTCAGAAGCTGAGGCTGGTTAATTAAAATACTAGGAAGGCCTTCAGTTAGAAATTAAATTTTAGAACGAACAATATACTTTAATGAGATAAGTCACAATTATTAAAAGACTATTTCAGCAAATTATTGACTTAATAATAGACTCTCAAACATGATTAGAGTCTGAGGTTGGAAGTGCTGGGTGATAGATTATCTAACTTTAAAGGCATTTGAATGGTTTGATTAAATATACTGATCTTTTTTTAGATGCACGTTTAAAGGCAGACTTGTTGCTAGTCATGTTGAGGCAGCTGCTTATTGTCAACTACAAGCTGAAAAAAGCATTTACTTGGTCAAAATTAGACTTTATCCAAAATTTTCATTAATATAAACAATGTAATAAATATTATAATAGACCAAAAGATTATATGCGAAGATGTCCCAACTTTCAGGTTGGTAATCATATTCCTTGGCAAGAGAGGTCTAAAACTTTAGGAGAAAATTTAACATTCTGGATTAAAATCTTTTTTAAATCCTACAAAACCACGCATGCCGTTTCCAGGAGTTCATGTTACATTCTGGCTCTGCCAGGTCATTTGTGATACATCAGAACTATTTCTACAGCTTGATTAAGCTAGGTAGGGGAGCTGTTTGTAAAAATCTACCAAAACACTGTCTTCCCTGAAAAAAGAAGTTATTTATCCTAGCCACGGTGAAGGACCTACCCTATATTAAAACCAGTTTTTTGGCTATGTAGGATTTTGATTCTCATATTATCTTTTAATTATTCTATAAATCAAAATGAATAAACAGTCAGAAAAGTATATAAAAGCTTTCCTTGCGAAAATTTACGCTTTAAAATGATGGCTTTGAAGCAAAAAGGAAGCATGGCTGTGCTACAGACTTCATCTGCCCTAACTAATTTATGGCAACTCCCTCAGCTAACAAGAATCACATGGTGTAAATGGAAAATGAGCCCATACTGGTATTGAAAATAAAGAGGTAATTTATTTCCATCTTTCAGAAGTGCTATTCAAAACTGCATATAGGCTTTTGTCACAGTTGATTAAAAAGCTTGGGTTTCATCTTAGAATTAGTTTTATAATCTATTCAAGCAAAACTGAAAGTCAGCACTCTAAATACACTGAAAAACCTGAAAGCTTATTTGCTGATAAGTACTTACTAAACTGGTGACCTGCTTACCTCCTGGGAACACAAATACTGGTGAACGACGCAAAATCTTGTCATGGGCTTCCTCATGAAAATGTGTTTGTGATGGATCATCTTAGGCCTTTTTTTCTGCCTTTTTTTTAGCTGCTACGATATCTGTAAAATTGAAGATTTATTAGAAAGCTTTACATATGAAGCAGTGCTGTGAAATATTTACTTTAGATTTGATTTTTGGTGTGCTTAATTCTGGAGAAAAATGTATGTTGAATCTTTAATAAAAAGACCTCTAAGTAACTGACACTAAATAAAAATAAATGCCAAAAGGAATTATTTTTTGCACAATGATGTATCCTGTACTAAAGCCCTTCTATTAAAAAGTTACAGAATAACCTCTCAGTTGCAGCACTCATAACTATATTTACAAAGGCAATCAGCAGTGCCTCATGCATTGGCTTAGCACTCTGTGAAGCAATGCCTAATTACATTTTCCTAGCTATCATTAGGCATCTTTTGGCTTATACTGTCATGTGCAGTAAATGCTTAAATGTTTTGGTCCCTATACTCAAAGGCATTTCAACATCTAGTTCTCATTTCTAATTTATAAAAATTAGGGACCACTAGGGACCTTTTCCCAAAGCCAAAGTATTTGAAATTTTGTCTGTGTTGGAAACTTGTGAACAAAACTAGATTGTCACAATAGTCTTGATCCAATACTGCTGTGCCTACAACTTCGATAAAACAGTCTATTTTAATTTTTTTTAAAGTATTCTTCAGCAAATCTTTATGCTATTTCTATTTGCATTATTAGTATTATGTATACTAATAATGGACTATTATTAGTCCATTACAAATAATCTAGTATAAATATATCTACACTTGGACAAAACTGCCCATCACATCCAAGGAACATTCAATCCATGAATGAAGTGGTTTAGTTCCAGAGAGACCTTATCATTACCCAAAATAAAATATCTCCAAACTCAAGGAAAGTTTTCTTCTCTCATATTGTATTCTTCTCAACATCATTGTAGTAGTTGTTTAAAACAGCAAACACTACTTTTTTACTTTTTTGGGGTTTTTTTTATTTTATTTTCTCCTCTTTTTTTTGTGTTGTATAGCAGGTTTTCACTTCCTGTAATAAATATTCCTGATCCCCTTAAAAATTTCTGAAAAAAGTCTTATATTTTAGTGTGAGCTGTATTTGATCTAACTTTAAATGTGTCCCTCGTGGTTGTTTGGGCACACCTGCTGGGGTGTGCATTTACAGAGGAAGAGTTAAAGAACAGATCACTATGTGTGTGGCATATGCATGATTATATGCATAGGTTATGATTGTTCTTTATGCCTAAAAGAATGCTTTTTCTCCAGTCAAAAGAGCAATTTCACTCTCCATTTTCCTAGTCTTGCATAGGTCTAAGTTCGCCTGTTTAATTTTAAGAACATGAGTAGAGGTAGAAAAAAATATGCAGATAATAGTCCTGTAATTCACTTAATAATAAGTTAGGCAACAAATATTTGAACACAAATAAAATTACAAAGTGTTGCTCTGAGTATCATACACCTGAAGCAGAAAATTCAAAGGCATTATCAAAATGACCCAGCATTGTGTTAAGTAGAGAACCAGTGACTAAATAAATTGACAAAAGGGTGCGAAAAAGAAAAAATAAAAGCCAGTGATCAAGTACTTCTGCTTCACCTCGCTGGTAAAACAGCACTTAGTTTACTTTTATAAGTGCTACTGCCTAAGAAAGAAAATGTCATTCTAAAGAGCAAATGTTAAGAAACTTGAGCCTTTGGGACTTTGGAAACTGTTGTTAAAGAAGCAAAAAGCTTGGAGCGGTGTAAATATTTTTGGATAACTTGGATGTGCTGCATCGCATGGAGCAAAGTATGGTATTTTCTAAAATGGTTAACCCTCTGAAAAGCAGAAAGAGTGGAGGAGCTGCACTACTCTAATTTGGCATTGTTAAAACTGTAATTGCCAGCTCAGGTTTGCATGAATTTATGGAGGCCTCTTTAACATGAGGTTAATTGGCAAGGCTTTTCAAAGTCTCTTCAGATGCCTGTGCTAGTCTAGCACAGCCCGGGAGCAGCTGATGCTCGTTACCAGTGCATTGTTGCTCATCTGGCTGTGACATCAGCGTGCAGCCACGACGCAATTCGAGGCAGTCGTGTTCGCACGTTACCCGGTCACACTGCAATGGGAACTAATAGACTCTCACGTTGCGTCTCCCAACAAATCCAAGGACCACCGTGCACCTCTGGAGGCTAAAATACCTGCCTCTTTTAAGACTAGTCTTGGAGCAAGGCTCCACTGGGGTTTTTTGCCATCAAGTTCTTCTCTGTGGAGAAAGTCAGATTTCATTTTCCTGGACTGACTGTCAGGGATTAACAGCAAGTGTCAAATTCACATTCAAAATATTTGCAACAAATTCCTATTTTTGAATGACATTTTGTCAAGGGCTTTTTAATTATTGTCATCCTCAAGTGTATCTACAGATTGACCTGTCAGCTGTGAGGCAACTGCTCTGATAAATCATTGTGATTGTAGAGGAATTTCGACCAAAATGTTTTAAATAATTGCACTTAGATCGAAGATATATAATACAGTAAAAAAGGTATATAAAACACAGTAAAAAGGATTGGAGAAGTTAGAAAGGAGCATTTGAATCTTTCCTCTCAACAGAAACAAAGGAAAAACACAGTAAGAGGTCATTCTTCTCTTGTGAAATTCTTCAATCACCTGCAGAGTTAAAAGGAAGCTTTTAGTCAGATCTGTTCATGATTAAAATATATTAGCAAGTCCGAACAACTTATATATTAATTCAACAATATGTTTTTTCTGCTCTGAATGGTGTAGACAGTGTTTTACTCTTTCAAATATTTGTAAAGAAGGCATGTGCCCGGCACACTGAATCCAAATTCTTAGAGCTGAAATATTAAAGGAAAACCAGTTAGAGATGTATCCCTGCAGAGCACTGAGTCGCCTGCCAGCAAACTTAGTGTGCACAGTCAGAAATCGGTTTATCTGTGAATCACCCAGCATGGCCATGGCCCTTTAACACTTCAGGACTAATTTCATACCCTTGGTTGCCTGTTCTTACACCTCTCAGGGTGCAGCAAGAGCAGGGCAGCCCCTCTGGGGCCAGGACCGTGAGGACTCCCCATGGGAGGGGCAGGGTCAGGCTGGGCAGCCCAGGTCCACCCCACTGTCCCAGCCTGGAGCAGCTGGGGGGCACCAGGGGGGCCAGTCCTGGGCACCGGGCACCTCGGTGGCTTGGTGGGTGTCTGAGGCTGGCATGTGAGCCACTGCCTGCGCCCAGCTCTGTGGCACCCCTGGCTGGGAAGTATATTAATATGCCAGCACGCTGGCCAGGCTGGGGGGGCCGCAGCTTGGTCCAGGAAGTCCAACACAAAGGGAGAACACCCTGTGGCACCTCGGTGCCTCGTTTGCCAGCCTCCCAGCCCATGAGGTGGAGGGCACGAAGCCTGGCGCGCCTGGGGCTTGTGGATAGCACAGGCGTGGCCAGAAACAGATGAGCAGAGGAGGCCCTTCGACCGGTGCTCCAAGGGTTTATTGTAGAAGCTCCCTCGAAGGGGACCGGATACGAAGAGAACAAGACAAGAGACTGAGGCGCTTTTTAAAGGGATACAGGGAAGGGGGCAGGGATGGCATAGGTCCCTACCTAAAGGAAGAGGAGAAAGGTGGGACAGGCCAGGACACCTTCCCTTAGGGGATACAAGGGGTGTCTGTCAGCTGTACACCGAACCACCCCTCAGGAATCCTAGGAATTCAAAGGCAGAAGCCATCTTCACAGAAAAGGGGTTCTCACTCCCTGGTACCAGCCCACCAAACCTCCCCCCTGGGCTCTGTGGCCCCCTGGTTGGTTTATTCACCACAACAGGGAAGGGCAGGGCTGCGGGGAGTTGGAGTGCTGGAGCAGGACTGGTGGCCCCGGGGGGTGACATGGGGTCCCCAGCTGTCAGCAGGTGGAGGGACCCCGGAGAGGGGCTGGGCAGGGGCAGACAGGGCTGGGGGTGTCACACAACAGGGCTGGGTAAGTGGTGGACCCTGTCAAAGGGGTTTTGTATCAAGGTGACACACGTATGGTGGTGTACAGTTACAGACGACGCTGCGGGGAAATTCTAACACAGTCATCTTCCAGGACAAAGGACAGGAATGAGCAACACACAACAAGGATGGGCCTATACCCGGCCTTTTCCTGCCCTCTCCAGCTGCTGCAGTTGCTGTGTGGCTATGGCCTGTCCGGGGAGCAGCTTGTCCAGCATCATCTTGGAGCTAGCACCACAAACGAAGATCCCTGTTCCACCAGGAGGCTTCAAGCTAAAGTTGTGTAAGGCTGAGCTGCCACCAAATGCACGATGCGCATGCAAGTGCAAGCAGATATTCAAAGAAGGAGAAATGAGCAACTTGTGGAATGTGTAATCAATCTTCCCTCAAGCATATATTAGTTTGCCTTCCAAAGAGAATGTAAAATCAAAAAGCTTATTTCCATCTATTAATTTTCCCACTACAATGAGGTAAACACAGAACATGTTTGTGTTCAGAAGGAGTAAGATGATCTCACAGTACACATATATGCTGGTATTCTTCATTCTCGCTATTTATTTTTGTTAGAACTTAGGAAGTGTTCATGGAGCTGGAAATTAAAATTACTCTGAATGTCTTGCTGTTTTATATGAAAAAGGTTGATACTAAACAACCATTGTCCTAGGTTAGTTCCTTGCAGGGTCTTCTGAAGAGCTAGGAAACAACAACAGTCACTGGCAACTATTTTGCAATGCAGAATTCTTCCTTAATATACAGATATTTTTCTGTTTACTTATTAATAAAATGAGTAAAAACAGAGGCATGGACATTGTACATATAACTAGGAAGTGGTGGCAAGCAAACATCACTTGGGCAGCATCCAGCAGTTTTACTTCCCTCCCAGGATGGTAATGTGGCTGTGTTGGACATATTTATCTTTTATGTGTTCTGTAGTTCAGCCTGTCAGCTACAATTCATGTTTTCATCTTTATGGCTGCAAAAACAATACTCACCATAGGAATGGTTGATGTAAATGAAGTTATTAATACAAAGACATCACTATTTCCAATGTTAATTTACACCATTTAAGTACAGCTGGGCCAAGGAGAACAAAAATCCTGCAGTCAATGCAACTTTTAGAACAACTGCAAGGGTTCTCATTTCCACTTGAAAGTACATTCATTCAGCTCTACAATGTTTTGTTCGTCATCTGATACCTCTTTTGCTTTCACCTGTTCTATTACAACAGTTTTATGTATTTCTGGTGAGGAAAATGGCAGCTAGGTTCTCACTCTGCAAATGTTTTTATGGATGGAGTCAGAATTAACAAATATAGAATCTAACTGTATTTCCTGGACTAATTAAAAGAGTAGAGTGCTAATTGGAAGACTGGCTGAAAAAGACTGTAAACCACACTGAGAAGGTCTCAGAATAACTCCATATTTATGAGGTGACTATCTCCCTACTACATCTCTGCTCGCTGCCACCCCGGCTCTGATTGTCCCTGAAATCAGCACGGATATCAGATAATTGTGTAATATGATTTGCTTTAGCTTTTTGAGAACAGTGTTCTCAAATAGTTCCATGCTGAAAACCCTACAGCTCATACTTACAACCGATACCCATTGTACACATACACTTAATCTATGTTTATTAGTTGCTTTAAATTAATGGAAGTGCCTAAAACAAGTATATGAAAAAACAAATCTTTGTAGGATACATTCCAGTGCAATGAGAAAACAAAAAAGAAAAAGAGACAAAGACACAAAGAAACAAAGAAAAAAACCCCTGCCATGAATCTGCTCATATATTACTTTATTGATTTATTGACATTACAGTTTAAAATACTTATTAGATTTCATTAGATTCTAAAATTTTACCCTGAGCTGTGCTAAAAAATGCAATTCTCTTATTTCATGGAATGGCATATTTAAAATGTGTTGGTATGAAAGCACTGTAGTGGCATTACCAAAGTGTTTTTCTTAGGTACCATTCAGATATATTTCATAGTGACAAAACATTGCATTAAAATATACCAAAATAAACTTTTTAGCATTACCATAATGAAATATTTTGACATTACTGGGATCAAAAGAGAAACTTGCAAATACAAAAGTAAAAAGAAATTGTTCTGAAATTCATAAGATACTAAAATCTCCTCTGACTGCATTTTCATTTACAAAAAACAGTATTTTTTGTCATAAAATTGTTCTCTTGTTTTTTTTTCCTTGCTTCTTTATGGTTTTTTTTTTTTTTTTTTTCAACAAGACCTAGGGATTACTCACTTTTAAAAAAATATGTAAAGGAAATCCTACATGTGGGCCTGAAAGTAATACAGATTTATAGTTAGTTAATGTCTCTTTCCAAGGAATATAAATAAAAGCATACAAATCTCTCTCTGTCCCTCTGTGCTCCATGTTTTCACAGGTTCACTCCGTGCTCATTTTCTGACCCATATTCTCCCTACCCCAGGTTTATTTACAACCAAACAAATGGCAGTGACTGATGTCATTCCACAGACCACCTGATTTCCTATGTCAGGATGGCTGTGGCTCTCTCAAATTATTAAGTGTATGTCCAGGTCCATGAAATGAAAAGAATTAGGATGAAAAACAGATATTTCATTGGTCAGATTAGTTCAGTGTAGCCATGCTAAGTTGTAGTAATAAGGGAAGACTTATTGTTTCCTGCCCTCCATGGCAGAATGAGAATTGTTGNTCTGCCCAAACGGAAGAAAAGTAAACAGGTTCTAAAATCTTTCTACTATTGTCATGCCCTTCCCTTTTCCCCTATAAAAGGAAGGATGAAAGCCATCTAGAATACTGGAAACCAAAACTGCCGTAACTGATGTGTCATTTTGATCAGAACTAACTGTGTTCCATCTTGCTGTTCCTCTGGACAGTCTTTGTTCACGAAAGTTGCAACACTGAGTTGAATGCAACTCTTGCTGGGATGAAGGTGACTTGTGTTGATGGCTTTGCCCAGGCTGTGCTGCAAAGCTGGAGCAGGATGGACCCCTCAGCTCCCAAGTCATCTTTCAGTGCCCACGCTGGCCTGGGCACAAGGGAGAGGCTGATCTCGTGTGAAGTGATTTGCACAGAGAGTTTGTGTCTGACTGATGTTCATGCTTTGCCACTAAAGTCTAGGGACAACTGTCCTAACATGCATAAATATTTTATTTCAGCTTTGTAACACAAAATAATTTTAATTGAATTATGATGAAAGAGCAAAAAGACAATAATATTAATTCTTGAGAAATGAGGTGCATCAGCAATGTTTTTAACATATCAACCTCACATTTTTCTTGATTCTAAAGCATTTTGCCCTATAGTTGAAATAATTAAGAAAAGACTTATTGTTTCCTGCTGTCCATGGCAGAATGAGAATTGTTGCTGCAAGGTATCTTTTTTCTTTATCAAAATAAGAGCAATGCAAACGACATTTGTAAAAGATGACAGTACTTCAATAATAAGTTTGCCATTTTAAACAAAAATTCATCCATAAGGCAGACATTCTATAAGAAGAAAGTCCATATTTCTCCATATGTAATTTTGGCTTAACACTATCCATACTTTTCACAGGCCTGGAACAGTGCATTTTGTAACCAGATCCTTTAGAGCTGGTGCAGCCCCAGAGCACATTGCCCCTTCCCAGCCCTCGCAGTGAATTGGCTGGAAAACTCACCAGGCAGAAAAGTTCAGGTTCTTCTGACATATTTTGTATCTGTCACAGCCATGTAACATTTACAGCTGTAACAGGGGTATTGGAATGTGTATATAAAATGCAGGCACATTATTTTTATGATACAACTCAACCCTTACAGTCTGATTTTTGCTCCAGTCCTGCAGTGAATGTTGAGTAGGTGGAGTCAGCTGGCCAGATTTAATCAATAGGGATGGAAAGGAAGACAAGGCTGCACCAAAATGCAGCTTTTTAGGCCCTTTGCTATTTTTGGTTGACCTCATTAGAATTTCTGCCTTATTCGTTAAGGCTCTGCTTCAGCAAAGCATGTAAGGCCATGGTTACAACAAACACTCATTTGAATGAATGAATTATATTATAGTTAAATACATGCTTCACTGTTTTCCTGAATGGGTGTTTTAGCACTTTATTTTTCTAATTGAAAGAAAATTTGTCAGAGGGGAAAAAGCAGTTATGTAATACCACATTATTTTGCACAATTCAGACAATAAACTTAATCTTATCTAGTATGCTAAAGAACTTGGAGGAGTTCTTAGTCACCTAGTCAACATGCCCTAAAATTTGAGGGTAATGCTTATTACAGATGCATAAAGCTCATTACTAATGAATAAACATTCGTTTTATATCACTTACTTTAAATTCATGTAATTCTTTATCCACTGTGTCTATTCATGTAAGGAGTTTAAAGTTCAGCTGATTTAGAATTATCCATTAGAAACAGAAAGGGGAGAAAAGAAGGGGGAGTACATATTTTTTGTACTGAGTTAGTTCAAATACATCTTGAAGGACTTAATTTCCAGTTTAGAAGAATAGCATTTGCACTGTAATAAACTATGGCATGTTTAGTACTGTAGTGAATTTTAGAAACAAACTTACAAGGAAGCAATTAAGGTCTTTTCTGGTGAGATTTATTCTGTAGAAGTAATGAAGAGCATCATTACTGGGGACAAACAGGAATATTTTTGCACTTCCTTTCAGGCTCAAAACTCACCTGCACCAGACAGCTACATGTGGTATTGCTAGCCTGAAAAATAAGGACAGAGAGCTTGACTTCAGCTTCTCACAAGTGAAAAATTAATAGTGATGCTAAGAATATAGGAATGGTCTCAGTGGCTCAGAACTTGATACAACTTTGTGGCATCCTCCAGCAGCATGTCTCCAGCAGTGGCCTGTAATCAGTTTCTGGATGGGAGTCTTAAGAAACAGAGCAAACACAGCAATCTTACTCTTTACACCAGTTCAATAGTCCCTGGCTTCTGAACAAGCAAAGGTAGAGTTTGGATACTGGTTTTAATGTTTTTAAGAAGTCTTTATCTTCCAGCAGTCTAATCTCTCACTTTGAAGCTATCAGTGGGGGTCTTCACAGCTTCCTGTGACAATGAACTCCTCTGTATATCCTGATTAGTTTGTTTGGTCTGCAACTTGTCATCAGCGTTCCCGTAGTTCTTGAATTATGAGGAAGAACCATCAGTTCCCTCTCTATCTTTGCAGTTTCACTCACGATTTTACAGTTCTGTCAAAAGCTCCCTACAGTGTCTCTTCTCTGAGCTGAGGAGTTCTTGCCTGTCTAATCCTTCCTCTGGGAGTTGCTCTGTAATTTTTTTCATCTTTATTGCTCTTCTCTGTACTTCTTCCGTTATGTCCTTGCAGTGGCAGGGAGACAGATATCCCCTCAATACCCAGGATCCACATGCATGAAGCGCCATTGCATTTTTTTCAGTTTTGTCCTTTATTTTTTCACAATAACTCATAAACATCCCATTTTTTTTCTGTTAACCGTTGTTGACTCCTGAACTAACATTTTCACAAGCCCTGTTACTTGACCTCTGAAATCTCTTTCCTCAGATATAATCAATAGTTTAGAACACCTTACCTCAAAGGTAAAATTACCTTTTACGTGGCTATGATCCCTTTTTAGTTTTTCCACATTTAGTCATTTATCCTACTAAGTTTTAACACACCTGGTAGCTCAGTATTGAGAGTTTATTGGCAGTTGTATTAACAACTTTTTAAGCTCCGAATGCCCTCTGTACCATCAACAAACTATGCTGTTTCATTTTTCAGTCTTTCTCCAGATAATTTTTGTATATATGTAGCAATACTGGGTGCAGTGTGAGTTTATGAGGCTCCTAGACTGATTTTCCTGTATTGACAAAACTGACTATTTATTCCTACCCTTTCTTTCCAGTTTTTGAGTATTTATTTGCTCATGAGAGAATCTTGGAAAGAAACAATAATTTGATATCTTTGATGGGCTGTTGAAAGCTTTTTGAAGCACAAGTATACAATAGCAAATGATTATTGATTTTTTAAAGGATGAGCAAGACCAAACTTCTTTCTATAAAATTCACATTGATTTTTCTCAGGGATACCATATTTATCTATGTACTTTCTAACTGTCTTCTACATTATATATTCTACTAATTTGTCTGATCACTAGTCCCCAAATCTCCATGGGAACCTTTTCCAAATTTTAATGTAGTGGAGTTCTGATTTTTCTTTTGCTACTCAGGCCATTTAAAGAGAAAGGTGAGAAATCACTTTTAGTTGAATGCTATTTTTAGCATGTTCAAGACCCTTTAGAACTCTGACAACTCATTACTACGATGTTAGCTTTTCCTGCTTCTATCCTATGAGATGGATCCTTCAAATGGTTTCCCGTGTTTCTATCATGTTCTCTTCAGATATCAAAACTGCAAAAACTTGATCTTCACCCAGCTTTTGTTACCAGGAGCACTCAAGATACTTCTCAAGAAATAGTACAATCCCCATTACAGAGAAGGAGAACAAAACTGAGAGGTGAAGGGCTGGCTTTAATAAAGGACTGACATCAGGACCATATGCATGAATGTCTTGTGTCCTCTTCAGTGATTCAGCACAAGCAAATTTGATATGAATGTCTCATAACAGCTTAGCATGTCTTGATCCTGAATTGGTGCACACCCTCTCAATGGAGATGGGAACTCTTTCCTGGCTCTATTGTGATGTCCTGATCATTAGCCTGTACTGCCGGATATCTGATCCTACTTTAAAGGATCTTTCTACAGTAATTAAAAAATAAAATCAGGATTTACTTGGGGTTGGTCCAGATTAAAAAGAGTACACAAAAAAGTCCAAGATAGGAGCAATCCTGTTGTTTCAGAAATATTTACAATCCCAAATCAGTCTATGCAAAAATGAGATTTAAATCACAGATTCATAGAATATCCTGAGTTGAAAGGGACCCACAAGGATCATCCAAGTCCAACTCCTGGCCCAGCAGGACAGCCCAAGAATCACATCATCTGCCAGAGAGCATTGTTCAAATGCTTCTTGAACTCTGTCAGGCTTAGTGCTGTGACCACTGCCCTGGGGAGCCTGTTCCAGTGCCCAACCACTCTCTGGGGGACGAACCTCTTCCTAATATCTGACCTAAACCTCCCCTGACACAGCTTCAGGCCATTCCCTCGGCTCCTGTCACTGTCACCACAGAGCAGAGATCAGTGCCTGTCCCTTCTCTTCCCCTCCTGAGGAAGCTGTACCTGCAGTGAGGTCTCCTCTCAGTCTCGTTTTCTCCAGGCTGGACAGACAAAGGGACCTCAGCCACTCCTCACACGGCTTCCCCTCAAGGCCCTTCACCATCCTCGCTGCCCTCCTTTGGACAGTTTCTAAGAGCTAAGTGTCTTTCTCATGTTGTGGCACCCAAAATTGCACCCAGTGCTGGAGGTAAGCCTGCACGCTTCTCAACTCACACTGTAAATGAACACAGAGATGAGGGCAGTTCCAGACAATCTTTTGTTATAAATTCCTGGTGTCTATGCCTTGTGCCCCAGCACTGTTCATGTTTGCATACTAACTAATGAGCACACCCCTCATTTAAATTAATGCTCCCTTGTCTGGTATAAACAGGCTGCAGCAATTCTGTAGCTGGCAAGCAAGGAAAAGAGGAGAGGCTAAACAGGATTAGCAGAATATCAAAGCATCCTCTTTAATTACCTGCTACAATATGTTCATTTATTTTCGTCTCAAGTAATTTTTTTTGCCATTCACACCTGATTGATCACATAAGGACAGGGAGCTAAGAGAGTCTATTCATTATCTTAAAGGTTGTTATAGTGGGTGCTCTTATTAATCGGATTTTTAAGAGGAAAAATATGAGGTTGTCCACCGCCATTCAGAAAACTGATGCTCAAGGGGAGGACCTAGGCAAGTGCCACTCACACCAGCAGGCCAGCTAATCTAATTGATAATAGTCCTATTAATTTGGAATTGAATATTAACAGCCTGCAGCACTGGATCATCTTCATACCATTCTCATTATATCAAGTCCTCGTTCATTTGGAAGGTTAACAAGTGCATAGTATTAATAACAAAATTAAATGGAAGGATGTAAATTGGAAAGAGGCATTTATTATTAAGTGTTTACAGGAAAGAAATAAGCATTTTAGTTCCACTATCATTTAACTAAGGCTGCATATGAGCACCTGAAGAAGTTACATGAATGCAAGATGATGATTTAGGAGTTGAAATTAAGGATTATTATTTACTTCAAAAGAAGGGAGGTAGAAATATGAATTGTGGTTCTTTTGTCAGCTGCGAAGGGGTCCCTGTGAGTGTTGCTAAAACACCAGAGTTACACAGTGCCTTTCTGAACAGTGTCTGGGTCATCACGAACATCCTGCTCAGGCTGTGGCATGGACAGCAGGATGCAAGCAATTTTCAGGAATGCCAAGTTTTTTGGTCTCTGCGGGCTTAGGCAAGGGAGAGTTTCTAGGACATTTTGCACAGCTAACCTCTCTGGAAGTGCTCAGAGCAGAACTTCAGGCACTTAATAAATTTTACAGCTGAAAATTGAAGAGCTCTTGACCCTCTGCTACCCAAGCATTTCTTGCAGATTGCTGTCATGGACCTTGATGTTTAAATTCTTCCTGTGTTACACTTCAAGTATGGGTCTGTAAGATTTTTTCTTTGAAGTCATAGATGATTCTCTACTATAGTTTATGCTCTATATAACTTGTTAATAAAACTGTTAAACAAGCCAGTTGTATCCAATATATAAAGAAAAAAATTAAATATATACCAATGCTCTTCTCTGCTATTTCATAGCAGTGACACCAGTTATGGGTGTAGTCCACAATATTTTTTCTTTGTGTGAGAAAACTTTTCTCCAAGGCAGCTCAGATTTATCTATTTATTTGTTTATTTGTTATTTGGCTTCATGTTTCTGGTATGTTGTGTCCAGAGGAGGTTTTTTTCACACATTTTCAAACAGATGGGTATGATTTGGCACAGCTGGGTTTATCCTACCAGTTGCACAGCTTGGAATAATCTTGTCTGGGTTAGGGTAAAATGAGTCATAGCTTCCAAAAATCATTTGTCACTGTTGTAAAATTAAAGACAATTGGTCATGATTGGTAGTTTCTGCTCAAAAAAAGACATTTGATTTGAAGGAGCAAGACTGCTGCGGATAAAAACATGAGGGCCCATCTCAGAACTGCTTTATTTGAAAAACTTCGGTCTACATTTTGGTATATGGGAATTTTTTCTCTACTCTCATAAAATTAAAACGTTCTCTGCAGCGATGCTGTAGGATGTACTATGTAACTAATTCAGTGCTAGAGAATAAATATTGAAAAAGAAATAATGCAATATTTTTACAGTAAAAAACAGGATCTGGACAAAATACCCTCTTTGTCGTCATGAACAAAAGAGCACAGTAACAAAAATTTGTTGAAGAAAATAAAGAAAACAAATAGCCTCTGAATTTCTAGACTTAGATATATGAGTTTATGTACCTTGTGCAAGACTTTCTTGATTCCTCCCTACTGCTGCTGGGCTCTGTCTGGTGTCAGATCGGTAGCTTTGGAGCGACAGGTTACCAAGCTCTGCAAAGAGACCAAGTCTAGGAGAACCAGCCAGAGAGAGGCAGCCTGTGCTTAGGACTCATCAGAGTAGAGAGATATCCATGAACTAAATTCCACTCCCTATTGTTTCTTCAGAGGCAGAAGCAGGCTCCCAGCTGACACCAAGCAGAAAGGGAAAAGCTCCTACACGGTTTGCTGGCAAGCTCCTGCTCTAGAGGAGACCCTACTTGTAATCAAATTCCTGCTTCTCAGTCCAGAGTTAATTTTTTCCGCACTTTCTTCAATGTAATTTGTTCGATCTTCCTCCAAAACACAGACAGAACTCTGTCCTTCCCTTAAGAATTAAGACATTAATGAGAGGAGAGGAGAGGAG